>LPNX011181976.1:204944-377482 GCA_001517045.1 Pseudotsuga menziesii | reverse complement strand
CAATGTCAAGTGTATTCCATTATAGAAAGCAGGATGAATGATATTTACAGGAAAGTACATTTGATAGCATGTGAAGCAAGGAACTCGTTCTGTTATAAGGATTCTATGAATTGTGGAGCTGTGAAGTCAAATTATTGTCTCATAATGCAGCACATGAACCAATCGCTAGTATACGTTGGCATCCCCGTTATTGCTGCTGCCAAAGCTTCTGACATATCCTCCTCACATGTTAAAGCAAAAGTGTGTGAATGGTTTTGCACTTTTTCTAAACTTAGCACAGCCTGTATAAAACACATGAACAAGCCAGTTTCAAGTCAGCAACGATTGATGCCACACTCTTATGGAAAAATTAATGATGAGAAACATACTTACCTTGCCACTTGCAGCCATGATAATGGCTGAAATATCCTCCACTTTTGGCTGAACATGTGATGTAAGATACACATCAAAACCTTTGAGTAGCTCATGGGGATTAGCACATGCTTTGAGAACCACATCTTCCACTTTTAGACCATATTTTGACTCAAAATCTTTATCCTTCAAGATATATGGCATTTCACCTAAGATGCATTTAGCACAACATAAGATTTCAGAAGGTGCAACTTGCAAGGTTATTCTTTCAACTTTATATAAAATATACAAATGTAATATGAATCATGCAGCTTACCAACAAATTTACCTTCCCTGCAGCTTGCTTTCAGCCACTCTAGTGAGATCGCCCAAGCACTAGACAAAGAAAGCATATTAGAAATAGAATGTTTCTATAGAATAATAGCCTTTTTAGTGAGATACACAATGGATTTTAAGAACCTCCTAAGAGATAAGATCTTACCCAGAACAGAGTGCAGTACAAAAATTTAGTGTCCTCTTCACTTGCCCCAGAATAGAGTGCAGCACAAAAATTTAGTGTCCTGCAATACAGTTTTACTTCTACAAGAAATACATGTTTGGAACAGGTTAAGGAAGCTATAACTGATTTTACTCTATTCAAGCTATGCTCGAAATTGTAATCCCTTGTAAAATTTATTTTCTTTCAAGTCATATTTTCAGCATATGCCATAATGTCAGAATGATGTAGTTTGATAATTTAATGATAATATAAACGAAAACCACCACTAAGTGCATTGTCACGAGTTGATAAATATTTGGCATTTTCACTATCAGCAATAAAATAAAAGAACTTACAGCTTTTAGATCATGTCTAGTCAGTCCTAACTTCTAAGGAGGGAATGTTACTCATCTTCTAGTGGGTAACTATTAAAGGTGCCATGTTTAATGGAAATACGGCAGAGAATCAACATCAATTGCATTTTTCTTGTATATTAGCATTCAGTCACCCAATTCATCTCATTTTAAGCAAAGCAATCTAGAAGACACAAAAACAGAGACCTCACAGGAAATTCAATGCTGGGAAGCAAATTACTTCAAGAGATCACGAGAGTGGCATCTGTCAAGCTACCAGGAAGCAGGGTGGGATGAGCATTGGAGAGGACAATTCTTTAGATGCCTTGGGTTATGTGTATAGCTCTAGTCCTCCACACATTGATACTCATTCTCAACCTGGAAGCACTGGTGCAGTTTCGTTAGAGGCAACCACACAATTGGATTAAATTACAATACAATATAAAAGCTCTAAGTTACAAGCCAAGAGAAAGAAATAAAAAATCTTACTATCATTGTGGTAAACCAAATATTGAAGCACACACCATGAGCCTTCAGTATTCGCAAGACTTTACTGCTAGTGACACTCTTCACCTGTGCAATTCCATGGGAGTCATGAAGGATTACACCAATTTGTGAGGGGTGGATAGACTACTCAGCTTATGGTTTCAAGTGGAAGTTCAATGATCATACCAGATCATCATACAAATAGACCAGATGTGAAACACTTCGTATTTCCTCAAACTATATTGTTTATACCTAGATTTAAAATTGCAATGGGATTCATCAGTTCATGGTGTTAATCATAGTCGGTTGGATTAGAGGAATTGTACTCTCCTTGGCACCCTTCATGTATGCAAATAAGGGAAAACTCGAATTGGAAAAGAGAGCTAGTTTTTGGAGTAGAGGAGAGAAAATTAAAGTTCAACCCAGGAAGAGGAGACCGCCGTAATAAGAAGTAGAACAACTATGAGAGAAAGCCATTAGAAACTAGGGAGAATCCAAAACCAAGAAAAAATCTGTTGGAAATTAATGAACAGCTATCTGTACCTATCTATGCAAACACTGAAAAGCACCGGAGCAACAGAATTTTGAGGGATTACTAAGCAGAAAATAAAGAGTTTCTCCTTGTGTTGTGAGGGCAGGTATTGTGGGTGCCAAATAGCTCGTCCAATTTAAGATCTCACCAGTGGTGATGGTAAATCATTCTCTTATTTGAGTTGGAGAAGATGTTGTGAGAGTTCTACGTATCTTCTTCTTTGATGCAGGAGCACACGTATTGAAGATGCATTGTACTCCAACATATGCAGAGCTCCTTAATTCAGCTAGCTGGCGACCAATATGTGGCTACTTCCAATCTGCTTGCTGTCAACTGCACTGAGTTAGAGGAGCAATTTCAGGAACTCTATTGAAGATTGCATGCATGGTCCTTGTTAAGCTTTCAACGGACCTGTTCGGTGATAAATAGGGAAACCAGTGTCTCGGGAAGGGGGCAAATCCAGAGACACTTAGAGAATCATTGCAGATACATTCAGAGGAGCTATGCATGCCAAGGGCACTGTCCATTGATGGAACACCAATCATGTGGCAAGTGTGCCATTAGTTGTCTCAATGTTCATCAAGCCTGAGTTGCGTTGTGGATGTAGTGGGTAGTTGTTTGATTCCAATAGAGAGATCAGAGATTTTCTTGAGGATTGTAAGTTATCTGCTGTAGATTGGTGTTTCTTGTTGAGTAATTCTTCTGTTGGAATTTGAGCCTCTTGTTGAGTAATTATTCTGCTAGAATTTTGAGCTCAGAGATTGTCTGTTTCTGGGTTGTATTTCCTGAGAGGAATGCTCTCGTTAGCTGTTATTTTGACTCATTAAGCTGGAAACAGAGTGCATATCTGTACTAAACCAGATCTGAGTAAAAAGAGTTGTAGCAGACTTGGGTTGTCTGCAACATTCTTTGCCCTGGTGGTATCATAGCCTCGCTAGCGAGTGGCATATACAGCAGATTGCCCGCGGTAGGAGGAAATAGTTGTCTCAGTCAGTTACTTGGTACCTCTCCATTTACTCTGAAAATTCCTGTTATGTTCTATGAAAAATTCATATTATGCTATACTAATGGAACACCAATCATGTGGCAAGTGTGCCATTAGTTGTCTCAGTGTTCATCAGGCCTGAGTTGCCTTGTGGATGTAGTGGGTAGTTGTTTGATTCCAATAGAGAGATCAGAGATTTTCTGTAGGATTGTAAGTTATCTGCTGTAGATTGGTGTTTCTTGTTGAGTAATTCTTCTGTTGGAATTTGAGCCTCTTGTTGAGTAATTATTCTGCTAGAATTGTGAGCTCAGAGATTGTCTGTTTCTGGGTTGTATTTCCTGAGAGGAATGCTCTCGTTAGCTGTTATTTTGACTCATTAAGCAGGAAATAGAGTGCATACCTATACTAAACCAGATCTGAGTAAAAAGGGTTGCAGCAGACTTGGGTTGTCTGCAACATTCAAAGAATCAAAGAAGGATACCTATTAAGACAATGTACTTACCCAACTTCAACAGAGATTGAAAACATTTTCAAAGGAACCTTTTGTAAATGGTTTTGTATATGTAGTGCAGTCTTCTCTGAACAGTAAGCATGATTACAATGGAAACCTTGCAGACGAAGGATAACCTTTTGATCTGGAAGTTGCACTTTAGAGCGGAATCTACAGGTTAATGCTTCCTGTTTAGATAAAAATAATAAAGAGGAAAACTTAGAGCTCATACACATCTTTCTGTGTACACTCAAAAACACTCAAAATGATGGATAAATCGTAACCAAAAGTAACTTACTAAGTTATAATACCTTGAGGAGATACCATGAGCATATGTTTTCTTGACCAGAATCAAGGAGAACTTTATAGGATGGGTTTGTTAGAGCAATAGCAGCATGTATTCCCACTGGATCTCCAGGTTGCAGATGTCTCCTCAATTTGGTCTTCTCGCCTTTCCATTCTGATAACTGTGTCATAGGTCCTAAATCATACCGAAACTGCACCAAATGTTTTCCCTGTGTGGTCCGTATGGTACCATCATGACAGATAATGATGTCCCAAAGAAATGCCACAAGTTGCTTAGAAAGTCTTCCCGATTCCTTGACTTCTATTGCCTTGCTAAAAAGTGCCTCTCTTGAGTAGATTGCATTAATAGATGCTTCATGAGGCTTTAAACCATTAGTAATAAAGGATACAATAAGGCCGCGAGCCTAAAAAAAATTAACTTCAGCATTGAGAGGTGAGTTGTTGTTCAACGACGAAAAAAGCCAGTTACTACACCGTCTAGGTAAAAGTTCATTTCCTTTAAATATCTGCATTCCTAAGAATCCAGTTTGCTGAATTACTTTATTCATAGAACACCCACTTCCATCCTGAACAATTGCAGTGAGAGAGTTAGATTTAAAGATGCATTTTGATATAATGTTATGTGTATGGTGGACATGATTCTGTACATAGCGGACTAGTGCATCCTCTAAACCTGAGAGCATCGTATGCTTCATACGAGGAGCCACATCTTCAACACATTTATTAACAGCATCAACCAAATACTTTTTTGAAGTGGTGTCATGAAATGGATGCACATCATCCAAACCCACACTAAGCCCTTCTCGAGATAACCATTCTGTTAGAGTATGTTGTGCTGAATTTAAAAACTTCAGGGCTTCCCTGGGCCCTTTTTGGAAAATCAATGTATGTAAAATTAGTTGAACAGAATCATGGGAATCCTTCCCACCTTGAAGGATACATACAAGTTCACTTTTCTCAATATAAACTCATAAGAACACAAGATCAAAGAATTCATAAGAATCCAAATACAATTTTTAAAATATACAAAATCAACATAAATGAGAAATAATACAAGCACGTTATTCCCATTCTTTCCTTCATTCATTGACCCAGAACAGGAAAAAAAATCGTATACTGCAATACAGTTTTACTTCTACAAGAAATACATGTTTGGAACAGGTTAAGGAAGCTATAACTGATTTTACCGTCAATGGAAGAAGCCCGGTGCTGGTACCGCTTTTCTGCAAAACCATCCATGCTTGATTGAATGTTGGGCTCCTTAAACTGCCAAAACATGCAGAGGTTGAAAGCCCTAAAACCGCCTAAGTTGAGAGGAAAAGCCGCTTACCCTCACAGAGGAAAAACTGCCTTCGTTAACTTGGGTAGCCTGAGAGGGCATAAAACCACCTCCTGAGAATAGAGAACCTCCATCCGACTGACTCTGCATGCCAAACGTCTTTATTCTCTACTTTGTTAATCCCCGCAGAGAACAAGGGTTTTTGGATGAAATTCACAAAGAAAATAATATCGGGTGTGAAGGATATGAAGTGTAATCAAATGACAATGGTGTTTTTTTGCTGCGAAGTCTTCAGTGATATTGGGGATTTGAGGGCGGAAGCAAAACTCCCCAATTTTCTTCCCTCCATTTCATTCGCCACTTTGTGTTGAGGGTTTGTGTTATAGGTTTCTTAGCAATTTTTCAATGTATCCCAATCTTATTGAGAGGTATCTACATCTTGAACCTATGATATGATGTCATTTGAGATTGCCATAGTAAATATTGTGAGAACTCTTCTATATATTCCGTTCTTAAGCTTAACGTGTATCCACATTGCACCTTAATTATGAGAAGAAAGGTAGGAGGTAGTAGCAGGTGCTAGGATATCTGCAAATGTGGGGGTTCTTTAATGGAAATTCATTGCTTATAGTTTGAGTAAAATGTTATTGTTGTTGTAGAGAGGTTTTTTTAATTAGAGAGGAATGTTATTTGAGAGTAGCAAAGAAACAATTGATACCTATATGTGACAAACATGCAACATAAATGAAATTAATGCTTATAGATTTCCATTAAATAGTTTGGAAAACAAATGTGTAGCAATTGTGAAATAGATTAGCAAACTGGGAAGCATAATGATGCCTTTTCTGGCTAAAATGGAAAAAGTATTTTTTCATGTACTAGGCACCTCTTCTTTAAACTATCTACTTGGTTCTTTATCTGCTTTCAATAGTGTATTTATACGAGCTAAAATACATGGCGTGCATCCTCGATGCAGCCGAACATGGTGTACATGGTCACGAGCTTGGCACCCAAAAAAGGGCTCTGTTCGAGCCCGCTTATGATCAAATGGGTGTGTATAATTTCAAGTGATTTAATGTGAGTACACGCTTGTAGCAGAGATGCGTAAGATTTGGTGTACATAGGATTCGTGAAATCCCATTCTGGTTCTACATTACGATTTGGATCAGCCAGCAATGGAACTTGCATGTGTCTACAAATTTTGAATTTATGCAAAGAATATTGGCGGGAATATGGGCGAGACAAAACCAATTTCATTCCGACCAGGGATCAAATTTGAAGGGTAGGGTTTCATTTCACTTTGAAGGGTTGTGAGAAATTGAGCCCTTTCAATGTTGACATGTAAAAATAAATTTTTCTTTTCATTTGAAATGGTAGGTGTGCAACAAAATTTTATTATTTATTAAAAACAATGTATAGAAAAGAAATGACAATAAGAAGAAATCCCAAGTGATTCAACATTTACATGGAATTAGTGAGGTAAACCATGTACTCTCCGGATCCCTGGAGCATATAGTTTATTGAACTTAGATAAGGGACAACTTTGTCGGGCTGGTGAAATACTCAGTTGTTAGGTTGTTGATAAAATAAGACATTGGAATTTGGAAGGACCTTCGAATGGAGGATTGATTCCACTTGATGGTGGCTCTATTGGTCAAGTGTGATTGGGCCTACCTAAAAGAAAAACCCAAGAATGTAATACCTAATGCTTTCAGGCAACAAATTTTTTATTAACCCTAAGTTCAGCAGTTATTTTTAGAATTGAATCATGTCCTCCCCAGATGCTCAATTCAAAGTGATCAAACAAAAGCCCCAATTTTAGGTGTATTATGGATAGTCCCTCCAATGTATATCGAGTTTATATCCCTATTTGAAGTGATCAAACAAAATCCTGAATTTTAGGTAGATTGTGGATAGTCCTACCAATCTATATCGAGTTTATCAGCCCTATCGAAAAGATTAAGTATTTATTAGTCCACTATAAGGAAGAACTTAAAATTCTCCAACAAATATCACTACAAGTTGGGTGTCTAGTGTCTACCAAAGTCAACAAGGGAGACTAATCATAAACACACGTTTGAGAGGTTTGCGATAGTAAGGATGTTGAAATCATGTTCTTTGCTAACTCACTACACTCCCAGTCCCTCATTCATGACCGTCCGTCAGGGGATTCCCTTGTTTACATATATTGGGAGACAATTTGTACTTATTGTTTCCATTATTAGAAGGCTGACAGGAAAACGAAGGGGTGAGAGTCTACAACATTTATAGTGTCGATTGTTAAATATTTTATCCTTTCAACCTTTGGATTTCATTAAGGATATTGGAATAATTTAAACACTTATATTCAAATATTGTTCTTTCAACCTAATGTTTACAATTCATGGTAGAAAGTCAAGGCGTGGATACAGCGACGGCTAAGAGTCCAGGCATGGATACAGCGACGGCTAGGCGTGGATATAGCGACGGCTAAGAGTCCAGGCGTGGATACAATGACGGCTAAGAGTCCAGGTGTGGATACAGCGACGGCTAGGTGTGGATACAGTGACGCCTCGTTCCTGTTACATCGGATTTTATACCAAAAAGTAAGAAACGTGGAAAAAATCCATGGAAAAATCTGCGCTTTTGTACTAGTGAATCAAAAAACTTAAAAAAGAGTGAGGGTCGAGATTCGTTACCTATATCACCATATGCCGATCCTGGTGGCAATGGCATGTCCAGATCCCCCTGGAAATCTATCCCTGTATAGGGGTATTCATCAATGAAAACTATCTGTCGTTGCCACCATGGAAAGAAGTCGGTTGGATATGGGTTGGCCACCCTACCACCCCCCAGTCTGTGCATCGCATCTGCCCAACACCGTTGGGCTGGATCTCAAACCCCGTGGAGAGGAACATCCACTCTAGGGCTCAATCCTGGAACACGCTCGAAGAAAAATGTGCTCAAGATACTGCTGATCCCGAAGTTCCGTACCCTGCCTGCCTTACACTCACTGAGCTGGTGTTTCATGTTGCTCAGTAGTTTAGTACTCTAGTCATAGATTGTGGGTCTCATGCACTCCCCATAGATTGTGAGGCCTGATGGAGTGATGCTAAGCCGGCTATCCTGCCTAGTGTAAATAGTATGGCCTTTAGGCCCAGCACCTGTATAGCATTGGTAGGGACCTGACTCCCCACCTTCTCGGTGTCTGGAAAGCAGTACACGGCTATGTACTCATCGATAGTCAGGCCACCCCCTGGCCCACCTCAAGAACGAAGGTTCACCACCTCCCCTCGTCTAGAAATACCAGTGATAAAGTATATGTCCTCCACCTCTATGGTGAGGGACATCCCATCAATATGGAAGGACTCCGAGTCTGGATCCCAATAGTCTACCAGCATCTATAGCAGTCTTGGTTTGGCCCTCAAACCACCAAGACACCAAAACTTGTAGATTCCACATGCATGAAGAGCTTGTTGAGCCATTAAGTCGGCCCTTACTGCTTCCTCTACTTCACCATGCTCACTCTCTCTCCACTCTAGCACTATCCTGCAAAAGAAATTGAAACTTTTCCCATTAGTTTACTTGAAAACCTTATGTGCGGCCTCATACGTGACTATTTTAGAAACAACCGCGTATGTACGCGGGTTTGAGGTCCTTTTCCACGTATATCCATCCCTATACATGGAAAAATCCTCGATTTTTTTTCTGCGTGGGGCACAACGCTCATTTTAGGATGGCCTTAAAAATTCATTTGACCATGAAAATCTATAAAAATTATGTCAAAATGCAAGAGGAGAGCATGAGTAAATACCTGGAAGAAACAGTTGTGAATTCCGCCGGCTGGATCGCCTGGAATTTGCAGTTGAAAGTCAGAGCTCAAATGGGTAAAAGTTTCAAATGATTTATATTTTTTACTATTTATAGAAAAATTTTCAAATATTTGAAAATTTTTACCCCCTTTCCTATAGTTTCGACATTTTCTAACCATTTTGGACCATTTTTGACATAATTGGTGTTGTAGAAGCCTTTTTTCAGTGTTGTTTCAGCCGTTGGATTGACCTGTTCGTGCCGATCTCAGGTATCATGACTAAACTGGCATATAGGTTAGGTTTCACCACCGTTTTTATTTTGCATGACCTTGTGACCATATCACCATGACCTTAGGCATGAACCCACTCTATTATGTCACGAAACCTTCTTGCTGCTTTAGAAGTGGCATGATATGAGTGGTAGAGCTTCACCTTACATGGGTACCCTAGTTAGCGCCTTATTTGCATTTGGTGCCCATGCCGATGGTTTCTCCTTTAGGGTGTGGGAGTTCGTTGTATAGTACT
The DNA here is from genome assembly GCA_001517045.1 of Pseudotsuga menziesii. Classification (NCBI taxonomy): domain Eukaryota; kingdom Viridiplantae; phylum Streptophyta; class Pinopsida; order Pinales; family Pinaceae; genus Pseudotsuga; species Pseudotsuga menziesii. Next base: position 367,906 of record LPNX011181976.1, on the reverse strand, counting down.
ACCATGACATTTCGTAAGAGCCTCATACTCCTCTTGATCTTATGCTGGCCTATTTCCCTCAGGACTCCCTCATGTCAAGTTGTGAATGCATTATCATGAGCTTTGACTGCCTTATTGAGCTTTATGCTGGCTCCCCTGACATTGCATTTTAGCCATATAGCCTGAGCTTGTCTCATGTCTAGCCATGCAGAGCCATTTTTTATATCCTTCGTAGCTTGATTCCCTTTTTACCGGGAGGGGGTTTTCCCACGAGTGTCGATATCCTACACATGTATCCTTGCATTGAGCATATGTATGTTCCACTGCTTGGAACTAGTTTGTTCGCCCTTATGACACTCATCCCCTCCTAGTTTGTAACTATAAATCTAGTTTATTCTTTTCTCAAGCTTTTCAAATAACTGAAAAAGTCCAAAAAAATCAAAAAACCAAAAAGTTGGACAAGGAAAGATGTTATCTTTGGCAGCTGTCAAGTTGTGTCGCCTTCGAACAGAGCACTGTATATAACATCCATTGGTTGGGTTATAGTTTGACTTTAGGAGCTGTACTCGTTTATCTGAGTTTATCTCCATCGACTGGTTAAGCTTCCAGTCCCTATGGAGCCTCTGTTGATGCCTCCTGTGTCACAGAGATGTCCTAGTTTGTATATCGAGTCTATGCTACCTTCATTCAATCACCATACGCCGTTATGCTCTTGTTCGAAGGAAGTTGAAACCTGAGTCGGCCATTCCTCAGTTATCTTGACTTTGCATGTCGGCCATTCTCGGTATAGTTACTGGTTCATGCACTTTATGATCAAGTCCTTCCACATTATACAGCTTTTCTGAGTACCTTGTGTTGGATGATGGGGGATGCCTTAATGCCCTCCTTCCATCGGATTTCATCCCATCGAATTCACATCATTTATTCTGGGATTGGAGTCTAGAGTCATTGTTGAGTGCCTTGAGACTTGCAATCATCAGTGGGAGGTTCTCTCGCCATCGACAGTTTCTTGGGAATACATCAATGTCCCCTGATCGATGGATCCTTTCAAGTGTTCGACCTCAACACATTTATTCACACTTGTTAGTTTTCATTCTAGTACCTTGATTCCCATTTTCATTATCGGTGGGTGATATCGTGTCTGTTAACGGTATACATTAATGATCGGTACTCAGACGATGGACTACTATGTTCGACCTCAGCACCTCTATTCGCATAGTAGGACATGTACTCGTAGCAGTCTGTGTATAAGACTTTCCAAATTTGTGGCATCTCTTATATGCTACCTCCTTGATCGTGCCAGTGTTCATGAGATTTCAGCTCTCGTGACTTGATTCCAGTGTATGTCAGACATTTCTAGCCACTATTGAGATCTTGATCTATTATATATCTTCAGCCATTTTGGAGATCATGGTCCTTTGTATATATTCATCATGGAGATTATGATCTATGTATATTGTACGTGGCGATGACCACATATGTGATATCATGTATCATGCCTATTCATGGCCATTGTACTCTTATGTATCTGGGACTGCTATATGTATTTGCAGTTATATGCAGAGTTGTATTATTGTTCTATGCTGATTGGGTGGCTGGTATTCCATTTGGGATCCTTCATCACTCCACTTCTGGGATGGACTTATAATGTATATCGGCCATCGTATGACCCCTCTGACCTCACACATTAGGGGGCATCTATTATAGCGGATTTCACCACTCTAGGTGAATCACACTTTGTATGGCCTTCCCCTGTCCTGCTGCAGACTCCTTAGACCCTATGGACCACTTTTTTTCCTTTGATGTTTCCTTAATCACCCCTAAAAACACATGAAAAATGTTATACACGACTTTTAATCTTATAAGCGCGTACATACGCGGGTTTGACCACTAAAACCGCGTACATCGGGATGTGTGCATAATCCAAATCCTTTTGGAGTTTTCCTTGACATGGATCCGACTCATTTGACTCTTGGCCTTCCCTATGCCTTGAGATCGCTTGGATTCGACCTTTCATTACCCCTTTGAAAAGCTATATAAGGAACCCCTTGGTACATTGAAGGCATAAGAGAGAATTGAGAACAACGAAACTATAGTCCATTGTTGCCGGAACTTATGCTTGAGTCTGCATCCGTTTGTCCCTTGGAGCACTTTTGTGTTCTTCCCAAGCTTTCCTTTTTCTTGTGAGCTTGCTATCAAGAGATGGAGGATTGAAGTGGTGGAGGCCCAAGTGGGGGATTCAGTTTCTCCGGTTCACAGACATGCCATCAGAGGTTGTATCTTGTAATCTCTGATTTATATTAATAGAAATATCTTTTCCTGTCCAATAATGTCTTTAAATGAATATGTTCTCCATTGGATTATGTCAAATGCTTTTACATTATTGATTATATATGCTAGAATATATCTAACACCATGATATATAGAATGCTTGTATTGTTTACTTGTTGTTGAGGAAGTAATATAGCAGTTCAAGCTGAAGATTGGAAAGCTCAACGGGGATCTACTTCAACCATCTGGAATAAGGTACGAGGTCTGATCCTTTAGTGTTAGACATTTTATTTCTATTGTATATTGGGAAAGATTGATTTCTAGAGTCAAGCTGTCTATTGTGGTACCCCAAGCCATAGGAATTTCTCTCCATAACAATGGAGGAGATATACGTGAAGTCTTTTCTTTGAATTAATCCTTCACATATTCCTACACATTACAAAGCTCATCCATACTTTGAGATATTAGTGAAAAACATGCTAATTTTCTAATATTTAATCATAAATTCACTTATAATACTAAAAATAAATAAAGTGGAAATAATAAGGTGAAACCCACATATATGTATGGAAATGGTATGATAAAAGGTTAATGGGATGATGAAATGTGAGGAATAGCGGAAGATAAAGTGGATGAAAAAGGGACATTTCTGCGACCCAACAAGTGTTGTCGGTTATCCGTCCAATGGAGAAAAGTGTGTCGGCTCATATTTATATTTTGGAAGTAGGTGCCATAGGCACTTCTCCTTGTTCAGAAAAAAGTTTTGACACTTCTTCACCTGAAGCCAAGTTCGTTGATCAACCTAAAATATGAAAAAAGAACATTCTAGAAACTTCCTTGTGAAAGCGTCTATGGAGTTGTTTCCTACTAGCTAGGGAGAGGTGGCATTCACCTTCCTCACCTATTAGGATCACCTCCCATCCATTCCCCAAGTGAATCTCATCATATTTGGCCTATAAATGAAGCCTTCATGGAGTGAGTGAGGGGAGGCCAAAGAAAGCACCCTTATGCTATTGGACTAAGATCTGGTTTAGAGGCAAGACAGAGTGAGATTATGTGTGAATATATTGTTGTAAGTGTGAAGGATTATAGATCTGTTGTAGTGGATAAAGCTAGTAACATCAAGGATTTATGGTTGAAACTTTACTCTCTTATTAATAATACAAAAGTGTTCCCCCCTCTCATATTTAATGTGTGTTAATATCAGTTAAATGTTGTTAGAATCCTTGATCACCAAAATAGATGATTGATTTGTCATGAGGCTCTCACTTTTTGGTTTTGTCTTTTAATATATTTTGCAGGTACTAAAGTTTGCAAGGACTTTTGGAACAAGAACAAAAGGACTTAGATCTGAAGTATGATTTTGGTTTCATGTTGATCAAATCGATTATCTAGGGGAAGGATATGTTGTTGTGCTCTTTTTTTCCACACTTGTGTCTTACAGGGTAGAGGAACAAGCGGTGTCTGCTCTAGTTTCAGAATTCCTTGAAACAAAATTGGCGACCATACTAGGGAGAGCATAATCCAGTCATATCTAGGGTAGATTCAATAAGATATGGAGTAGATCCAGTTAGATCTACAACTATTGGTAACTTTATCACTTATGAAGTTTACATTCTCTTCCTTATCTCATTTCAGCTGATAAGGTAAGCGATCTATCTTATTGTTCTATTAATTGCCTCTGTTTGGAAGTTGTTTTTACTCCTTTCAGTCCAACTCATCCCATTTTTTTGGTTTCTTTTGTAGATATTTACTTTTTTCATCTTTAGATTTATCGGCGCACCTATATTTGTCTGACAGAGCATTGTTACCTCATAGGTGCATTTTTCCTCTTGGTGTTGATCGCTGACAATGCCTTTCCATAGTTTACACAAAGCACCGACGTCACCCTATTTGAAAGGACAAAAAGCACCAATACCCCTATGGCTCTCTGGTGCATCTTGCCTTTGTGCGTCGAAGTAGGTCATTTGAACTACCTACATTTTTATTTTTTTGTTTTTATTCCTCTGAAAAAATCTAGTGTGATTTTCTTGAGTTTTGTGATTGATTGAGTTTGGTGGTTTTGATAATCCGATTCTCATTCGTTGAGCTTAGTTTCAAAACATTTGCCTTCTTTATTAGTGAGAAATTCATAGTGAAAGGAATTATGTGAAAATCAGTCTTGAGTTCTTTGATTGATGTGGTCTTCTCTCTAAAAGAATTATTTGGAAAAAGGAAATATTAGCCTCTCATTAAGTTAGTTTGCTTTAAACTGCTTTGTGTCATTTATGTTTCAAAATCACATTTGAAAATACAAAAAGAAACTAGTTATCTTGTCTTGTTTTTTCTTTGAAAAGTCCATTTTTGGTTTGCATGAATGATTTAGGCAAGTGAATCTTTTTGGTGTGAATGAGTAGAGTTGATTTTGATAAAAACATCAGAGGCTTGGTTTTATTTTCTTGATTAAGAGAATTAAAATTCTTATTGGTAAAAACATTTTTGTTTGAAGAATTATTTTTAGAATTACTTGTTAGGCCTTGCAATTGAATTGTTGAAAGTGGCATTGAATTGGTGTGCTTTTCAAAGAAAAAAATGGTATTTTCCCTACTCTAAATAGTTCTCATTGAAGGAAAAAGAAATGCATCACATATAGATTAAAATTTTCATTTTGGAGAGACACCTCACAAAAATTCACTATTCATTCAGATAAAATAAACGGTAGCTTTAGGATAAATTTTTTTAGAAACTTGAGTGATAGAGTAGAGACATGTTTAGACATATTTAAACATAGGAGTTGTCGTTTCATGCCTACTATGCATTCTGGGGTCTGCACGGTTCCTCCATGTACCATCAGTATATAGAACGGTCTTTCACATACCCTTGAGGTATATCGAAAGGTACTTCACATACTCGATTGTATATCGGAGGGCCCCTTTCGAAATTTTTTTCATTAGACAACACTAATACGGATTTGAGCTCCCATATACCTTGTGTATATTGGGAGACCCTACTAGGATTCCTTAACCATCTAAGAAAATCCCTTTGGCCATCTTGTTGGAGAAATATAGCAAGAACAACACTCAGGGAGCTACTACGCATGTGTAGTCCAGGTAATCTGGTGTTCAGGAAATGGATGGTCCCAATCCTCCTTGTTGTGTTTCATTGTTGGACCCTGTGGTATATCACGAGTTCTGACAACTTGGAAATCCTAGCGAGAGATTGGTTATCTTCAGCCCATCCTATCATTTAAGTCTACTTGCATCCTTTAGTTTGCGTAGGTTTGTTTATGTGTGTTTCCTTATTTTTTGACCTAGGGTAGAAAAATTCAGCCACCACCATGGCTGAGCAATTTTACGAGGTGTTCTCATAGATTGCATGGTTTACCACCTAAATCTCCTCCTATCATGGAAGGACAAGAAGGTGAAACCATGTAACAACCAGCTTCTGCTGATGCTCGTACAGAAAATAGTGTACCTACTGAAACTAGAGAAGATTCCTCCATTTATGATAATCCTTTGGTCCAACTGCCTCCTGCAGCTGACCCACCCCTTCAATTTTTTATGGAGGTTCAAGCCAGCTCATCTAACTGGACATTCAACCACCCACCTAATGAAGCTGTAGAAGCAAAATATGGTCCAAATGCTCCTTTTTGGAGAACCTCTCTAGGACAGTCTATTGTTGATTATGGAACTACTACAACCATTAGAGGAAATATCAACTCAAAATGGGCCTTTTAACCCTCATTCAAATTCCATGTCATCATGTGTTAGCCAATGAAATTTATTTAAAATTGAAATACCATATAGGTATTAAACACCTTTTTAATATAAATTTGGGGATAGGTATCATAAAAAAACCTACTTTTTTTATTCGTATTTTCGACATATCACCCTGTGTTTTTACTCAAATTTTGATCGAGACAGCTCATTGGATGTAGAATTAAATTCCGGATCCAACAAGTACCCACTCGGCATGCTTTTGACGGACACCACTACCCCAAAAACAAGAAATATCTGAAAAAACATGATTATGATGTCATCATCATGATTTTCAGATATTTCTTATTGTTAGGGTAGCGGGGTCCATCAAAAGTATGTCGAGTGGTGTACTTGTTGGATGTGGAATTTAATTATGCATCCAATGAGCTCTTCCGATTGAAATTTGAGTAAACAAAAAGGGAGATAGGTCGAAAATACGAACAAAAAAAGCAGTTTTTTTCTTTTCTTCCTCCAAAATTAATAAATATTATTTTATTATTTTCCTTAGGAGGCCCATTTTGAGTTTAAATTTCTTCTAATGTGAACTAGAGACATCAATACTTTCCCCTTTAAGGAGACTCCTTGAGAATGCTCTGTCAAATGAAGATTTTTTCCAAGAATCTATCGAGCATTTGCGCAAATAGCATGAACACACAGAAGAGTTAAAAAATGCAAAAAAGTCACGGAGGAGAAGTATTTCTCCTCTTCCCAATCCTTCTGTTGTCCATAGAATGCAAACCATCAGCAAAAATATTTTGGACTGATGTTTCCCAAGCGGAAAAGGTGTGGCCTTGGGGGCAAGCAAAGAGCTAGGTGTTGTCACCTAATCCCAGCTCTTCCGTTTAGGCTAACTCCTAACAAAGCCAAGGGGGGTAGTCCCTATGGAAAGTTACTAAGGTTTTTTTTTTTAACCATTTTTAGTGTATGATGCAGATGGGTGTTGTTTAGGAGTTTTTTGATGAAGAAAATTACAATAAAATACCTTGTAAACACTTGCAAATAGAATTAAAGATAACTGATCACATAATAATTGTAGATTAAAAGAAAAGCATTCATGATATGAAAACAAGATAACTAGAAATGCTTTAGATAGATAATAAGCAAATTAAACTGAAGACCAATGCCAAATAGGGTGTAAGAGATTGTTTTACGAGTGCTTCTTGGTAAGTTTTAATGTAAGCTTTTAAAGGTGAGTTGATTATTATAGAGAAAGGGGATCTCCAAGATATACCTTGCGGTGCTAGAGATATGTCCAAAATTTAGGATTTGGTGGCTCCATACAAGGACATGTTGGCTGCCAAAGTCCCAAGGGCATGGTCAACACTACACCAACCAGGGATGTAGCCTAACGGTTCCCCCAAGATCTAAGTACAGTGGTTCAAGCGTTCCCAAGAGGAATTTTCCCACAAAATCTAACCGAAGTCTCGGATTTTCACTTATCTTTGTTGGGTGGTTACTTTTATTAGGGTGACTTGGATTAAAATATGAGAATTAAAAAAAGTCTACGGATGCTTCTAGGTATCCCTAATAGGTAGAGCATACACGACATAGCACAAATGTTTATTCCGATTTTAATTAGATGTGATGAAGAACCATTGTAACACTAACAACCCTCCGATAGAGAGCACTCTTGATCTGCCTTAAGGCGAGATTCAAAATATTTATATGAAATTTAAAACAATACATTTAAACTAAAACGAGAAATAAAATACTCTCTGATAGAGAACGCTCTTGACTTGCTTTTCAGCGAAGTTCAAGAGTCTTTGGGTTCATTTTATTAAACAAGTTAGGAAACGAGAGAAATAAAATACTATTAATGCAAGAAATATGTTGGCCAAACTTATGCATCACTTTTCTAATTAACCTCCACTAATCGGGAAAGCCTTTGGGTGGAGGTGAGAGCATAATTCGTGGCAACGAAGAATGGTTTTATCTCTAAGTTACTTTTGCAAAAAGTAAAACACTGAATTAAACAGAAAATGTGAAATAAGTATACACCCTACAATAAAAAGTGAGTGTGTGAAGTGGTGGGGTTAGATAAAGCAATCTAACAAAAAATGACACAAGACGCAAATCCCCCTAGGGGGGATGGGATGTGGGTGTTGGTTACCCCACTGCTCTCATTTAAATTATTTTACAATTTTTATGATGAATATGGAGTGCTTCTTAGTCCAATAAACTTGGATCTAAGAGCTTACAATGGTGGATTAAGCAACTATATTAAAGTGGGTACCCACTGGCTTGTTCTAAGGCCTCCTTGATGGTTTTGGTCACTCCAAAACTCCACTTTTGCATGCATACCTGCTAAAAAAACAGCAAACAATAAAGGTTATAAAATTATGGGAAAGACAATGGAAAATAAAAAGTATTGAAAAAAAATTATACTTCGAAAAAATTTCAGAATTTTGAAGTAAAAGCATGATTTTTCCAAGCTTAGATCTAATTAAATGATGTAATTATTTGAAGATTAATCACATATGAATAATTAAATAAATATAGATTCCAAAAATAAGCATGCAAGAATAAATATATTTCTTAAGCATCATTAACAAGTAACTGAAAGAAGGAGAAATTTTGAGTTTGAAAGAGGAAGAAGAGAAAGCTTTGCTCAAGCTTGAATCCTTCTAAGATTCGAAGGCATGGAATTCATAGGCACAAGAACATGTAGACTCCTCAAGGTCTGGGAAAAAAGGCAATGCAATTGAGCTTGTCCCCTTACTCTAACGTCGTAACCTACAAAAACCTGTTGACACTTGCACAAAAAGGATCCAATCTAGTATATTTAACAAATGGAAACCAAAAGGAGCATGAATATAGCTTAATAAAAAATGCTACTCTCAAATCTCAATAAGCCAAAATATCAGTAAATAAATTGAAGCATCAAATATTTACCCCACGTTTTTAATAAAACCCTCCAATCTAGATCGATTACCAATTTACTCCAAGCTTAAACAAACTAGAACAATATTACCTCAAGGAGCATACACCATTCACCATGAACATCAACACCAATGGACCTCCAAAGTCTCAATATTATTCAGATAAACAACAATAGTACATGAGCAGAGGTTCCTTGCTTCCTTCTAGAATGAGGAAGAAGGGCCTCTATTTATACAAAAACCAAGCCCCAGGGGAGCACCCACCAACTGAAGTAGACATGAGATGATCAAGGGATTTGATTGAATGTGATTTTAGGGAGGAACGCCACCTCTCCAAAGAGAGATTCACTCTCCCTCAATTTCTTCACCAAACAATTCGCAATAGCCCAAGAGGGGACGAAATCTCCAACCACATGCCAGTTACATGAGATCATGCGCTTGATTAAAGGGATGAGTCACTTTTAATTTATGGTAACATCCCACTAATTTTGGAATTATTTAATTCGATCTTTGTAAAGAAGATTCGCTAGCTCCAAATGGATTGCCGTGATCCTCCCATGGTCTCACGTCATCCATTTCTTACATTCCATTCGCAAGCACTTGGAAACTATGATATATCAAAGCTTGGTTTAATATTTAAAAAGTGTGGATGGGTCCCCCAATCCCACTCATCACCACACATTCAAGCTAGCATGAGTCTTCATGTCATGCTAACGTCACACTCCTCTTAAAATAAATCGTAACCACTTATTTTATCCAAAGTTTGGTTTGGAGTTATGTGGAAGAGGGTCGCTAACCATTAAGTCACTTTATCATCATTAAAATATAAATTTTGACTTTTTATATTTGGACTTTAGTGCACTTTCTCTAAATTTAGCATTTAAATGTTATTGTGATTCTTTGTTAGCCAAATGATTCCTTCCGGGATGTTTCAGCAGGCCAAAACATAGTGAAAGTGGCCCCTGGGGTAAATATGCTACTCCAGGATTGAAAATGAGCCAAACCACGCCAAAAACAGACTTCAAATCACATTTTTTTTACATTTTGAAATTTTCCATTTAAACCATTAAATAATGGCTTAAAAAATAGAATATATATATATATATATATATATATATATATATATATATATATTCTTGGAATCAAAAAAACTCTAGGGGGACCTAGTACATGTTCATACGACTCAATTCAAATGCCTAACATGTTGAAAAACACTGACACGAAGGCTCTAATAACCTCCTAAGTCCGAAACACCAAGGAGAATACCCCACCTTTGGAGGTGTGAGTGAAAAACTCAGAAATTATTAGTCATTTGTTCAACAACCAATAATAACCAAGGGAAAAAACACTTTAGGTTAGTCGACTTGATGCTTAAGTCCGTGAAGTCGAGCCTTTTATAAAAAATTAAATTCTAGGACATTTTTTGACAATTTCCCCAAGGGGGTATGAACATGTATTTACAAAAAAATAAAAAAGGCTAGCCAAAAATAGCTAAATCTAGAGTACACTAAACTTCTGAACTCTGGAGATGATCATTCATCATACTCAATAACTAGCGGCTCAATAGGAAGTTCAACTATTGTAAAAAAAGGTTGGTAACACCTTCAAGAACAACCCCACCTAGGTATCATGCCCTGTCACCACCTCAAGTAGCTCTTCTTCAGAATCACCGACCCAAAATTTGGTTACTTAGAATCCATTTAACACCCCAGCTCCTAGTCGAAACCCAGTTCAGACCCCCTCTCCCAGTAAGAACTCCCCATCTGTTTTATCTTATCCAATAGTGTCTACACCTTGGGGGGCATTCCCCAACACATGTTCCATCATCTACTGGAGGGACTGTTTCTAGTATGGGGCAGAACTTGCCAACTGGACCACCATCAACGAATACTCCTCCTGCTAATACCACTACGGTTGTACTTCCTTCTGTCCAGGTAGAATCCTCATGGTTCCAACCTACTATTGCTCTGCTTTCTTGGGGATATACTTATCGCAGGAATCAACCACACATGGTTCATCAAGCTTACCAACCAACATCGTCGGCAATAGTCTATCTCGGAATTCCTTACCCTAGAAATGTTTTTGTACCTTGGGGACAGCCGAATTGGTCTAGTGTCCCATCCTATGGAGGATATTTTGTAAACACTGCTGGAGGATATGGAGGTCCTCCTAGAGGTACACCACCTGGAGGACACACAAGAGGACCTGGAGGTTCTATAGGATCTAGAGGACATGGTGGACCATTTGGAGGTCCTCCTCTTGGAGTCCCACCATTTGTAGGACCCCCACTCAGAGGTCCACCACCTGGAGGACCACCTTATCGAAGATCGCCACCTAGAGGACCCCCATCTGGAGGACCACCATCACTACCTCCTCTCGAAGGCCCACCACCTTGAGGAAAATCCCCCTCGGGTGGCCCCCCTCCTGGAGGACCTTTGAGTAACCAAAAACCTAACCAACCGGCCTCGAGGGCATCATCTGTGCCCATTTATCAATCTTCCTATGGTCCTACTAGTCCACACATGCCATACCAGTGTTACCAATATCCTCAACCCAATCAACAATTTCCATTTCTAGCTACATTAGATCTGTTAGATCTGTCCATATTGATAAATGACCCAATACATCACGATCCCTCCTGGCCATCCATTCCAGTCAGATTACCTTCAGATATACCAAAGTTTGACAAAAAACCCGTTGAAGATCCTAATAACCATGTGATGACTTTTGATCTATGGTTCTCATCAAATTCTCTGATGGATAGTTCAATCTGTTTACGGCTCTTTCAGAGAACCCTCACAGGAATTGCTGCAAAATGGTATATAGAGATACCAAAACACTCTTTCTGGGATTTCAGTGCTCTAGAAATCAAATTCTTAACTCACTTTCAGTTACCAATCTGGTACAAAAAAGGTACAGACATGTTGACCTCACTTCATCAAAATACATCAACCCATATCTCTGATCATATACATGAATGGAGAAGAAGAAGTAGGTTAATTAAGGCTCCCATTCCTGATTAGTTACTTGATGATTGGTTTACAAAGTATTTACTCCCACCCATTTCTATAGATGTTTCCATGGGAGATGTTTTTACTGAGGAGAAATCCATTAGCCATGCTCAGTACCTAGACTTGGTCTATTCCCAGTCAGGTACTTTGTATGATTTAATTCCCCATGCTCCTCATCCCACAAGTGATCCATCAAGACCCACAGTTGAACCACCTACTGATGGAATCATTGGTTCAGTTCAAACAAAAACGATGGAAAAATATACCAAGAAGAAAAATCAACCCATCGCACTAGTAAGTCAACCAGCACCACCACTCAAAACTACACCTCCTCCTGTTGCTTCTGTCAAGGTAAATATGGTCCAATCCAATGAATCTTCGAGTGGGAAAAATAAAGGTGAGAATAAATCGAAAAAAACTGATAATCAACAGGAAGGTAATAAATCACGAAATCCTGATGTCGATTCCAAGGTAAGAGAAAGGTAAAATATCCCTTCTTAATCTGTGGAGGTGATCATTTCACCAAAGAATGTCCACGTCGTGAGGAATTTAACATGTTTTTGAAAAGTTCACCCACCCCAGCAGTTCTCAAAGACCCTTTCCCCACCCAACAACAATTGATTGATCATCAATCCTTGCATGGGCATTCTTCATCCATTGATGAAGTAAAAATGATGTCCAGTGAAATGATTAATCTGAATATAAGAGCACATAATTATGACCCGCCTCTAGAGAAGAAATTTGATGAAGTTCCATCCGATAAACCCTCAGGATCCACACCTCCTCCTAGTAATGGTCTTCATATTGAAAAACCTACACGTAAGGAAATTTTTTTTCCACCCAAGAGTACGCTTAGTAAGTCCATTATTAATCCTAATGCATGTTTTTCCCAATACTATAACATTGTAGAATATTTTCCCTAGGCACCATGCGCTATGTCAACCCTAGAAGTACTCTAAACGTGTCCCACCCAACGAAAAAAAATGCTCACAATACTTGGAGTTATGGATCCTGAGAATAGTAACATCATTGCTTTCAAACTAGATGACTTTAAAACCAGGATCTCACATTAGTTGGATTTCCATCTAACCACCAAAATTACCAGAAAGAATATCCGGCGTACCATTTTGGATGAGGGAGCCTCTACTTTGGTCAGGTCTCCGTCTTGTTCGAGAGCCATTGGTTCCTCTAAGATTAATCGTTCACCTACCACACTCATGGCCTTTGATGGTCACATATTTCAACCCTATGGATTACTGCCTACTATCCAGATTGAACTAGGGGGGGAATTAGTCTCCATCCACGTTGAAGTCATTGATTCTCCTTTGGAATGCAACCTACTCCTAGGTTGTAACTGGTTTTATGCTATGCAAGGTGTAGCATCAACCATTTTTTGGACTTTCTGGTTCCCATTTGTTGTTCAGGATAATACACCCTTGTAACCTACAGTTTGGGGTTATCAACTTACTAGTAGACTTGCAAATAATCATCTTTTATAGAGAATAAAAATAGGAATAGGAAGAAAGTTTGGCTTACCTGTTTTATAAAAGTTGATCCAAGCTTTGTATTCTCCTCCTTTACTCTTCTCCAAAGCTTCTAGGGCTTCTCCTCTTCACCCGCAAAGAGTCAATTCTTCAAGAAATATCTCATATATATGTATCAGTGGTTAGTGAAATGCATTTTCATCATAATATAACTTAAATCATTCATAAACCAATATAGATGAGAAATCACAATACAAATATTGAAAGAAGAAATATCTTTATTGACAAATAGTGAATAGGTGAGAATACAACCTAGCTTCTGACACAAGGACTCCTCTACAACTGAGGACACTGAGTTCTGTTGCTCCAATAATTTGAAGGTATACCACTATCATAACTTTTCTCTTCAAAAATTGGTTCATTAGCCCCATCCCAAGGCCTCTATTTATACATGGAGAAATAGAGTATTTTCGAAGGTTAGGATGGATGAGACATTTGGGATAGTTATGGATTAAGGCCCAACTAATCTCATCTAATCATGCTTTATATTTTTTAATGTCGAACTAAGGTACACACGATTATTTATATAAGAAAGACGCATGTGACACTCTTGTTTCTCAAAGGAAACTCGCATGTTCAATGTCCATGCGGGTTGCAATGAAAATACTCGCGTGTGACACATGAGTTGCAATGCAAAAAGAAGCATGTGCAACCCTAAACTAAGAATAAAAATATATCAAGATGGTCTAGAGATCATGCATCAATGGTCATGCAAATCTATAGTGTTGTGGCTACTTCAATCCTATTTTTCCTTTTGTGTACCGACATAATGGATGTCAGCACTCAGACGAATAAGTGTCATTTTGGTTGATAACAGATGCCCCCTAGTGTGTGAGGTCAAAGGGAAATGATGGCCGAAATACATTACAATCTTTTATCTTGGAGAACTCAAGTGTCCAAGGTAGCAGAGGAAGTACCTGAAACAAATACATATCAATGTCATATACAAAATCATATCTAAGGATGCCATGTTCAATATACTGGAATAATAGCTCCTTTACAATATTTGATTACATCATATGATATGGGTACAAGACCACGTATATTACAAAGGTCGATCAAAGCCACAATATACAATGATGAGTCCTCAAAATCTGGAGGTTGTGTTGCTAAACATAACACAAATCTTGTGCAACTTAGGTTATAAATGTGAACCTAAGGTCTTCATCGAAATCCAAAGGAACCAGTACAATCCCTACCAAGAAAATAGATGTGTTGAAGTCGAACATGAAAGGAATTCAACAGAGTATCAGTCAATGAGTGTGACTAATAACTGAAGAAAAGGATTTTATTGATAATGATAGTGAAATCCTAAGGTACCATTGTCGAAACTCTAGGTCTTCGTCTTCAGGAAGTGCTGATGAGAAACCATACTGTGATGAGGAAGGAAATAGATCCTCCACAAGATCACAAGAGTGACTAGGAACTGGATACAGGAAGGTAGAAACGAGTAACTCAGATAGGATAATGCTGGAATCAGGATAATAATCAAATGAAGGGATAGATCCTTGAATAGTGACCATGACACAGAGATGACCCAAGGTAGCTTTTGACTTGCAGATAGGACAACTAGACTTATATGTCATGTAGGGGACATGATCAGATTCCCCATGTATAAAGGACAAGTGGAGGAGTAATAAAAACTTGAAGTAATAGCTGAGTTGAAAGTGTAAACTTAGACATGAGTATTGAAAAGTTCAAAGAGTGCTATGTTTAAGGAAGACATGCTTCCACTGTTTATAACCCAAAGAGAACACTTCTTCCGTATCTTTCCTTTTAAATTTTAATGAGTCCAGGAAAGTCAACCCAGGTCTCTCTTCATTTTTTACAAGCTTGAAGAGGAGAGAGAATAATTATTGATAATGTTATTGATTCGTGGATTTTACGAGCCCTAACTAGTACATGCTCGTTTGCTGTTTTCATATTTCGAGAGTTTGAAAACTCTGAAGAAGACTCTAGGGGGGGATTTTCATACAATTTAGTCTCCTGAGGCCGAAAAAGTATAAAACAATCAACAGAAGAACTCTCTTAGCTTTCGAAGACGTAAGGTGAACCTTTTTCGTACTTAGTCGGGAAGGTCCGAAAAAGGTTAAATTACCACATACCCAACGCTCCTTCAAAAGCAGCATATAGCCTGATTTTTATGAGTGTGAAGGAAGGAAAGATCACTCAAAAAGATCCATTTGATTACGAGAAATGGGGCTTACAACAGTAATTTCGTTTTTTTGTTCTTTAGGTTAAGAAGCATGACAAAAACATAAAGTATGCTCGAAATCTTTTTCATGTTTAGCTCCAGAGCATGAAAAAGAGAAAACTAAGTTCATACTAGGCGGTCCTTTTCTGTAAATTTAGTCCCTTAGGTCCAAAAAAGTGATAAACCTATGCCTGAGAATTCTCTTCTCAATTCCAAATAAAAGAGAGTGTTCATTTTTTGCATTATTCCACATGGTCCAAAAAAGCAATAAACTACCACCAATGTGGATACCCATTCACATATTCTTAACAAGCTTGAATGGACAAGTTTACTTGGAAGTCAAGTCTATTTTGAGGATTTATACCTGGGCCTAAAGAAACTCCATAAGGGCAGGGAGCCTTATAAAGGGGATAGCTTGTAAAAAGAGACCAAAATGAGGTTTAATTTGGTGTGAAAAATAGATAAGAAGGCTCCTCTGAACCTATGACAAATGTGGCATGAGTACCAAAAGACAACAAGGTGCTTTAAACTAGGGTAGTCATGGAAGGAAGGCCCTATCCATGGAAGAACAATGGTATAGAAAATGTAACAATGGTTAAACACCATAGTCTATGGTAAAATAAGTGATCCTAGGGTTAAATCGGATTAGGTATAGATGCAAAAATGCATATGAATGACCAAAATCCTACCCTAAATGAGTGAATAATGACTTTAAATGACCTTGAACCTGTTGCATTAGGAAAAACTAACATGGTATTAGTTCAATTTATAAAAAAAAAATTCAAACTATAGGCTAAAAACCCAAAAATATAAATTTTTCCTATATATAGTCCAAAAATAGAAATCAAATATACCATTTCATGTTTTTTACCCAATTAGGAAATTTTTACCTCTTAGTTCAATCGCTCGATGTGAACAAACCAATGGATAGTTTTCGATTCCACAAGTGCTAGGTAAGTTGTCTTTCCTTACTCTTCCATTTCAATCATTTTTATTTTCATTTTTATGCCAAAAATTGATGTTTGAGCCTGCCCTAGGAAGACCACGTGGTACACGTGGGTACGTGACTTACACAGTCGCGTACATGCATTTTACACATGACCTTCCCGAAGTAAACTCACGTGTACTGCAGGACATAGGGAAAGTCAAGTTATGGCCAAAATCAAATTATTTTGATAAATTCTAATATTTGATAATGGTCAAATGGGTAGGTAAAACCATGGTTTTGGAATGGAGGGACCAAGAAGATGAGGATATGGACCGAGACTCCCTCCATAGTTCCCCCACTATGAATGCACTATGGAAAAGTGGGTTTTTGAAATTCCTCTGCACTTCTCCCATGTGGGCTAATGTCTGCTTGCTCCAACACTTGATTGGATACTGGAAACATGACCTTGGGGATGTTGACCTTCAAGGTGAGATCATGGAGGTGAAAATAGAAGATATATATTTCATCACGGGGTTGTCTCAGAGAGGTATACCTATGAACCTTGAAGGGAACGACAGGTGGGGTGATCCTATGACTATCCAATTTTATGTGGACACCTAATGCACGCCTGGAAGTCATAAAAATGGATCGTGCATCCCAATTGTGCATATTTCCAACTTCCCACTATAGGTAGTGGTGAGTACCATTGTGAGGGTTATAGGCTCTTCTTCACTTCATCTTGCCACTCGAAACTAGATGAGGGTTGATGTAGAGTGATTACAGGGGATGGTATTTGAGTGGTGCTCGGGAATAATCCCGATCATGGGGAAAAAAATCTCTGACTGCAAGAGAGGACGCTGAAATAACTTTAGATATTCTAGTATACTAGTGGCATTCTTCTTTGAAAGATTTCTCATGATTAGTCCTGTTGTACGAATTCTAGAATTCTCTCCTCGTCAACCTAGACTGACCAGGTGGGGAGAGGTTTTTCTCCACCAAGGTGGAGGTGGCTCAGTTCAGAGTGTGTATGACGATGACTTCTACATTTGGTGGGAGAGGAAACTTCTAGCACTTGAGAAGTTTCCATATTTAGTTTTGGATTTTTGAGGTGAAAATGATCTTGTCCTCCCTCCAGAAAAAGCTTGGGTAGAGCTAGGTAAATTTTTTTATGTTTTTCAATTTTTATGAATTTTTATCATAAAGTTATATACATATGTATGGGAGTCTTGATCCATTTAAATTTTTAAAAATGCAGATGTGGGACTTGCACGCCCTGATATCACCCTAGGATGTATGTGCAGCCAGTAGCAAGTGAAGACTAGGGCTTAGTGAGGGTACTTGAGGGGAAGATGGCTAGGATGAACCAAATAGTTCATATCATACAGATCGAGCAAATTCCTGCTATGATGCAAGAGTTTGTCATAGGAATTCCACCTACTTGGATATGCCTCATGAGGAGGGTATCTAGGGCCATTCTGGTTTACATAGAAGTTGAGGAGGCTGCTACAGTTGAGGGAGCTGATGATGCTAATGATGCAGGAAACCAGGCCTAGATCTAGGAAAATTTTATGGATTGCGATCCAAACTTCGTATATTTTTGTATATTTACACAATTATGACTGGATCTGAGGATCAGAACTCGGCCTATCATATGGACAGTTTTTACACACACACNACACACACACACACATATATATATATATATATATATATATATATATATATATATCGTTGGTATTTACGTGTGCTCCAAATGTATATGTTATATATTTTTTACAAAATGTGTGTTAAGTGTCAATCTAACATATAGTTTGCATATGCATCAGTTAATGAATTTTGATTTCGTGGAATATGATTAAATGAAATATAATCGAAATTTATTTCAAGTAATCTAACCTGCAAAAACCGATGTAGAAAGGTAGGGTTTCAAACCTAATAAGCTCCATTGAGCTGGTCCAATTGAGAGTCAAGTTTGACTTCCAACTGAGTGATGCCACGTGGGAAGGCATCCCATAGTAGCTCGATAAAGGCCCTGTATTCGGTCACATTATTGGTAGTAGGACCTAGGAAAGTGCCTCCAGAGGCAACTAACTGTCTTGAGGGTGAGTAAATGACCCGGGCAACTGAAGCTAGTTTACAAGTATGACGACTAGCACCATCTGCAAAACCTACGAACCACTCGATTGACATTTGTAACAACCAACATATGATGTAAGAACACTAACTCACTAACTACTATACATATAATACATACAATAAGAATACAAGAAAAAGTGTTAAGACTAAGCATAGTACTTCTTCAGGTAGAGCCTATTTCTAGGGTCAGGCAGCTTATTCCCTTCAAAATTAGTTAATTCATGTGCCCCTTTTTTCAATAATTTCGACACGATGTAGGGTCCTAATCACATAGACCTGAATTTCCTTTTCCGTAGGGGTTCTTTGTCCTTATCCGAGAGCAATACAAGTTCTCCTTCAAAGAATATTCTAGGTTTGACCGATTTATCATATTCGTTCTTAACCCTATTTTTATGAGCCTCGTTTGTTGTTAACATATCTCTGTGTCATTCATATATATTTTCTACATGTATCAAATGTTCTTCTAGTTCAGTCATTTCAGGTAACACATGAATGGCAATTTTAAGTGATGGGATTTAATATTCAACCGGAGTGACTGCTTTCACCTCGTGAACAAGTTGGAAAGGTGAGAACCTGGTAGAAGTATTAACATTGGTTTGGTATTTCCAAAGTTCAGGGTATAGCATAATGTGTCAATTTGACTGTGTTACGTTGATGGTACGCTTCAAGATGGTCTTCAAGGTCTTATTTACTACCTCTACTTGACGATTCGCTTGCGTGTAGAAGGAAGATGAGTGATCTTGCTTAAACCCTATCATTGTAGTCAATTCAGTCATCATGCTATTTTGGAAGTGACTTCCATGGTCAATTACAATCTCTTTTGGAACACTGAAACAGGAAATGATCTGGTTGAAAATGAAAAAAGCTCCAGTTTCCCCATCAGCCTTAAAGGTGGGCATTGCCTCTACCCACTTTGTGAAGTAATCAACAACGACAATGATATATTTGTGTCTCCCAGACGAAACTGGGTTGTACGTCATGTAATCTATCTCCCACTTGGTGAAGGGACCCACTGCAATGATGGGAAATAGTGGAGAAAGATGTGACCGCATTTTTCTAGTGTAAAGCTAGCAAGGATGACACTACTTCATGGCTTCCACACAATCTTTAAAGATTGAGGGCCAAAAATACCCGACATGTAAAATATTCTAGGTCATTGCTAACCCAAATAAATGACCCCCACAAGCTATGTGATGGGAATCATTTAGGACATGCTCGGCCTCCTTGTGGGTGAGGCACCGATGCAAAACATAGTCTACCCCTCTACGATATAAAGTATCCTTGATGATGAGGTAGTTTTTCACATGTACACGTAGTATACGTCACTCTTCCCGTGAGAAGGACGTAGGACACTTCAGAGTCTGGAGATAGATAAGTGAATCTCCATACCAAGTATCAGAGGTGGAAATAAAGAATATGTGCTCATCTGGAAATGAGTCCTCTTCAACTACTACATTCTCTTTTGTTGGAAATTATGCAATAAGCTCTGCAAAAACTAAGGACTTTTTAGATTTGGCAGACTGAAAATACAAGTCAAATTCCTGGAGAATGACTATCCATTTATTGAATTTTCCCTTGACTATACGTCGAGACAAAACATACTGAAATGGATTAAAATATGGCACTACTATAGTGGTCCTTAGTAGGATGTAGTGATGTAACCTATGGAAAACATAAACAACTTCCAAGGCCAACTTCTCGACATGGGAGTACCGAAGTTCAGGGCCAACTAAATCATGGCTAAGGTAATAGACGACATGCTCTTGGAGCTTGTCATCCTCCTGGAATACTACTACCCCAATGGTCGACTCAGACACGGCCAGATACAATATAAAATCACAAGAGTAATCTGGTGGACGTAACAAAGGAGCCAACAACACATATTTCTTTAATGCCGCGAACACAAGTTGTGCATTTTCATCCCATATGAATGGAGTGTCCTACTTCAACATGCACATGAAACCTTTGGTGATATTGGCATAATTAACGATGAAACATCGAAGGAAGTTAGACTTTCCTTGCAGGATCTGAATTTTCTTGACATAATGAGGAGGAGGCATATTTACAATGGCCTCTACTTTCAAAGGATCCACCTAAATACCTTTGTTGGAAACTATGAACCCGAGAAACCATCTCAACTCGATACAGAAAACACACTTGTGGGGATTCAAGCATATTTTGTAATGTCTGCATCATTCAAAAATTAAGAGCAAGTGATCTGGATGATCAATCCTCTTACAAGAATGAGCAGGAAGATCATCTAGGTATGGTTTGACAATAGTTTTTATGTCATGGAAGGAAAAATACATTTCCTGTTGAAAGGCAGCCCCTGTAGTTTTCAATCCAAAGGGCATTTTCTTGTATGCAAATTTACCCCATGGAAAAATAAAAGTTGTTTTATGTTGGTCTTCCATCTTGATTTGACTCTGATTATACCCAGAGAAACCATCCATAAACAAGAAAACTTCACTCCCCACACAAGCATCAATGATATGATCTATGATGGGTGTGGGGTAGTTGTCCTTGGGATAGGATTTGTTTAAATTATGAAAGTCGGTACACAAACGTATGGTCCCTTTCTTTTTACCAATAGGAATAGGATTGGATACCCATTCCATCAAAGCAATCGGATAAATGAAACCAGCTTTCAACAACTTTTCTACTTCAGCCTTAACGACTGCCACTTTACAGGGATTGACAGGTCTAATTTTTTGTTGAACTGTTTTGGTGTCGGGACAGGCTTGGATTTCATGTTCGACTATAGATGAATCAATTCCTAGAATCTCCTCATATGACCAGGAAAATAGATCACGAATTTCCTTAAATAAGGCTGTATAGATAGCAATCTCCTCCAAAGAGCATTTTGCACCAATATATACATTTTCCATGATGTCAAGTTTTGTAGATATGTTGATAGGGATAGTAGCGTAAATATTTTCCATGTTCCCCTTGACAAAGATTCTCTCCCTTGGTAAGGGATTAATTGGTACATCAACATCATCTACCAGTCTCACGTGGAACTCTTGGTTTTCGATTCTACTTAGCTTTGGAATAAAGTAGGATCTATGATGAAGATATTCATAGATATTATCTCCCCCACACAAGACTTCCAAAATGGCTTCATCCAAAGGAAAAATGATGTCTAAGTAGTCCTCATAATATAAAGAGTTCTCTGCCCAAGCAGGAAAATAGGCTTTGTTCGGCTCTTTTGAGACTGTAGAAGGGGTCAGAACAGGATCAACAGTGGTATAAAGAATAGATTAGTATCCCACTTCCACTACCGATAAGGGAACCTCGGGTTCATAATGGGAATGAAGGACCCAAGGATCCGTTCTATCGACAACTATCACGATAGATTTCCCTACACTAGTTGAAACTAAATAATTAATCAGGGCTGGGATATCAAATATGCCCATTGACGATGCATACATACCAAACCCTGAGCTCTCATTAGCTTGTTTAACTTGATCAACCAGTGGCATGATGGACTCATTCATTTCCATATGGCCCTTCCAAGTGAAACTAGGTGGATCAATAATGACCAACTTCCCTTCGTGTTGAAATACCAACACTTGAAGAATGGCCGAGGCAATTACACACATAGAATAAGCCTAGCTTCTCCCCAGAAGTAAGTTATAGGACAAAGGAGCATCAATCACCTTTACTTCAACAGACATTGCTTTCCCTTCCAGCTTAATTTCAAAAGCTGGTAGGATACCATGCGGACAGAATGACCTTCCATCGAAAGCAGTAAGCAGGGTGTTTGATGGAACTAGATCCGGGGATCCTAGAGCCTTCCAGCAAGATAAAGACATGACACATGTGGAGGTACCTTCGTCAATGACTGTACATCCAATGGTGTTTCCACCATGAACAAAATCCACTAACCAATCCACATGATATGCCAAGTGAATCTTAATATCAGACAAACTAAAATTTGCCATTAGACTTAGAGAATCCATATTACCTAAAGCTGCTAAGAGTGCATCTTGTTGTGTAGGACAACTCTGTAGCACTGCCAATGCTGACATCCTAGAAGGGGTCTAGGCCAAATCTTTGACTATAGAGTAATTGGATGCGTCCCTAGCATTGGGATTGTGAAATGTTTTCTTAAAGAAACCTTTCGGTATCTTCAGCATTGGATCAACAAGATTCTCGATCGTGATAGGGTTAGAAGTTTCACCGATTGACTTACCCTTATAGGGAGACACCGTCTCATAATTATTATTTCTATTCTAGAGAAAAGTGTTGAATCGCACCATGTTGATATCAGTTTGGTCTGGGGCATTAGCAGTGCCCCCAACTACATTAGAAACTGAAGTTGCATTCTGTCCTTAGGGAAAAGGATCCTTTAGGACAGCTAGTTGTGAATTTTTTAACAGCTTCTGAGATTGATCCATTAAGGGTCATTGATGGGTAAGGTGATATTCCTGGCACAAATTACAGGGAAAATTCACCTTCTTTTTCTCTTTCCCCCCCCCATCAACATTATTGGTGGGTTTAGGCTTGTTTTGGTTTCCCTCACCTTTCTTCCCCTTTATCTGTTTTCTCACCGGGATGTTGATTTCCCTTTTGGGAGGATTGAGCAAAAAGGTTTGCATTTTGGGGTGAGGGGTCAACGTTTTCTTCCTTTTCTATAGGCTGCTTCACTGACAACTCATGGAGTTGCTTGGCTAGTGATTCTACAGTGGGAGATTTTATTGAACCAACCACACCATCGGCATGGGGTCTAGGCTTAGGTTTCTCAACATTATTTGTAGATAGTGGTGCCTCAAATATGATTTCATATAGTATCCCAGACTGAGAGTATATCAAATATAGATGTTGGGCCCTAAGGATAGCCTCTTTCTCATTAGTCACCCTCAAGGTGGACACATCCTTAGATATATATGGAAATAAGGACTTAATGAACTACTCTAACAAAAACTCAAGAGGAATTGTGGACTTTATGAGCCTCTTCTACCTTTGCCACTCTTGAATGTGATCTGAGATGTGGGTGGCTTTGTCCTACCAAAAGATGGTCGATAAATATGTACTGGCATCATAATGGAAAGGAAGTTGGAAGTGGTTCAAGAATACATTGGCCAAATCCCAAAAAATATCAAACACAGCAGAGGGTAACTCAATGTACCATTTTGCTGCAGCACTAGTCAGAGTTGTTTGGAAAAATCTTAGCTAAATGGTGTCATCATTCAATGAGTTGGAAGAGCACCATAACTGAAATGTGGTGATATGGGAAGTTGGATCCTCACTAACTTTTCCCCTGATTTTTTGGAATTTCCAAAGGTAGTTTAGTAGGGATAGGTGGCCAAGTGGAATTGTGTTTCACCGGGTCATTCATTAACTTAGAAAAATATGGCAAGTTTAACATTACCAAAAATGGAATTTTGGGCCTAGCTAAAGCTTGAAAAGTCGGCGCTCGGGAGGTGGGAGGACTTTCCCCTAGTTTCCGAACATGAAGGTGGGGTTTCCCCCAACCATCGGTTGTGAAGTAGATGGGATAATTTGAAAAGGATTCCACCCATAATCCAGTGGATTATTCATGTGTGGTTCCTTGTAAGAGGTTTAAGTCACTACAAATGAAACTAGAGTTTGGAAAATCGGAGCAGGTATCCCTTCGCTAAAAAGAGAAAAGGGAGAGATCATAAATGGCGCTGAAATCGATGTTTGGAAACCTTTACCATAAGAGTTAGTATTTCCAAAATGCATCCCCACATATGCAAGTGTAGGTCCTACATAAGGAGTGGATGGGGTAATGTGACCACCATGCCATGAGAATCCCTGAACAAATGAGGAGGATCCAGAAGGACCACTGTAAGGAGTATTCATGTAAGAGAATGAAGCAAAAGGTGCACTAGGAATACCAGTGACCACCCCACTAGAAATACCTACCACATTGGAGAAAACTGGTGATTAAACCACCCGACTACTTGTTGATAGAGGTGCAGTAGGTGCATTTGTTGGAGTACCAACCGAGAGAGGTGGCACTCCTCCAGACAAAAGGGCTAAAATAGGTGTAGAAGGACCCTCTCTAGAGTTAGACATAACTCTGCTCATGGGAACATCAATCACAGGTGAATCAAATGGTAGAACTTGGACAATCATAGGATCGTTTAAGTCAATAAGAGGTGAATTAAAGTTTCTCACAAACTCATCATCCTGCAAATCTTCTATCTCTACTGCAGTTGAATCAACCTGCTTTGTCCTACGTTTCGATTCACCTAGAACTTTGCTTATTCCTACCCGTTCAAAAGAACCGTCGGCACTTAATCTACGCCTTTGAGGGGGCGGTGGAGGCTCGACGGTGATAGTTGGAGGAATTTTTTGCAACCTTCTAGAACTTCTGAGAGGTTGGTCCTCCACAGCTAAAGATAGACTCTTCACACACCTAAAGGTTGACTAAGTACAAACAAACCACATAGCACTCCCTATAAATTTCCTAAATCCAAAACAAACACACAGGGTATAGGATTTGCTTCCCAAAAGAAAGATGAGAGAAAATTACTTGGCGTCCCTATAGATGTTCTTAGGCACAAGAGGAGGAATCACCCAACCACCCTCCCACACCTTCTACCAAGGTTACCTTCCAAGCCCGTCCAATGTCAACCAGAAATAGACTTTCAGTGTATCTGTGTATGAACCCTAATGTCAAAGAGACTAAAGGCTACCGCAACTATACCAAGATTCTGGGGGGACAGTCGCAAGCCGAATCCATACGCATGGGTAGGGTAGAAAATCGTGAAACCCTATTAAAACTGGCACCACATGGGGCCCAAGAGGTGGTATTGACAAAATTACCCAGATGCGTAAAGATCATGATCTACGCTTTGACAAGGAATCGAAGGGTTATCTCCTCATTCCAAGTCTCCACGTGGCCTTGTGCTTAACTCCCGTGTGAGAGGAGCTTCTCACAAACACTAAATATAGAGGAGGATTTACCCAGTGATTGGCCCACTATGTCTAAGTTAAAATACTTGTGGATAGTTTAAACTTCCTATTCCATAAGTCTAGCCTAAGCTAGTTAGTGAATGAACCTAAAAAAAAAAATTACTAATAATTTTAATTATATTGTTCTTTTCATAGGCTATTCTTAGTCAGAGGGTAATGGTGTGAAACTTGCATGGTGTTGTATACTCGATAAGAAAAAACAAAATGATGTATAAAGTAAATTACAACTACTTAAGGCCAATTTTATTTTCTTTTTGAAAATAGAAGCTAAAGAATTAATAACAAATGTGAGAAAAATAAGACTTCTTTTTATAATTTTATAATTTTTATTTGAAAAAAATAATCAGAAGAAAACAACTAAATGCAACTAGATGCCAAAGCATAAAATCTTTCCTTCTCTTTTCAAAAACTTCAAAAACTATAATGCAACTAAATGCAAAATTTTGAGCAAGTTGGAATAATCAAAGCATATAAACAAGTGAAATGAAGGCATAAAGGACCCAAAATGACCTACTTCAACCAAGAGGAGGAAGACATGGAACAAAACCTGACTCAGAGAAACTATTGAATCAAAATTCCACTAGATCCAAAAGAGAAAGGTGACAGGCTAACACCACAAGAAGCAATGCAGAATATAAAGCATCTAAAGTATTGATCACTGACCTAAACACAAGCACTCAACCTATAAACTAAGCAGGAGGACCACCTATAATTTATAAATGCAAGAAATTCAAACAAAAAGGCTCAAAAGGCTTGATGAACAAGTAGACGATGTGACATTCATACTTTTAGACTCACAGAGTCATGCCATAAACATAAGACTTCAAAAAAATCAATAAGACAAAGAGACACGGACAATAAAACCCTATCTAACTTACATACTACTATAGGAAAAGCGCGACTATGTATGCAGGAAACCCACATATGACACGCGACTGTCTAGATAGCAACCCGCATGTACAAGGTTACACATGCGACTGTGCAAAAAGAAACCTGCATGTACTACTAAAACTTTTTCAAAAGAAAAAACATTAGCAATGAATTATGGGCACACTACAATGTAAATCAAAAGTAGGATAAAAGAAATCACACTCAGAAACAAATAAAAACAAAGACTGGTAAGGGAAACTACAGGATGGACCCACAACAGGCTGGACTCTCCAACAGAGTCAGTAGTTCTGTTGTTCAGGATAATACACCCTTGTAACCTAGGGTCTGGGGTTACCAACTTACTAGTAGACTTGCATACAATCTACTTTTACAAAGAATGAAAATAGGAATAGGAAGAAAGTTTGGATTACCCAGTTTATGATGATTGATCCAAGCTTTGTCTTCTCCTGCTTTACTCTTCTCCAAAGATTCTAAGACTTCTCCTCTTAACTTGCAAAGAGCCAATTTTTCAAGCAATATCTCATATATATATATATATATATATATTAGTCGTTATTGAAATGCATGTTCATCATAATATAACTGAAATCATTCATAAACCAATATACATGAGAAAGCACAATACAAATATTGGAATAAGAGATCTCTTTATTGACAAACAATGAATAGGTGAGAATACAACCCAGCTTCTAACACAAACACTCCTTTGCAACCGAGGACAATGACTTCTTCTTCTCCAAGACTATGAAGGTATACCACCAACATAACTTTTCTCTTCAAAAATTGGTTCATTAGCCCCATCCCAAGGCCTCTATTTATACATGGAGAAATAGAGTTGTTTCGAATATTAGGATGGTTGAGACAGTTGGGATAGTTATGGACTAATGCCCAACTAATCTCATCTAATCATGTTTAAAAAATTTTAATGTCAAATTAAGGCACACGCGAGTATTATATAAGCAAGACACGTGTGACACACTTGTTTCTAAAAGGAAACTTGCGTGTTCAATTTGCATGTGGGTTTCAATGCAAATACTCATGTGTGACACGCGAGTTGCAATGCAAGAAGGAGCGTGTGCAACCCTAAACCCATAATAAAAATATATCAGGCTGATCTGGAGATCAGGCATCAATGGTCATGCAAATATATAGTGTTTTGGCTACTTCAATCCTATTTGTCCTTTTGTGTACCAACATAATGGATGTCAGCACTCAGATGGAGAAGTGCCATTTTGGTTGATAACACCATTACAATGAATGATTGTTACTATAGATAAGTTAGATTTCATTACCCCGAATGCTATTTCAAATGATGCAAACAACATCCCACTTTTGACTACCCCATAGTATCAGAATATCGGAGTAGGCCTTCTTAAAGACTCTTCACTCACAGCAGTCTTACCATTGTCAAATCCTCCTCCTACTTCATAGACTGCATCCATAAATATGATTTCTACCTCTATCATAGAAAAAGGAAAATCTATTGTTGAATCAACATCACTTAGTCATTTTGAAGAAGTCTAAAATGCAAGACAATCCACCAGTGACCCTACCATCAATGATCATTTGTTGGTGGTCTCATATTTTTATCACCTACCATATTGGCTAGACAACCCCCCCATCTCTAGATTATATTTCACATACACTTCCTACTAATGAATCCATCATGGAAGGGGTCTTCTGAAATTATGTTGCTCTTGATTTTCCTTGGGAGGTGGTCTATTGCACATAGTGAGTTTCTCTATCAACCTTCCCATGGCTTCCATCATCATGTCCATCCTGGCCTCTTGTGAATTAGAGGAAAAAGGTTGTGTGGTCTCTTTATCCTTCCTTATTTCTCCCTCTCCTCTCCCTTTCTCTCTAGCAACAATCAGTTTTATTTATCCTCTATGGAATCATTCATCATATCGTTTAGGGAGGTTGATTTTGTTTCACTCATCCATAGGGTAAATTCACTATCAAAGGCCTCAGCATATTGGAGTTGGGCAGAACTAGGGGGAGGATTGAACTAGAAAGGGATGGCATGATACAATTTCATAAACCTGTCGAAAAAATCCTGAATAGATCCACTCTCCCTCCTTTTTATGGAATGGAATTGGAACAAACACTTACTGGGGTATTCCTTTTCTGCCCATTTCTTCTTGAAAAAATCCTCCAAAGCTTGACAGCTCATAATGGAGTTGTCTAGAAGACTTGTGAACCACTTTCTTTCTTCTCCAGCAAGACTTTGGGAAAAGAGTCTAACTTTAATATCCTCATGGTCTACTTCTTCCATATTTTTGTAGTCTGAAAACCATCTCAAGTTTTCTTCAGCTGAATAGCCCCTCCCACCAGTAAATTGTTTGAGTTTTCGGCACACACCTAGGGGAGGTCATGAAGGATGGTAGGGAGAATTATAGGGGAAAACCTTTTAGCCTGTGTTGGGGTTATAGTAGGCTTTCCAAGAGGAACTGAATATGGTGTGACAGACAGAGTCAATCTGATGTGAGGAACTATAGAGCTATGAAGTACTGTAAAAATTAATGATGAAGGATGCTTAAGCTTGAAAGTGGTGGGAGATAAGGATATGGCAGCAGACTATCCTATGGCAGTGGATTTTAATGAGGAAAATTAAAAGGGAAGTGGGGGGGATTCTTGATCGGGAGAGGGTTGGATATCCTTACCTGGAGGCTCAGAAAAGGATGTAGTATCAACTGTAGCATCATGAGTTTTACAAGGATGATCATTTTTCTTATGTGGCTCGACTGAAGGATCTTTATCAAATTCATATGTACAAGATGAAGGGGTACTTTCACTTCTTAAAGAAGGATATACAGGGCTAAACCCATGGCCTTATTTTGAGTGCAATAAACAATGGAAAGTTTTTTTTACCAACCTAGGAAGGGTTAGGAAAACATTTACTGGAAAGGATAAGATATCTTAGAGAATATTCACAATTGATTACCTCATTTTCTCACCATGCCTTTCCATGTCTTTGTAGTGAGCTAATTTCCCCACTAGAATCGCTATAGAAAATTCTGAAGACTGGATTCTTTGAAGGTGGATTCGTTGGTAAAATATGCACAACCTTCTTGATGTTTGACCATTTTTCACCATCAATAGTTAAACTTGAAACTCTTTGCAACTAATTAGATTCCATTATTTCTAGTGGAGTTGTCTTCCAAAGGCTTTGAGTGGAGTCACAAGAGCATATACAACCAACATGTGTCTAGGACCAACTACTCAAAAAGGTCGTAGAACTAGGACAATGTCGTTTTCCCAAGGAGATAATAGTGACGAATCCTCGACAACGGCACCAAGATGTTAGCACCCAATGATTTTCCTATGGTTGCGGTAGGAGATCACTGGGGTAACCATTTCAAACAAAACTTTAGACTATATTCTATCCCATATAGTCAGAGTTGGCTCTCTCTTTGTAACAAGAACATTCACATACACATTTGGCATTAAACAAGCATTCAGAAGGCTAGATTTCTGATGTGAACAGATTTGTTTGTAAATTTAAATATTGTAAGACACACATATAAGAAATACCATTGGGAAATGGAGTCACAGTCTAAATCATTCAAGGATATTACAACAAATAATGAACAATTATATTCCCTTTTGTAATCCGAGGAAAAGTGAGTGTAATATTCAGTCAAATATCTTCAAGTGGTGGTAGGAGAAAGGAGAAAAATTCTAGTGCACCAAGAGGCACCTATCCATGGATGAATCTCTTGAAAAAACACTTTTAGTACAAACAACAATAAGGGGAATGATAGAAATGGAGCATCTAACAAGGATAAATTCCACAACAATCATTACATACACATTACAAATGATATATTTGATGAAAGGAGTGCTTAATGAAACGAATTCCTCACATACAACTAGAAATCATTAGCAAGAATTTACAAATATGAAAATGATGCAAAAATGAAACACAAACTTAATATTAACACTGTGATGAATCTCAGAAACTCATAGAAAACACTTTTCATTAACGCTTCCAAGAAATTTTACAGAGCTACCATATGAGAATAGAGGCTTCAAAAAATGAAATTCGAACCTTTTCTCCTCCGTAGATGTTACATTCATAGTGTTATGGGATCCTGAGACCAACCTTGAAACAGATCCAAATTCAGTTACAAAAATTGGGCATCAATCGCAAATCATCATTTCAAATCCTAACAGCTTTGTGGTGGCACATTTTCCATGATTTCTACATAAAATAGGAAATATGGAATAATGTGCATGCTTGATTAAAATGCTAATGTGACATCTAGGAATTGATTTATCTTGGCTGAAAATGATGGTTCAGGGCACCTCCAATGATTTTATGCTGACTCATCCCGACTTGTTCCTTACCGAATGTCCCCTAGTGTCCATCATTCTAGAGCATGCAGAATGTACTTGGTCCTCCTAAACTTCTCAACCACTTTCCACTGATCTGCAGTAGGTAATTCCAAAGAGGATGTTTCCTTTGATAGAATTTGCATCTCCACGTGATCCCTATATGAAAAGTATGGAAACCGTGCACACGTAGCCCTGAAAGTGAACACTATCTCAAAATCATTTGTCAGCTTATCAACAATTTCATTTCCTAACAGATCCTGCTGCATATCTATTAATTTGGAATGGATTAACCTGCATTGAATCATTAGGTCATATTATTCCTTTTGTGACCACATGCCACCCTTTTCCTACCAGAAGAATGGCAATCCATTTTTTACCAGAGAGTCAAACATTTCGATAAACACTTTGATCTCATGCATCATGATATAAATCTTGTCCTCGATAGTTTCTAAATGATGGTATTGATTTACCACCTTCCTGACCCAAGTGATGACATAAATCCTATCATTTATACCATACTTTCTAATTTCCTCTTTTGTTAGCCCATTTAAAAACTCTGTAACACTTTTAGCATGGTCAACGGGTTTCTTGTGTAGATTCTCTTTCGATGCTTTAACCCTTTGTTTGGATGCATGTATAACCCTTTCTTTTTCCATAATATAATCTAGGTAGGGCCTTAAATTGTTGGCTTCTTATATGAGGGAATCCCATATCATGTGCTTTTCCCCCTAGACTGTTGATTTCCCTGTGACCTATTGTATCAACTTCTCATTCTTGGCCTGCAATTCACATCTTGCCTCCTAGTTATTTATTCCGTGTTCTCTGTCCACTGCCAAACCTTCCAAGTTCTTTTTCTGGTCCTTTAATACTGTCAGCTCCGACTCCTTCAAACTTACCTATGTCAAGGCTTGAACGATAGAGAAGTCACCAGGTTCAGTGGTAGGAGGAAAGACTTCATTTTCGAGTTCTTTCCTCTTCTCTACATACCTCTAGGTCATAAGAAAAGAAAATTTTTCCCTAGCCCCTAATTTTTCACCGGCTTACTCTTTTACAAGGGAGTAAGTGTGAATGCATTTGTAAAAATCCTTGAATTTAGCACAAGTACTAACATGTACTACTTGCAATTTTTTCTCCTGTTCTAGAAAAAAGAATGACTTTTACTTTTTTTCATCTTTCTAGATTAGTGGTTTTTTCTAACATATTCTATGGGTGATGGGATTATAAATTTAGTCTCACATTCTATAACTTTTTTGAAATTACCTCATTGGAATCATAATTCCAGCAAAATCCAAAAGGTAGAATCAATATTTGTAACACTTTCTCCACTAGAACTTGTGTTGTACAAGACTTGATGAAAAAAGGGCCTACCTTTTGAGGAATATTGAATGTGATGAGACTATTATTTTTCAAGAAATGTACCAAATCAGAATTGAAATGTTCTCAAATGTATTAGAGAGAAAAAAATATTGTGTAAGAAAATAAGGAAGATGATACAGTGGTATTTCACACAAATAAATACCAATCTCTATGTGATCCTCAAACAAGAACCAGTATCCCCAAGCAACATCTAGAATTCATTGGAGTAATCTATTATAATCAAGAAAATTATCAGTAGTCGGGTACCATTTAGAATAGTATACACCTCAGATATGACCTATTTGACATAATCTAAGTATCTATCATTGGTAGGATGAATAAGTAGTATATTAAGACTATACTAAGGGAATAAATAAGGACATTTATGGATGATCAAGTATAAGAGGTGTGATTGAAACCTACAAAATTTGAGGGTGGAAAAAGTAGAAATTTGATCATGAATAGAATTGACTAAAAACCAATAAAAATCCATTTGGGCACCTGGTTCAGTAGGATTAGGAATCATTTCAAGGAGCATACCCATGAATTTATTATGGAATAATTGGTTTCTAGTAAAGGCTAATAACTAGAAAATTAGGGACATGGCAATTTGAGGAAGCTCAACAAATATTTCCAAATGGTAAGGAGGTTCCCCTTTTGGTATCTCATCATTTGGAAGGAGAAATGTTCATAGGAAACTAAACTTTTATTCTCCTGATAGTTCCTTATAAATGATTCTTATTGATTCTTTTATGAAAACCCTTCTCAGAATTCCCTCAAGAATTTCAAGCATCTTCTAAATATGTTCTTTATCGAGAACATCGGTGTTCCGTCTCATGCTAAAAACACACTACTCTCTTATTAATACATGTCAATACACCATCCTACAAACTCTATAATAGGTTGCATTAGGGAAATGGCCATGAGGTACAATCCTGATTCCCAAAATTTAAACTCATCCTTCTTTTCTTCAAAATCTTTTTTTGGCCTCATAAGCTAGCCGATGCATATTAGGGACAAAAGTCATGGTATCAAAAACCTTTGAAAAGGAGTTTGATAAGTTGTCTTTAGGGACCATGGAAACTGCATTCGAATCTTGAATGGGTGAAGATAGAAAATATGTTAAGGGTAAAGCAAATAAAGGAACCTCAATGGTAGAAATATGGAAATCATGATTTTTTACTCTGGGGGAAACATAGAGGGTAATACAATGTGGGTAAGAGGATCAAAAATCACTTAGCAGAAAATTTTGAAATTGAAAAATGATGGTGAAATTCCTTATATAAACAAAATCTTCACTATTTAATGCATATTCCAGGTGGCATGACATAATATGCCCACATGAGCTAGAGGTAGGTGCACACTTAATGCTAGATCCATTACTGGAGCAGGAACACGTGGCAACAAAATACTGGAAGGAAGCCTGTTGGATTATCAAGATATAGGATTTTACAAACCACTTTTGTGGTCTAAACTCACAAAAAAGAACCACATGTATAGAGAGGTTTCTTTCAAGACTCTTAGCCCTGAAATAACCAATGTGATTTCTAGGCATGAAATCTCCCAGACTGTTGATCTACACTATCTACAGATATTCGATTTTGATATATGAAATGCATATTTCATATGGAAAAATGACTATTTGATAATATTTCCTATCACATTATTGAACAATCAATGTCTAATAAGATTCATCTCTTCATCCTAATGATCTTTGTAAATGCGGAGTAGTTTTGGAGGTTCAATTGTTTCAGGATCACAAGATAGAGGTACTCTTGAAACTTCTTTGGTGACCCTCAACCCTTCTATAACTAACATGCATTAGGTGGTATTTAATCAGGATAACAAGGTAGGAAATAAACATTGTTCTTGTTTGTGACCCTGCATTGATTGTATCCGTTAATTTGTTAATGAGTGCAATCTCATCCAGCTTCTTGTGATGCAGCTGTGTCGAGATCATGATCCTAATACCACAACCAAGATCAATTTGCGCACATCAACTAGGGAAACAAGCTCTTCTTGGGACACTTGAAAAATATATCTCTAACATTCGATTCAATGAGGATAGGGCCTTCCTCTGGATGGGCCTCAAGTTTGTATGCCTATTCCCTAATCCATTAGGTTTTGGTGTCTTACTAATACTAGAGGATTCCCTTTTGGAGACATTAATTCTCACAATTCTAAGATCTAAATATTAGCATTGAAATTTTACATGAAATAAAAAAATATCAAGAAATTAAAATGGAACAAACAACTATTTTATATAATAGTACAAATTCTCAGAAAGAGAAAGAAATTTGTAATGGAAGAAGCATTTGAGAAACATTCAATTTACAATATTCCTGAGTAAATGTAATACCCCTATCCCGAACCCCTAGTTTGACTGGGTCCAAATGTAAATATTAACTATGAATGTCTGAAAGGATGAATATTTTGTATTTTTTATTATTAATATAAAAATATACGAATGACTACAATGAGGAAAAGCACTGATGAGTGTTATAGTTGATTTTACCACACCTAGTAGATCACACATTTATGGCCTTCCCTGTCCCACTACAGACTCTTTGGACCGCATGGACTTATATTATGCTTTGATGTTCCAAGATCATCCCCAAAAATTGCTTGTTTATACCTATATGTGACTTTTAAAGCAATACCTGTGTGTATACACAACTTTTGACCTCAAACCCACATACATCGGGATGTGTGCAAAAGGACAATTTTTTTTTGAGTTTTCCTCATTTGAGTCCAAATAACGTAACTCTTGGACTTCCAAATTCCTTGAGAATGCTTGGATTTGACCCTCCATTACCTCTTTGGATTTCAATATAAGGAACCCCTTGGAACATTGCAGGAGGAGAAATTGAAGAGTAAGGAAACTATAGTCCATTGTTGCCTCAGTTTTGCTTATACTTGAGTCTGCATCCCTTGTCCCTTGGAGCACATAGTGTTATTCCCAAGATTTCCTTTGATTTTTAATCTTTCTATAGAGATATGGAGGATTGAAGTGGTGGAGGCCCAGGTGGAGGACTCGGTTTCTCCAGTTCGCAGAAATGCCAACAGATTTTGTCACTATTGTCTCTCTGATTTATTCATAGAAATATATTTTCCTATCCAATTCATGTGCATCTTGAATATGAATATTGAATCCATGGATGTATTTAATTTCTTATACATGATTTATTATATATGCGAGAGTAGTTCTAACACATTTATATATATCATGCTTGATTTGTTTGTTGTTGTTGAGAGCAAATTATAATTGTAATTGCATTGGAAAAGCTCAACGGGGATCTACTTCAACCATCTGGAATAAGGTACAATTCTATATCCCTTAGTGTTATATTTTCTTACTTCTCTTGTGTATTGGGAAATATTGATTTATGGTGTCATACTATCTATTGTGGTACCCCCAAGCCATAGGAATTTTCTCTCCATAACAGAATTGGTGATTCCATTGGGGAGGTTACTAGTTGTTTTTTCTTTGGGTATTGGGTATACAATGTGCTTGAATTTCTCTTTATTTATTTGTTTCTGTGTCGGGTCTGGAGGTATGTTTTCCCAGTAGTGTCCTGTAGGAGTAATTTGGTCTTGGCTTATCAGTTTTTCCTCTTTTTCTTCTTGTACATGATTATTTTCATTACAGCCACATAGACATGTGGTTTTCTCCTGAATTCCCATGTATGTATGCAGGTTTACTACATACAGTCACGTATGATTTTGTTTTGAGATTTATTTGGGAGATTGAGTGTTGTTGGGTGAGTTTTGATGATTTCTGAGTCTTCTTGGGTATCATTGGTGTCTATATGTAGCCTCTAGTTTTGACCAGAGACCCCTTTTGATTAATTTTCAATTAGGTTTTGTTCTTGTCTTTCATTTTTTCCTTTTTGTTTTGGGATTAGTGCATTAGGTCTCTTTTATATTTGTGCCTTGCATGGCTATAATTTGTGAGTGGTTTTAGGGTCTAAGAGTTGTAGAGTCTTTTATTTCTTTTTATATATCATTTATTTCAAAAAATACAAAAATATTTTTCTTTTGCATACTTATGCATTATTTCATTTTTGCACTCGCATGGTACTTGCATTAGGTTTTGCTTACTGAATTATAGTCAGGTGTTCATTTAGGAATGATTGCATTCTCATTTGAAGGAAAAAATTTCATCTCATGTAGTGGCATACCTTGTTTTTCATTCTACAAAGATTGCACTTGGCATTGTTTGGTAGGTGTGCATTTTAATTTCACTGTTGAGTATCAATATCATTAGTCACATGGCCATTTCCCTTTGAGTAATTACAACCATTAAAATAAAATCTTAATTAAAATGAACTACACATTTTCTTTGATAGGGTTCGCCAACAAGATTAGGATTTAGAGTCTTGGAATAGTTCATTGTAAGTCAATTCTCCAAGACTACTAAACAAAAACAATTAGGTATATATCCAGGTGAGAGTGAGAAATTCTTGGTAGAATTAGTGTTTCTCAGGAAGCTCCTCTTACATAAAATTCAAGCACGAGGCAGTGTGCATGATTGTGATTGGGATAGCCCTTGGTAACTTTTGTGAGTGCTAGAGATATTTCCAGGTTCGTATTTGTATCTGGGGGCTCTTTCGAGAGTTTTGGTATTTTATACCCTTCCCATACGATTGATCCCACCTATGACGGTCCGCCTAAGAATTGGTTATATTGGGGTGGCCTTAGGTGCCTTACTAAGGCATCATAGGGGGTGCTTATAGCAGTTATTCTGTAGGTGTATTGTCCAGGTAGGGGTCGAAAATCACATCCACTTTATGTGTTGAAGCTGAGGGCCACTATAATTGGTTATGAACCTCTTCTTGTAGTGTATGGGAGTCTCAAGCCTCTCCTAGGTGAGGCATACCTGCTGCATTCGGGAGCTCACATATCCTCCCCTTGTTTTGCTTGTTTCTTGGATGTAGATTTTCTAAGGAGTGTGCTCTATGTATGCTAGATTGCTTAGGGTTGCATAGTTATATTGAGTCTTTTTATTTTGTTGATTCATAGTGGATCCCGATGCGACGCTTCATCATTCTCGTCATTTAGCAGGAATTTCTCCTTCTATGTCTCCTCCTCCTTTGGGAGAGAGAACCAGACATTCCAAGTAGACTAACTCTCACTTTGATTCACATACCATGAGTGACCATGAGCCTGATATCTTGGAGATCCCTTATCTTCCACCTCTCGTATGGGAGGTTGAACCTTTAAGCACATATGGGAATCTGATAGGGTTCGACCCTTCTATGGCTTGGATATCGGCTCATGCTCCTTCACAATTATTAGGCTGCATGAATGCAAACCGTCAGTATTGGTCACATAGTCCAAACCATGAAACTCACCATGCACCCACTAGCACTAACACAATAAAGTATGGCATGTCAGGGCTTCTCAAGACCAATCTGGCACCCAATGTCGGATCGGGTGTTGACCCTGGTGTTGCACCTGGGGGAACTTCCATTCCTTTCCAGGTGGAGAGGTTTGGTAGCACTAGTCATATTACACCTTCCATCCCTGCGGTGGAGGTTCCTTCACACATGCATCCTAGGCCTAGCACTATCGTTCTCGTTCGAGGGAATGACCCTAGACATCTTAATATTGTGGGCACAAGTTATATCCCTTCCCATATTCCATCTTCTTCAACACTGGTTCCTTCAAATGCATTTTGACCATACATCCTCCTCCTAACTCACATGGTCCTTCAGGCTGGAGTTCTGCCGTTAGTCATATTCATCCTATTTCTGGTCACACTATAGTGTCACAAGGCCATGTACCTCATTATGTGTTAGCCGGGTATGTACCATCTCATGGACCATCTTATGGACCATCTCATGGACCATCTTATGGATAGTCTTATGGACTAACTTATAGACCATCCTATGGAGTGTCTTATGGACAAACCTATTCACCTTATGGGTCTCGGTATCAAACCGTTTATCAGTCTCCTAACTATGGCTTTGTAGCAACCCAGCCTCAAGGTACTCCAAACTATAATATGAAACCCTATATGGGTAAAAGGTAGGAGGTTACTATCCCATTGGAAAAGGCCATTGTGTTTATAGAAATCAAACCTATGTGAACAAAACCTATCAAGGAGCATGGAACCAAATGAATCATCCTAGGCTCCCTTTCCTTGAAATTTTGAACTTACCTAACTTGTCAATATTGACAAACGATCCCGTGTCTCATCACCTGGCATGGCTATTCGTTCCCACCAATATTCGTTCAGATATTCCAAAGTTTGAAGGTAAGGCTAGTGAATATCCTTGTAAGCATGTCACGAAGTTCCACCTTTGGTGCTCTTCAAACAACTTGAATCATGATTTAGTTTGTTTAAGGCTATTTCAATGCACCTTTACAAGGCCTGTGGTGAAGTGGTTCATAAATTTTCTTGGGGGAACCTATATATTGTTTAATGACCCAGCTATGACAGTCCTCAATCACTTTCAACTACCCATGCGTTACGATGCTGGTACTAAAATCTTGTCAACATTTTGGCAGGACAAAGCCACGCATATATCTGATCACATTCAAGAGTGGCATAGATGGAAGAGTTGTATTAAGGACTTTATACCACCAGACTTCCTTTTGGAATGGTTCCTCAAGTCTTTATTTCCTTACATAGAAAAGGATGTTTCCACGTCTGAAGTGCAAAATGAGGAACAAGCTATCTTTAGAGCTCAGCAATTGGATTTGATTTATGCTTGGTCTAGGCTCTTTTATGAGATCATACTAGATGCACCTAGATCCAATTTCAACCCTAAGTTTAAACATGGGCCACATGCCGATGGCATTGTTGGCCCTGCAAGTGCTAATCTTGCAATCTCGGTTACAAACCAAATGAATAATTTGTCTATTAACCAGCCTGCGTGAGGACAAGCTACAGCTTCATCTCATACTACACAAATGGAGGATGTACTTTCAGTGCAATTGTCAAACCAGAAAGGTAACCAGCAACCTGGACGGAATAAAAAGAAAGGTAAAAACAATCGAAAGGGTGGGAATAGGAATGAAAATGATAATAATGACAAGAACAACAACAATAATGCTAGGGGGGACAAGAAACCTAAGCGTAAGGTTAAATTTCCTTGTAAGCTTTGTAGGGATGATCACCTCACTCACTTGTGCCCTCAGATTGAAGATGCCTTGAAGTTCATCGCATAAAGCCCAGCTGTGTTAGTAAATACTTTACCACAAAACCATAATATAAACTTGAGTATCATGGATTCTGGTAGTGCTTATGGTGGGACTCCAAACCCATCAGACACTGTTAGTGACCATGGTTGCATTAATATGATGTCTATTGAAAATGTTGTGACTTGTTCTAAGGATTATGTTACGTCGCAATTGGACCTTGGAAAAGAACCTCCTCCACCTGAGATCCCTTTGTGTATTGAAAAACCTAGTGATAAGATTGAAGCTCCACCTCACATTCCTAAGGGAGTATTAAAGTGTTCGGGGCACAATCATAATGCCCGAGCCGCCCAAAACTATTCTATCATTGAGGATTTGGGCCAGAATCCTTGTGCGATGTCTGCTTTAGAAGTTTTTCAGAATTGTCCTCTGCAAAGGAAAGCCTTGTTGTCTTCTCTTGGGATGGTTGATGGAATGTCTCCTTCGATGATCAAATTTTAAACTCATGGATTCCAGCCTCGCTTTCCTTACTATGTGTCCCTTTTGGTTCATGTAGAGTGTCTAAAAAACACCATCAAGAGCACAGTGATTGATGAAGGAGATGCAGCTTCTGTGATGTCTTTGTCATGTTGGAAGTGGTTAGTTTCTCTTGTATTGCCTAAGTCAGGAACCATGTTAACTGTGTTTGATAGAAGATCGTTTTGGCTAAATGACATTCTTCCTTCCCTTGAGGTCCAATTGGGAGGGAAGACTGTTATGATTGAGTTCGAGGTGGTTGATGCGCCCATTAACTATAATATTTTACTAGGTAGGAACTGGATTTACAATATGTAAGTGGTTGCATCGTCACTCTTATGGGTTGTTTGTTTTCCTTTGGATGGGAAGATTGTGACAATCGATCAAAGATCCTTTGATAATTCTAGTTCGAAAGCATCGTCAAGATCTTCTATCCCAGTTATCGATCATTCTCAGCCGACAACGAAGAATGTTGGGGTGGACATGTATCCTTCTCTAGTAGGAACTTTTAGTTGTGTTGCACCCGTGTTTATGATCAGTTCCAGTCTTGCTAAGGCTTCAACGTTGTTGAGTTCAGTTCCTTTTCACACTTCGCATATGGAGAATCCTTGGACTCTCCATTCTCCAAGTAATTCAGGTGAAGTTTCTATACCTGCCAAGATGGACATGTCGTTGTCTACAACTATGGTGGCTTATAAAGCTAATCTTGTTTCATTTGTATAGACTAGTCCTTCCTCTTCACAGATGGAGGAGGAGGACCCCTATGTGTTTCCTACTTGTGTAGTTTCATCATATCACTCACATGACTTCCTCGATGACATATTTCCATAAGATGAGGCTATTCTTGAGGCTATGTCTAGGTTAGAAAAACCTTGGGGAGATTTGCACCATAGATCTTATTTTCTCCCTAAGCTTGATGATATTGAGTGTGATGACTTTAAGGCGATCTTTAGCGAGAAAATTCGTAGGCCCGTGGTCCCATTAGGATCTTCTAAAAAGTATGCTAAAGGGAACATGGCTAACTTGTACCAACTATACCTATCAATATTTCTTGTTTTCCTGGAAAGATTGAAAACGTGTACATTGGGGAGGATTGTTCGCCCGATGAGATTAGAGAGTACACCGAGATTTTTAAGGAATGTGGAGATGTGTTCGCTTGGTCATATGAGGAAATTTCAGGAATTGACCCCCACACTGTTGAATATGGAATTAGGACTTATCTAGATGTTAGACCTGTTCGATTAGTTGATCATGGGGGCATAGCCTTGGCGGAGCCCAGAAATGGGATCTCTCTTAAGAAGTACTATGCATGATTCTCAGCTGAGGCTTATTTGTTGTATATTATTGTACATTTACATATATTAGTTTTGGTCTACTTGTGGTGACCGAGTTTATTGACTAGCTTTCGTTTGTTGTGGCAGATGTCTACATAGTCTTCAATTTATGTAGGATTCACTGATGGTGCTAGACACCACACTCAAAACTCAGCTTTGGCTGCTTGGGTGATTTATACTCCTACGGGTCAAGTGTTATCTTCAGGAGGGGTTTGTCTATGGCCTTCATCAAACAATGTTGTAGAGTATACTATCGTTATTGAGTTATTGCATGATTCCATTCCACATGGTGTTCACTCTCTTGAGGTACATCTTGATTCACGATTAGTGGTTTCATAGGTGAATGGATTGTATCATGTTAGGGATCCAACTTTGTTATGAAGATTCTTACGTGTCGGATTGCTTGAACAAAAATTTGAGAACATAACATACATCCATATTACAATAAATTTTAATCAAGTTGTTGATTCATATGCTAACTATGTACTAGATTGGCATTTGTTTCACAAAAGATAAAGCATTCACAAAAACATTTACACATGTAAATAAGATAAGAACCGATCATCATAGGTATTTTTCATTAAAATATATGTCGAAAAATGTGGTGTCATAATACATAAGTGTCATATACAAAAATGTGGGTTCTGAGCCACCGAAATATACTACATGGTCATACAAAAAATACATCCCAGCCTCTAATCCTATGGGGGAGGAGCATGTTGATCATGGTAGCACACTATGTCTCTAGCTAGCTGGCGAAATAAATGAACCCATGCAAATGGTACTCCAACCACCTAGCACTACATGGACTTAGGAAAGTCCTCGACTTGCACCATGGGAACTCTGTGTGTCAATCAAACAAAGTTTGTGTGAATTCTTTGGAGCATACACTCCACATCCACACCCATGATCTCATCTCCTCTTCCCCTCCATCGATGAGGAGGGAAACCATATGGTCGTCATGGTCGCACATCTATATGTACATGAAAAGAGTATCACTATATGTCATCACACCAAAAACATGTCTTTTTTATTCCATATATCAAAAAACACAAACATAAAATAATAATTCAAAAAATAAGTTTGAGTCGGGATTCGTTACCTATCTCTCCATATGAAAATCTTGGTGGAATGGGCATGTCTATGTCTCCATGTAATTCTATCCCTGCATAGGGGTAGTCATCTATGGTGATGATCTACCTATGCCACCAGAGAAAGAAGTCCATTGGATAGGGATTGGCCAACCATGCCCCTCCTAGTCTTTGCATAACATTTTCCTAGTGTAGCTAAGCCATATCTCAAACTCCATGTGGGGAATATCAGCTCTTGGGCTTAGCCCCAGCACATGCTCAAAAACAAAGCACTGAAAATGATTCTGTAACCAAAGTTACTCACCCTCTCCATCTTGCAGTCTGTAAGATGATGTTTCATGTTGATTAGCAGTGAGGTACTCTAGTCATATATCATAGGATGCATACAATCCACTGCATATAACATCAAAGGCCTTGAATCTTGGTGGAGGGATGCCAATCCTGCTATCCTGCCCAGTTCCAATAGTATGGCCTTTAACTCAAGGTTTTGGATCGAGTTTGTTAGGATTTGACTCCCAACCTTTTCTGTATCTGGGATGCAATAAGAAACAATGTACTCATCTATAGTGAGCCTTCCTCCTATCCCATGAGCTCATAGGTTTACCACTTACCCTCTTCAAAACAATCCTATAATGAAGTAAATTTCCTCAACCTCGAGGCTATGGGGCATCCCATATAAATGAAATGTCTATGAGTCAGGATCACAATAATATACTAGCAGCTGGAGTAGCCTTGTCTTTTCCCTTAAGCTTCCAAGGCACCAAAACTTGTATATACCACAATCCCTCGGTGTCTATTGAGCCATTAGATCAACTTGCATGACCTCTTGAACATCTCCATGTTCACACTCTCTCCAGACTAGAACCATCCTGTGCAAGAATTTCCAAATTCCATGAGTTTTTGCCTTTTAATTTCTTGTTTACATCCCTATACGTGACTGTTCTCAAAACAACCTCATCCATACACAAGTATTGTGTTCTTTTTTGTGTATACCTAGACCTATACACGAAAAAACACCTGATTTATGCATGGGCCGAAAGCTCCCTCTTTGGGATGGCTTAAGTTAAAAAATTGACCATCAAATTTAAAAATAAATGCATGAAAATGGAAGAGTAGGGCATGATGAGTTACCTGAACGAGACGCTATGCGATTTTGTGGATAGATGCTACCGTAGTCAGCTTCTGAAGTTTTTGGTCTAAAATGCACTATGGTGGGTAAATTTTCAAATGGTATGGAAAATTTTATTTTTTCACTATTTTATAGAAAAAAAATTGAAATTTTTACCCACTTTCTATATTTTTTACCCATTTTTTACCATTTTTGGACCATTTGGAATAATATGGTGTTGTAGGGAACCGTTTTGAGCATGTTTTGACCAATTCTTTGATACGTTTGTGCCTATTATAGGTATCACGTCTGAACTAGCATATAGGTTAGGATTTCACATCTACCTGCATTTTGCATGACCTTATCACCATTTCATTTTAACCTTAGGTACGAACTCATTCCATGATATCATGGAACCTTCATGCTACTATTAGAAGTGGTATTGTGTGAATGGTAGAGCTTTCCTATACATGGGTGCCTTAGTTAGATCATTTTTTTCATTTGGTGCCCATGATGAGTTTCCTCCTTTAGGTTGTCAAGGTCCCTTTTAGTCCTACCATGTCCTTTAGAAAGAGCTTCATACTCCTCTTGAACTTTATGTTGGCTTTTCCCCATAGGGACTCCCTTGTATATATCAAGTTGTAATTGCATTTCATTAGTTTTTCTTGCCTTATTGAGCTTTATGCTTAGCTCCCTGATTCAGAGTTATCATCCATATAGCTCGAGATTGTCTCATGTCTAGCCAAGCAAATCCTTTTACATATCCTTTGTAGCTTGATCACCCATTTTCCCAGGACGAGGCCTTCCCTCGAGTGTCATTATCCTGCACATGTTTCCTTGCATTAAGAACAGGTATGTTGCAATGCTTGGAACTAGATTTTCTGTCCCTAAGACTAGTCTCCTCCTAGATATGTACTATAAAGCACTTTTATTATTTTTCAAGCTTTTCAAAAATATTTGAAAAAGTCCAAAAAAAATCAAAAAATATACAAAGTTAGATGAGAAAAGATGTTATCTTTGGCAGCAGTTGAGTCGTGTCACCTTCAAATAGAGCACTGTATATCACATCCATTGGTTGGATTATTAGTTTGATTTTAGGAGTTGTACTCATTACTATGAGTTTATTTCCACCGACTGGTTACCCTTACAGTCCCCATGGAGCCTCTTTTGATGCCTCCTATGTCATGGAGATGTCCCAGTTTTCATATTGAGTCCATGCTGCTTACCTTCAGTCACCACTTTCCTTATGCAATTGTTCGAAAGAAGTTGAAGCCTAAGTCAGCCATTCCTCATTTATTTTGTCTTTGCATGCCAATCATTCCTAGTATTGTTACTGGTTCATGCACATCTTGTTCAAGTTCTTCCACATTATACATATTTGTTGAGTACCTTGTGTTGGTTAATGGGGGAT
This sequence comes from Pseudotsuga menziesii, assembly GCA_001517045.1. NCBI lineage: Eukaryota > Viridiplantae > Streptophyta > Pinopsida > Pinales > Pinaceae > Pseudotsuga > Pseudotsuga menziesii. The sequence continues at coordinate 323,088 of LPNX011181976.1, read as the reverse complement.
TCCTTAATTCCCTCCTTCCAACGGATTCCATTCCATCGACATCAAATCATTTATTCTGTTATACGAGTCTAGAGTCATTTAAGTGATTTGAGACTTAAAGTCATCAGTGGTAGGTTCTCTCACCATCGATAGTTTTGGGAATACATCAATGTCCCCTGATTGATGGGCTCTTTCAAGTGTTTGACCTCAACACATCTATTTACACATGTTAGATTGCACTCTGTACCTTGATTCCCGTTTTCATTATCGATGGGTTATCTCATGTCTGTTAACGGTATACATCAATGACTGCTAATCAGATGATGAACTACTATGTTCGACCTCGACACATCTTTTTCACATAGTAGGAAATGTACTCATAGCGGTTTGTGTAGAAGACCCTCCAGCTTGGTGGCATTCCATATATGCTACCTCCTTGATTGTGCCAGTATTCATGAGATTTCAGCTCTCATGATCATGATTCCAGTGTTTCCATTGTTTATTAGATATCTTCATCCATTATGGAGATCTTGATCCATTATATATTGTCCTGGATACATAAGAGTACAATGGCCATGAATAAGCATGATATACAAAGTGTCATGTGTGGTCATCGCCATGCTACATGTATTTGCAGTCACATGCATAGATTGATTATTGTATTGTATTGATGGGTCACAGGTTCTTCCACTTGGGTATTCATTACTCCACTTCTGGGATGGATTTTATAATGTATTTCAGCCATCATGTTACCCCTTTGACCTCACACATTAGGGGGAATCTGTTATAGTTTATTTTACCACACCTGGTAGATCACAAATTTATGGCCTTCCCTGTCCCTCTCCAGACTCTTTGGACCCCATGGAATTATTGTTAGCACCTGCCTCAAATGAGTGCTAAGATTTTTAAGCAAACTGGAATAGGAGAAATTCACCATCTCTAGTTGATGGGATGACAAGGTGGATAGGCGGAATCAGAGATAAAAGCCCACAGATGTGTCTAGACCCCACAGATCCTAGAAATAAATGATGCAAGTGCATGACCCAGTCAGATTGACGACGGGAAACTTTCATCGTAGGGAAGAAGTGTAGCCTATTTAAATATGAAGGACCTCAAAATTAGTACCTCTATTTAAAATCATCGAATCCCATGATCCTCTGACACTCGTGATCTATGGCGATAAAGCCACTCATGATGAGAACATGCATAACGGTTATCAGGATAGAGAATTGTGATGGGATAGTAGGGCCTGCGTATATAGACGACCAAGATCTTATGGTGCATTTGATCCACGGTGGCGGTAGGTTTCACATGGAAAAGGTGCATGACGGTTAGCAAAGGAGGCCAATGTGACTTGCTAAAGGGTCCCTCATCTATCAACTACTGAGATCTAATGCGATTCATATCAAGAGTGTGGGGCATCTTCATCAATGAAAGGTGCAAGGAGGATAACCAAGGTAAAGACTGTAATATCGTGCAAGTGGACACAACAAGTGATAGATCATCTCTACGCAGAGGATATCTACAGGCAAAAAGCAACATCACGCTACTCAAGGTGTTCGAAGGTAAGGGGTCTACATGAATGCGATGCTCAGTTGGAGTACTTGTAAGGTTCAGTGAAGCAGGGCATAGTTGAGAAAATGAAACCATTAGGGAGATCTCGGGCATCACCATCAGGGAAAGTGAGCATGCATCTTATAATCTGTATTGCCATTTTGGGTCCGAAGTGGATACTGTACTAAAATGTTGATTCGGGTAAAGCATTATGGTAGGCTTGCCACCTCAGAAAACTGTTAGGATTTGAATGATGATACAGGAATTGATTCCCATTTTTTGTAACAGAATTAGGCTTTGTTTTGGGGTTGGTCTCGGGAGCCACAAAATTATAAATAAAGCCTCAATTGATGAGGCAAGAGTTGGAATTTTCATTCAAAAATCATTCTACTCTCATTGTGTCTCTGTAACTCTCTTGGAAGTATTAATGAGAAATATGCTTAGCATTTTTCAGATTCATCACGGTGGTTTCATTCAGTCTGTGTTTCCTGTTTATCAATTTCATTTATGTCTTATTTATTATAATGCACTCTATATTAGTATACAAGGAATTCTCTCTTAGCTAACTGATCCTGTATCAGACACTGCATTTGTTATTTTGTTTTGATAAATGCTTTAGAATTCATATCCTATGCTCCATTGCATATACTAGCCTTTCCTGTTTATTCTACTAAAGGTGGTGTAAGAGATTCACCCTCAAATAGGTGCCTCTTGTTTCACTGGGATTTTCCCCTTTTTCCCTCTCCACTCTTTCAAGATATTGGATTGTTTACACGGATTACTTTGCCTCGGAATACAAAGGAAATTCCCTTCCTCATTTTGTTATAACATGCTTGATTGATTTGGGATTTGACTCCATTTCCCAATGATTTCCCTGTATGTCTATTCTGCCAATTTTTAAACCTATCAACACCTTGTTACCTACAGAAATATAACCTTCTGTGAGATGTCCAAAGCTTTAAGAATATGTGTTTCTTTCCTCTGTGACAAAGAGAGAGCCATCTCTGACTGTATTGGCTAGAATATAGTCTAAAGTTGGTTGGAATGGTTACCAATGTGACTTCCTATAGAAACCACTAAAAAATTCCAGGGTACTAACATTTTGGCACCATTGGAAAGGAGCCTAATTTCTATTATCTCCTCGAGAAAGACAACACAGCTTCAGTTCTATGACCCGGTTGAGCAGTCGGTCCTAGACACACAATTAGTTGCACATGCTCTAGTGACTCCATGAAAACTGTGAAAGTGAATCCAATGGAAAATATCGGTGACCAGAAGAACCCATATGAGAAGAAATCCTGATGTAGAGTGCTTCCAAGAAGATTTCGATCCTAAAAGTTTGATCTGAAAGGCCAACAGGATATAGAGGTTAGTCAGGAATTTGTCTTTTTTGGCTGATAGTGATATTTATGTTTGTGATATATCTGAATGTTACAATGAGGAGTGTGGGTTAGCTCTAGCGAGAAGTAAATCCAAATCTATCTTCACTAACCTAGCATCTGGGACCTCCACGTTTGACTTCCCATGCATTTCCTGGTCACCTCAGACCTCAGAGCCTCTAGGAAGAGGTTTCCCATACCTACCAGACCCTGAGTGCCTCACATTAATTATTGATCAATAATTTTCAAATATCGAGGGAACAAGGAAATTTCCCTTCACACCACCGTCTCCCACTGTTTTCGGACAAAACCCACCTTCCTCTCCTAATTTTTTCACTCCCCACCACCTTTTGGTACCTCACAGCCTATCGATTCCTAACACACCAATCCCAACCCCTCTAGTAAACCCGGTTATACCCCCAAGGATGGCCAACACATTTTCTCCTATACGCCTTCCTATGGCTCTACACGACCTTCCCCTGGGATACGCCACCAGGATTAGCCAGTTCTACGGAGAAAGAGGGTACTCGACTGAATAGCATCTATGGTGGTTTTTAGACTGGGTTGACCTAGAACAGGTAGACCATGATGATGTTAAATTCAAATTATTTTCCTAGACCCTTGCTGGAGAAGTGAGGAAATGGTATAAAAACCTCATCGATGAAGGCTATTTTGAGCTATCAAGCCTTCGAGGATGCTTTCAAAGACAAATGGGTAGATCAAAAGAATTCCAAGTAGTATTTCTCTCAGTATCATTCCATGAGGAGGAAGGAGAGCGAGTGTGTCCAAGAATTCTTGGAAAATTTCATGAAAGTGTACAATTCTATCCCTGCTCTATTTAAACCCCTCATGGGTTCTGCTCAGCTCCAATACGTAGAATATTTCTATGGTGAATTCTCCTTATGGCTAACTGAAAGAAGATCAACTTCCTTAGCATCTATGTTGAAAGGCACCATAGAAGTGGAAGTGAACCTGGTCGCTACAAGAAATAATAAAAGAGATGAATGGGAATGGATAAGAGAGGAAGGGGAGCGAAAGGTTGACAAAGAACTGGAACATCCCTCCATTTCGAGCTCGCAAGAGGCTAAAATTGACATAATTATAAGAACCATGGAAATAATGTTGGAGAGTCTCTTAGTAGATGGCAGACCCCCTCCCATAGAAAACCAAGAACAACAAAATAGGAATCTAAATGCTAGAAGGCTTAAAATTGCCCAGAATAGGAAGAGGAATCCTCCCGACCCACCTGTTAGACCTCCATTCCAAGAGAATTCCATGGACTAGGATGGGGAGAATCAAGTTGAGGATGAAATATGCCAGCTGGATATTGAATCCCCTTTCACCTTCCTTACCAAACAAGAACATGATAATGCTTTCCTAGAAAGAGGAGAAACACTTCCAGGAGAGACAGATGACCTCAGAAGAGGGTATCAGCTTGTGGTTCTACACACACAGAGACAGATCATCCTGAGAAATAGAGATGTCCCAATCATGAAAAATAGAATGGAAAGGAACAAAGCCTCTTCCAGTAAGCCTAAAATTGATCCACCTCCCTGAGATAACCCTAAGAATGTTCTGGAGCCCAAAGGGAAGGAACGAAGGGAAGACAATCCCGGAACTCTGACCAGGGATAGGCTTATTTAAACCTGGAGGTGGAAATTGTGAAGATTAAAATCTTTTTCCCCCTCACTAAATTGCTAAAGAATTATTTCTTTGGGGGAAATATCCGACATATCGAATACCCTGAATTTGCAAGATGATAGGACCACCATTCTATTTGGCCCCCATGTAGATGAATATCTTATCAACCATCCTACAAATTCTATAATATGTTGTATTAGGGGAATGGCCATGAGGGACAAGCCAAATTCCCAAAATTAAAACTCATCCTTCCTTGCTTCAAAATATTTTTTTGGCATCATAAGCTAGCCAATGCATATTAGCGACAAAAGTCATGGTATCAAAAACCTTCGGAAAGGAGTTTGATAAGTTGTCTTTAGGGACCGTGGAAACTGCATTAGGATCTTGAATGGGTGAAGATAGAAAATAATCTAAGGGTAGAGCAGAAGGAGGAACCTCAATGGTAGAAATATAGAAATTGTGCTTTTTTACTCTGGGGGGGACATAGAGGGTAATACTATCTGCATCAAAGGATCAGAAATCACTTAGTAGCGCATTTCGAAATTGAAAAATGAGGGTGAAATTCCTTATATAAACAAAATTTTCAATATTTAATGCATATTCCATGTGGCATGACATAATATGTCCAGGTGAGCTAGAGTTAGGTGCACACTTAATGCTAGATCCATTATTGGAGGAGGAACACATGGAAACAAACTACTGGAAGGAAATCTGTTGATTAACAAGTTAGTAAGTGGTTTGATATGGATGTTTACTACTTCAGGATGATCAAGATATAGGAATTTACAAATCGCTTTTGTGATCCTAAACTCACAAAAAATCACCACATGTATACAGAGGTTTCTTTCAGGGCTCTTCGCCCTGAAATAACAAGTGTGAATTCCAAGCATGAAATCTCCCATACTGTTGATCTACACTATCTACAGTTATTCAATTTCGATATATGAAATGCATATTTAATATGGACAAATGTATATTTGATAATACGTCCTATCACATTATTGAACAATCATAATCTAATAAGCTTCATCTCTTCATCCTAATGATATTTGTAAATGCGGAGTAGCTTTTGAGGTTCAATGGTTTCAGGATCATGAGATAGAGGTACTCTTGAAACTTCTTTAGTGACCCTCAACCCTTATAGAACTACCACATGTATTAGGTGGTATTTAATCAAGATAACAAGGTAGGAAATAAACATTGTGCATGTTTGTGACCCTACATTAATTGTAGCCATTAATTTGTTAATGGGGAAATCTCATCTGTGCTTCTTGTGAAGTAGTTGTGTCGAGATCATGATCTTGATAGCACAACCAATATAAATTTTCACACATCAACTGGGGAAACAAGCTCTTCTTGGGATGCTTGAAAAATATATCTCTAACATTGGATTCAACGAGGATAGGGCCTTCCTCTGGAGGGGCCTCAAGTTTGTATACCTATTTCTTAATCCATTAGGTTTTGGTGTCTTACTAATACTAGAGGATTCCCTTTTGGAGACATTAATTCTCACAATTCTAAGATATAAATATTAGCCTTGAAAATTTACATGAAAAAAAAACTATCAAGAAATTAAAATGGAACAAACCACTATTTTACATAATAGTACAAATTCTCAGAAAGAGAGAGAAATCTATAATGGAAGAAGCATTTGAGAAACATTCAATTTACAGTATTCCTGAGTAAATGTAATACCCCTGGCCCGAACCCCTAGTTTGATTAGGTCCAAATGTAAATATTAACTATGAATGTATGAAAGGATGAATATTTTGTATTTTTTATTATTAATATAAAAATATACAACTGACTATGATGAGGCAAAGCATTGATGAGTGTTATAGCTGATTTTACCACACCTAGTAGATCACACATTTATGGCCTTCCCTGTCCCTCTGCAGAGTCTTTGGACCCCATGGACTTATATTATGCTTTGATGTTCCAAGACCATCCCCAAAAATTGATTGTTTGTACCTATATGTGACTTTTAAAGCAATGCCCGTGTGTATACACAGCTTTTGACCTCAAACCTACATACATCGGGATGTGTGCAAAATGAAAAATATTTTTGGAGTATTCCTCATTTGAGTACAAATAACTTGACTCTTGGAAATCCAAATTCCTTTGGAATGATTGGATTCGACCCTCCATTAACTCTTTGGATTTCTATATAAGGAACCCCTTGGAAACATTGAAGGAGGAGAAATTGAAGAGTAAGGAAACTATAGTTCATTGTTGCCTCAGTTTTGATTATACTTGAGTCTGCATCCCTTTATCCCTTGGAGCACATAGTGTTCTTCCCAATATTTCCTTTTCTTTGTAAGATTTCTATCGAGAGATGGAGGATTGAAGTGGTGTAGGCCCAAGTGGAGGACTCGGTTTCTTCAGTTCGCAGAAGTGCCGATAGAGTTTGTCACTATTGTATCTCTAATTTATTAATAGAAATATCTTTTCCTATCCAATTCATGTGCATCTTGAATATGAATATTGAATCCATGGATGTATTTAATTGCTTATACATGATTGATTATATATTCTAGAGTAGCGCTAACACACACACACACACACACACACACACACACACACATATATCATTCTTGCTTTGTTTGTTGTTGTTGATAGAAAATTATAATTACAATTACATTGGAAAATCTCAATGGGGAAGTACTTCAACCATTGGGAATAAGGTATGATTCTATATCCCTTAGTGTTATATTTTCTTACTTCTCTTGTGTATTGGGAAAGATTGATTTCTGGTGTCATATTGTATGTTGTGGTACCCCCAAGCCATAGGAAGTTTCTCTCCGTAATAGAATTGGTGAATTTGTTTAGGAGGTTCCTAGTTGTTTTTTCTTTGGCGATTGGGTATACAATGTGCTTGAATTTATGTTTATTTCTTTGTTTCTGTGTTGGGTCTGGAGGTATGTTTTCCCATTAGTTTCCTGTAGGATTAATTTGGTATTGGATTATCAGTTTTCCCTCTTTTTATTCTTGTATGAGAGTATTTGCATTATAGTCGCGTATACACGTGGTTTTCTCCTGAATTCCTGCGTATGTACGCAGGTTTACTACATGCAGTCGCGTATTCCTTTGTTTTTAGATTTATTTGGGAAATTGAGTGTTGCTAGGTGAGTTTTGATGATTGTTGCTTCTTCTTGGGTACTATTGGTGTCTATATATAGCCTCTGTTTTTACTAGAGACCTCTTTTGATTTATTTTGAGTTAGGTTTTGTTATTTTCATTCATTTTTCCCTTTTTGTTTTGGGATTAGTGCAATAGGTCTCTTTTATCTTTGTGCCTTGCTTGGCTAATGTTTGTGAGTGGTTGCAGGGTCGGAGAGTTGTAGAGTCCATTATTGCTTTTTATATCTCATTTATTTCAAAAAATACAAATAAATTTTGCTTTTGCATACTTATGCATTCTTGCATTTTTGCACTCGCATGGTACTTACATTAGGTTTTTCTTACTGAATTATAGTCAGGTGTTCATTTAGGAATGGTTGCATTCTCATTTGAAGGAAAAAACGTGCATCTCATGTAGTGGCATACCCTGTTTTTCATTCTACAAAGATTGTACTTGGCATTGTTTGTTAGGTGTGCATTTTTATTTCATTGCTGAGTCTCAATATCATTAGTTGCATGTCTATTTCCCTTTGAGTAATTACAGCGATTAAAATAAATGCTTAATTAAAATGAACAACACATTTTTCTTTATAGGGTTCACCAACAAGATTAGGATTTAGAGTCTTGGAATAGTTCATTGTAAGTCAATTCTCCAAGACTACTAATAACAAACAATTAGTTGTCTGTCCAAGTGAGGGTGAGAAATCCTTGGTATAATTAGTGTTTCTTAGGAAGCTCCTCTTAAACATGAGTCAAGCACAAATCAGCATGCATGATCATGATTTGGATAGCCCTTGGTCACTTTTATGAGCGCCGAAGATATTTCCAGGATAGTATTCATATCTAGGGGCTCTTTCGATAGTTTTGGGATTTGCTAGCCTTCCCATATGTTCTATCCTACCTGTGACTGTCCACGTGAGCATTGGTTATATTGGGGTGACCTTAGGTTCCTTACATAGGTATCATAGGGGATACTTGCAAAGGTTATTGTTGAACACACCAGGCACACAGAGAGGGGGGGTGAATTTGTGCGTGCAACTTTTATTACTTTTTCAACTTTAACAATCAAAAAATTATTCAATATTATGCATTATCACATTATCATTATATCATCATCAACATTGTTATCATCATCATATGATCATCATCACATAGAAAACATAGCAACACAGTACACAATATTTTTACATGCAAACCCAAGTCCTCGGGGGGGAAGCATGGCAGCCTTTTTAAAATAATTTTCCAGAAATAATTGGAAGGAGGCAACAACCCCCTTATTTTAAAGACTTCAATTTTCTAGCTTCAACTGGAAGGAGGCTTCAACCTCTTGATTTACAGGCTATCACATGATGGAAGCTTTAACTCCCTAGTTTTTCGGCTTCAATGGGAAGGAGGCTACGACCTCCTTTTCTTTCCCCATCCTACCACCTAGATAAGAATATAGACATTGAACTAATGAACCACAACCGCAGTATCCTATGGACCTACTAATAAACACATGTACTATTCAGCACAATCTATACCACACTGCACATCTACTTCCACTACTAACTAATGATCACTGCCTTCTATATCACACTGCTCATCAACTGATCATTGTCTGTTGTATCACATTGCTCATCATCTGATCATTATTAATAAACTCATCACTACACCATAATTGAACCAGTAACCTGTCCAATTACGTTGTACCAATCAATAATCCAACTCAATCAATCTGATTCTGCACACCAAACTCTGTCCACCTAAATCAAACCAATTGCTTATACAACTCAACCAATCTGAGTCAATCCAATTGCTCATAAGGAAACCTATGCCAATCCAATATCTAAATCTACTATGGATATCACTCCCACATACTGCTCATGTACCTCCACAATCACTGAAGTATCTTTGCTCTACTATTACTGAACATCATCATAGAGTATACATCAAAGTCATAGCCTATGTACTATCATCATCATCAAGTAGACACAATCATCATTAGCATGTAATGTGTATGTAACAAGTACACATCATAGTGCATACAAATGCATCATTGATATGGTGTGTTCATCAAGTGCATTAATATCATAGAACATAGAATGCAATAAGTATTATCACACCATCAAATGTATCATATCAAGGCTTTGGTTATTCACTTGTTCTATACATACACTCTACCATTTCAAACCACTGTAATCACATTATTTTGTACATATATTCACACTACACTATACTTATGTACACATGTTATTGCACACTACTGATCACATGCTTGTTTACTTCAAACCATGTTTCATGTACATACACTTCTAATAATTCACATACACAAACTACAATATACTACAGTTTGTACATACATTGTTATTGGAATTTTTGCAGAGATAACCCAGAATAAACAAAAAACTCAGACCTTAACCTCTGGCTTTAGATTCAGGTAGTAATAACCACTCCCCCATAACACTCAAAAAAGGAGATCTCAAAGTATGTCTTCAGCAGTCAACTCGGGTGTGCTCGTGTTTGGGACTGTCACAAACGAGGGCAGTAATCAGATCACCGATAAGAAGAAATTTGGGTTGTGCAAGGGCTGCTCTTTCAAATGCAGCAGCGACAAAAAGCTTGTACTATAAACGTTGACTGTTCACTTTTCCAAAACATGGGCTCGGATGTAGGAAGCCTTAACTCTTCCACCTCATACTCTGAATGAAGTGGGTGTAATACTGTATGTTCTTCCTAGAATCGGGATGTTTTTCCCTTAAAAAAAAATAGGGCTGCCACAAATTTCAAAAACCAAAAATAGAATTTTGTGAAAGAGGAATTTGGGTATACTATTGTTCTCTGCTGCTGTGAGTTTTCTCCAACGAAGAGCCTCAGTCCATAACCCAACGAAGGAGGAATAGGAATTAGTCTCAAATTAAACATCATCACCAAAAAAAAACTCATTCTAAACTGCTGCTTAGTGACCACTGAATAAAAAACTTCAGCCAATGAATTACTACCTTAGTCTACAACCTGCAGGTTACCTCAGTCATCTTGCTAATTCATTGGTTGCATTAAAGTGACAATATGTTAGTCTATTTATATGCATTGAGGAGGTAAACTTAGGATCCGACTTCATGAGGTAATTAAAAAATGTTTTATCATTTTATTAATTGATGGGGATGACTTCTAAAGGGAGGATAAATTTTATACATTAAAGAAAATGTTTAACATATGTCACTTAAAAAAGAGGAGCCAACGTTGGGGATATATTGTTTATTAGACTGTTAAATTAAAAAAATGTTTTATTAGTTTTTGACATGGTTTAATAACTACTTGTTTTTATTAAATTATTAAAGGAGTTTTAAGCAACATTCACATTTTATTTTTTAAGTTTATTAAATTTAAATTTTCTTAACACTTTAAATTAATTATTATTTTAAATATACCCTTAACCATGTGTGTGTTTTATTTCTTTTATTACATTAGGGTTTTGATATGTTAAAGAATCATAAAGGTGTAAAGGGTACTATTTGGGTGTCATTAGTGTTCTAAGGGAAAGGAATACAACATACGGTATAATGTAGGTTTTAGGGACCAAGGGTAAGGGTTTTAGGGTGATTTGTTAGGTCATTAGAGTTACCATAAGTGAAACCACAAGGTGTGGGAATGCCTAGGCTTGTCTTAGGGTACCATAACCTTTATCAAAAGAAAATGACCACTAAAAGGGTCATTTGGACTCTTGCAACATCTTCATCCCACCAAATACACAACTGGGGAATCAGGGAAACAACTATGGAACCATAGAACCAACTTACAGGTACTTAAACACTCTACAGGGTGTTCAGGGATTTTTCCATTGTCCCAAGGGCGCCAAGGGCTTCAGAATTGGGCTTGGACAAAGTCAAAAGGTCTCCTTTGACATTTACAGCTACTTAACCCTCAAGGGATCCTCAAGGGGCACTAAGACACACTTGTTTGCATCAATGACCATGCATTGTTGGCATCAATGAAAACTTTATCAACAATATCCCCCCTTGTCATTGATGACAGCACCATAACTCTTCATCAGAACACATTCCCCTTATTCACAACTTATCTCCCCCTTTGGCATCAATGGCAAAGGGAACATCCTTTGATCATATAGCTCCCCCTTACGGCATGCTCCCCCTGTCATCAAATTCTCTTCCTTTCCAATCAGATAATCAGGTACATATATCCTTTTACACATTCTTTGTACACTTCATATTACTGGTCGATAGAATTCAAAATGGCATTGGGTTTTCCCAATATTTCCATCATTTTTGTCTTGAAATACTGACTTTATTCTCCATACTTTAGTAGGATGATGGTTGTTCACTTCATTCGATTGATCTTGCTTTCTTCTCTAAATTTTAACTCGTCCTTGCATCCAACAATGTTTTGCGAAATGTCCATAATGATAGCAATTGTAACACTGAATGAAAAATATACTTTGATTTCTTTCTGGAGTGATTCTTTCATGAGCTCTGCAATGAATGGCTTTGTGACCATAGTTGTTACACTTGTAACAGTGACCACATAACCTTATAGGATATCTATGAGCAATAACTTCTCTTGATTCTTGTTGATCATGGGATCTTTTGAGAGTACATGCATTACTGTAATCCTTTTCTTCTTTTTCCATAGATGTTTTACTTTCTTCAATTGTATTCTCGATCTTCGAATTTGTCTTTAACTGAGAAGTTGTTTTTTCCATATCTTCCTTCAGAGAGAGGATCTTCAATTCTTGCTTTTGACAAATTTCTATCTTTGTTGGAGTTGTCTTGTTAGATATGCTCCTGTTTTCTTGAATTTTTCTACCTGATTGTTCATATCAAGGATAGTGTCTTCTATCTGTCCTTTTTAACTATGGTCATCCTCATGGGATTTTCACAATTGAAATTTTAGTACATAATTCTCCTTTCTGAGTTCTGAGAGGTCCTTTTTAAATTCAAAGTTTGTCAGACATGCCTTCTGTAATTATGCATTCAAGGATTTGATTTCAAGTTCTTGTTTTCTTCTTAACTTGTCTTCCAATATTTCTTTATTATTGTAGGTACTTATCTCGTTGTATTTGTCTTGTAACTTGCAGATCAATTATTTTTCCTTCTCTTCAAGCAGTCTTTTGAGCTTGACAATTTCTTTTGATTTCTTTTCAATTTCTGTAGCTGACTTCTCAAGTTTATCTTTCAAAGAGTTGGATATGGATTCTTTTATTCTGGTAGCTTCTTAGACTTGGAGTTTCAGATTAATTATGGTATGTGTGGCCTTCTTAGATTCTTCTTGATTCCTCTTCTCATATTTGTCCAATTGCTCCTGCAATACCTGGTTTTATTCACAAAGATTTTTCACTTCTTGTGAACCATTAGTAATTTCATTGTCTATCATAGTATATGTCAGATTTATATCACTTATCATAGAGCAAGGATTTTCATCACAATCTGAAGTATTGCATTCTATGAATTCAAAATGGAACTTATCTTATATACCTAATAAAGATATCTCTTTAAATCCATTACAAACAGAGTGTTCAGGGGACTTACCTTCATACTTACCTGGATCTTGTACTGACCTTTTAATGGGAATATCTTCTGCTTCTTGTTCTTCATATGATTTTAGCTTATGTATCTTGATCGAAAATTTCTTCAACTGAGTTGCACTTTCATATTTTCTCTTTTTGGAAATATGTTAGAACTTCAAGCATTAATTCCATAACATCTGCTTCTTATTATTTATTGCAGTAGAGTTGTTCTAATCTAAGACATAGTTCCTTAGCTGAGTTGCACTTCCCTATCTTCTTCTTTTGGATATATGTTATGCCTTCAAGGATGGCTTCCATAGCCATAGAGCTATTTTTCTTTTCTTCCTTCTGAGCTATTGTTTTCACTTTCTTTGGAGGAGTATATCTAGTAAGAACCAATTGCCATACATAAATTCCTTCTACCTCAAGATAAACATGCATTCTTCTTTTCTAGATGTAGTAATTCATTCCACTAAACAATGGTACTTCATTCACTGAGAACCCCATGGTGTGTCAATGATATACTTCAAGCTGGTAAGGATTCCTATGAAAACCTCATTCTGATACCAATTTTTGGACACGCCGGGCACACAGAGAGGGATGGTGAATCTATGTGTGCAACTTCTATTGATTTTTCAACTTTAACAATCAACAACTTATTCAATACTATTCATTATCACATTATCAATATATCATCATCAACATTGTTATCATCATCATATCATCATCATCACATAGAAACTATAGCAACATAGTACACAATAATTTTACGTGGAAACCCAAGTCCTAGGGGAAAACCATGGAAGCATTTTTAAAATAGTTTTATAGAAATAAATGGAAGGATGCAACAAAACCTTTATTATAAAGACTTCAATTTTCCAGCTTCAACTAGAAGGAGGCTTCAAGCCCCTGATTTATAGGCTACCACCTGAAGGAAGCTTCAACTGCCTAGTTTTCTGGCTTCAACCGGAAGGAGGCTACGACCTTCTTTCCTTGCCCCGTCCTGCCACCCATATAAGAAGATAGACATTGAACTACTGAACCACAACCACATTGATCATGTGGACCTTCTAATAAACACATGTACTATATTGTACAATTTGTACCACATTGCACATCCATAGCCACTATTAACCACTGATCACGACCTACTGTATCACACTGCTCATCAACTGATCACTGTCTATTGTATCACATTTCTCATCATATGATCATTATTCATAAAATCATCACTGTACCAGAACTAAACCAATAACTTTTCCAATTATGCTATACTAATCAATCATCCAACTTAGTTAATCTGAGTCTGCACACCAAAATATGTCCTCTTGAATCAAACCAACTACTCATACAACTTAGCCAATCTGAGTCAAACCAATTGCTCATAAGGCAACCTGTTCCAATCCAATCTCTGAATCTACTGCGGATTTCACTGCCACATACTACTCATGTACCTCCACAATCACTAAAGTGTCTCTGCTCTACTATTACTGAACATCATCATAGGTTATACATCAAATTCATAGCGTGTGTACTATCATCATCATCATCAAGTAGACACCATCATCATTAGCATGTAATCTGTATGTAACAAGTACACATAATAGTGCATATAAATGCATCATTGATATGGTGTGTTCATCAAGTGCATCAATATCATAGAACATAGCATGCAACAAGTATTATCACACCATCAAATGTATCATATCAAGGATTTGGTTATTCACTTGTTCTGTACATACACTCTACTCTTTCACACCACTGCAATCGCATTCCTCTGTACATATATTCACACTACATTTTACTTATGTACACATGTTATTGTATACTACTGATCACATGCTTGTTTACTTCAAATCGTGTTTACTGTACATACACTTCTACTTCTGCACATATACTATAGTTTGTACATACGTTGTTATTGGACTTGTTGCAGAGATAACCCAGAATAAACCAAAACTCATCCTCTGGATTTAAATTCAGGTAGTAATAACCACTCCCCCAGAACACTCAAAAAATGAGCTCTCAAAATATGTCTTCAGCCATCAACTCGGGCATGTTCTTGTTTAGTATTGTCACAAATGAGGGTAGCAATGAGATCACCAATAAGAAGAAATTTAGGTTGTGCAAGGACTACTCTTTCAAATGCAGCAGTGACAAAAAACTTGTACTATAAATGTTGACTATTCACTTTTCCAAAACTTGGGCTCAGATGTAGGATGCCTTAAGTATTCAAACTCATACTCTGAAAGAAGTGGGTGTAAGACTGTATTTCCTTCCCAGAACTGGGATGTTCTTCCCTTAAAAAAAAAATCGGGCTGTCACAAATTTCAAAATCCAAAAATAGAATTTTGTGAAAGAGGAATTTAGTTATACTGTTTTTCTCTACTACTACAAGTTGTCTTCAATGAAAAGCTTCAATACACAACCCAAAAAAGGATGAATAGGAATTAGTCTCAAATTAAAATTCATCACCAAAAAAAGAAACTCAGTCCAAACTGTTGCTTACTAACCACCGAATTAAAAACTTTAGCCAGGGAATTACTACCTCAGTCATCTTGCTAATTCATTGGTTGCATTAATGTGACAAGATGTTAGTCTATTTATATGCGTTGAGGAGGAAAACTTAGGAGATGACTTCATGAGGGTAATTAAAAAATGTTTTATCATTTTATTAATTGATGGGGCCGACTTCTAAAGGGAGGATAAAGTTTGTAAATATATTAAAGAAAATGTTTAACTTATGTCACTTAAAAAAGGAGCAGACTTCTAAAGGGAGGATAAAGTTTATACATTAAAGAAAATATTTAACATATGTCGCTTAAAGGAGCCAACATTGGGGATAGATTGCTTATTAGATTGTTAAATTAAAAAAAAATGTTTTATTAATTTTTGACATGGTTTAATAACTACTTGTTTTTATTAAATTATTAAAGGAGTTTTAAGCAACATTCACATTTTATTTTTTAAGTTTATTAAATTTAAATTTTCTTAACACTTTAAATTAATTATTATTTTAAATATACCCTTAACCATGTCTGTGGTTTATTTCTTTTATTACTTTAGGGTTTTGATATGTTAAGGCATCATAAAGGTGTAAAGGGTACTATTAGGGTGTTATTAGTGTTCTAAGGGCAAGGCATACAACATATAGTAGAATGTAGGTTTTAGAAACCAAGGGTAAGGGTTTTAAGGTGATTTGTTAGATCATTAGAGTTACCATAAGTGAAACCACAAGGTGTGGGAGTGCCTAGGCTTGTATTAGGGTAACATAACCTTTATCAAAATAAAATGACCACTAAAAGGCTCATTTGGACTCTTGCAACATCTTCAACCCACCAAAGACACAACTAGGGGAATCAAGGAAACAATTGTTGAACCATAGAACCAACTTACGGGTACTTAAACACTCTACAAAGTGTTCAGGTCTTTTTCCATTGTCCCAAGGGATCCAAGGGCTTCAAACTTGGGCTTGGACAAAGTCAAAAGGTCTCCTTTGACATTGACAATTACTTAACCATCAAGGGCTCCTCAAGGGGCACCAAGACACACTTGTTGGCATCAATGACAACTTAATCAAGAATCCCCCCCCCCTTTGTCATTGATGACAACACCATAACTATTCATCAGAACACGTTCCCGTTATTCACAACTTCTCTCCCCATTTGGCATCAATGGAAAAGGGAACGTCCTTTGATCATACAGCTCTGCCTTAGGGCATGCTCCCCCTGTCATCAAATTCTCTTCCTTTCCAATCAGATACTCAATTCAAATAATCAGGTACATATATCCTTTTACACATTCTTTGTACAATTCATATTAGTAGTCGATAGTCTTCAAAATGGCATTGGGTTTTTCCCAAGATTTCAATCATTTTTGTCTTGAACTATTGACTTTATTCTCCATACTTTAGTAGGATTATGGTTGTTCACTTCATTCGATTGATCTTGCTTCATTCTCCAAATTTTAACTGGTCCTTGAATCCAACAATGTTTTTCGAAATGTCCATAATGATAGAAATTGTAACACTAAACGGAAAATGTACTTTGATTTCTTTCCAAGTGATTCTGTCATGAGCTCTGCAATGAATGGCTTTGTGACCATAGTTGTTACACTTGTAGCAGTGACCATGGAACCTTATAGGATATCTCTGAGCAATAAATTCTCTTGATTCTTGTTGATCATGGGATCTTCTGAGAATACATGTATTACTCTAAGCCTTTTCTTCTTTTTCCATAGAGCTTTTACTTTCTCCAATTTTATTCTCTATGTTTGAATTTGTCTTTAACTAAGTATTTGTTTTGTCTAGATCTTCCTTAAGAGAGAGGATATTCATTTCTTGATTTTGACAAACTTCTATCTTTTCTTGGATTTGTCTTTTTAGATCTACTTCTATTTTCTTGACTTCTTCTACCTATTTTTTCAAATCAAGGATAGTGAATTCTATCTATAATTTTGAATTCTGGTCATCCTCATTGGATTTTTGCAGTTGACCTTTTAGTACATGATTCTCCTTTCTGAGTTCTGAGAGGTCCTTTTCAAATTCTAAGTTTGTCAGACATATCTTATGTTATTCTGCATTCAAGGATTTGATTTCAAGTTCTTGTTTTCTTCTTAACTTCTCTTCCAATATTTCTTTAGTTGTGTAGGTACTTATCTCGTTGTCTTTGTCTTGTAACTTGTAGATCAATTTTTTTTCCTTCTCTTCTAGCAATATTTTGAGCTTGATAATTTCTTCTGATTGATATTAAATTTTTGTAGCTGAATTCTCAAGTTTATCTTTCAAAGAGTTGGATATGGCTTATTTTATTCTAGTATCTTATTCGACTTGGAGTTTCAAATTAATTATGGCCTATGTGGCCTTCTAAGATTATTCTTGATTCCTCTTCTTAGATTTGTCCAATTGCTCCTGCAATACCTGGTTATGTTCACAAATATTTTTCACTTCTTATGAACCATTAGTAATTTCATTGTCTATCATAGCATATGTCAGATTTCTATCACTTATCATAGAGTAAGTATTTTCATCACAATCTGAAGTATTGCATTCTATGAATTCAAAATGGCTCTTATATTCTATACCTGATAAACATATCTCTTTAAAACCATTACAAATAGAGTGTTCAGGGGACTTACCTTCATACTTACCTGGATCTTGTACTGACCTTTTAATGGGAATATCTTCTGCTTCTTGTTCTTCATCTAATTTTAACTGATGTAACTTGAATGAAAATTATTCAACTGAGTTGGACTTTCCTATGTTCTCCTTTTGGAGATCTGTTATATATTCAAGAATTAATTCCATAACCTATGTTTCTTGTTCTTTATTGGAGTAGATTTGTTCTAATCTAAGCCATAGTTCCTTAGTTGAGCTACACTTCCCTATCTTGTTCTTTTGGATATATTTTAGGCCTTAAAGGATTACTTCCATATCCATAGAGTTATTTTCCTTTTCTTCCTTTTGATCTATTGTTTTCACTTTCTTTGGAGGAGTATATCCAGTAAGAACCAATTGCCATACATCAATTCCTTCTACCTCAAGATAAAACTGCTTTCTTCTTTTCCAGATGTAGTAATTCATTCCACTAAACAATGGTACTCCATTCATTGAGAGCCCCATGGTGTGTCAAGGATATACTTCAAGCTGGTAAGGCTTTCTTGTGAAAACCTTTTTCTGATACCAATTGTTGGACACACTAGGCACACAAAGAGGGGGGTGAATCTGTATGTGCAACTTTTATTACTTTTTCAACTTTAACAATCAACAACTTATTCAATATTATGCATTATCAAATTATCATTATATCATCATCAACATTGTTATCATCATCATCACATAGAAAGCATAGCAACACAATACACAAGATTTTTACGTGGAAACCCAAGTCCTAGGGGGGAAACCATAGAAGCCTTTTTAAAATAGTTTTCCAGAAATAAATGGAAGGAGACAACAACCCCCTTATTATAAAGAATTCAATTTTCCAACTTCAACTAAAAGGAGGCTTCAACCGGAAGGAGGCTACGACCTCCTTTCCTTTCCCCATACTTCCACCCACATAAGAAGATAGAAATTGAACTACTAAACCACAACCGCATTGATCCTGCGAACCTAGTAATAAACACATGTACTATACTACACAAACTGTACCACATTGCACATCCACTACCACTACTAACCACTGATCACTGCCTGCTATATCACACTGCTCATCAACTGATCACTGTCTATTGTATCACATTGCTAATCATCTGATCATTATTCATAAACTCATCACTGCACAAGAACTAAACCAGTAACCTATCCAATTACGTTGTACCAATCAATCATCCTACTCACTCAATCTGAGTCTGCACACTAAACTCTGTCCACTTGAATCAAACCAATTTCTAGTAAGGAAACATGTGCCAATCTAATCTCTGAATCTACTACAGATATCACTGCCACATACTGCTCATGTACCTCCACAATCACTGAAGTATCTGTACTCTGCTTTTATTGAACATCATCATAGGTTATACATCAAAGTCATAGGGTATGTACTATCAGCATCATCAAGTAGAAACCATCATCATCAACATGTAATGTGTATGTAACAAGTACACATCATAGTGCATAGAAACGCATCATTGATATGGCATGTTCATCAAGTGCATCGATATCATAGAACATAGCATGCAACAAGTATTATCACACCATCAAATGTATCATATCAAGGCTTTGGTTAGTCACTTGTTCTATACATACACTACCATTTCACACCATTGCAATCACATTCCTCTGTACATATATTCACACTACACTATACTTATGTACACATGTTATTGTACACTACTGATCACATGCTTGTTTACTTCAAATCATGTTTACTATACATACACCTATACTTGTGCACATACACACACTACAATATACTACAGTTTGTATATACTCGGACCTCAACCTCTGGATTTATATTCAGGTAGTAATAACCACTCCCCCATAACAATAAAAAAAGGAGCTCTCAAAATATGTCTTTATCAGTCAACTCAGGCATGTTCTTGTTTGGGACAGTCGTAAACGAGGGCAGCAATGAGATCACCGATAAGAAGAAATTCTAGTTGTGCAAGGACTGCTCTTTCAAATGCAGTAGTGACAAAAAACTTGTACTGTAAACGTTGACTGTTCACTTTTCCAAAAATTGGCTTGGATGTAGGAAACCTTAACTCTTCAACCTCATACTCTGAAAGAAGTGGGTGTAAGACTGTATGTTCTTCCCAGAATGGGGATGGTCTTCCCTTAAAAAAAATCGATCTTTCACAAATTTCAAAAACCAAAAACAGAAATTTGTGAAAGAGGAATTCGATTATATTGTTGTTCTCTGCTGCTGCGAGTTGTATTCAACAAAGAGCCTCAGTATACAACCTAACGAAGGAGGAATACGAATTAGTCTCAAATTAAAAGTCATCACCAAAAAAAAAGTCATTCCAAAGTGCTACTTAGTGACCACTAAATAAAAAACTTCAGCCATTGAATTACTACCTCAGTCTACAACCTGCTGGATACATTAGTCATCTTGCTAATTCATTGTTTTCATTAATGTGACAAGATGTTAGTCTATTTATATGTGTTGAGGAGGAAAACTTAGGAGCCGACTTCATGAGGGTAATTAAAAAATGTTTTATCATTTTATTAAGTGATGGGGCCGACTTCTAAAGGGAGGATAAAGTTTGTAAATATATTAAAGAAAATGTTTAACTTAGGTCAATTAAAAAAGGAGCCGACTTCTAAAGGGAGGATAAAGTTTATACATTAAAGACATGTTTAACATATGTCATTTAAAAATAAAAGGAGCCAACATTGGGGAATCGGGATAGATTGTTTATTAGACTGTTAAATAAAAAAATTGTTTTATTAATTTTTGACATGGTTTAATAACTAACTGTTTTTATTAAATTATTAAAGGAGTTTTAAGCAACATTCACATTTTATTTTTTAAGTTTATTAAATTTAAATTTTCTTAACACTTTGAATTCATTATTATTTTAAATATACCCTTAACCATGTGTGTGTTTGATTTCTTTTATTACTTTAGGGTTTTGATATGTTAAGGCATCATAAAGGTGTAAAGGGTAGTTTTAGGGTGTTAATAGTGTTCTAAGGGAAAGGCATACAACATAGGGTAGAATGCAGGTTTTAGGAACCAAGGGTAAGGGTTTTAGGGTGATTTGTTAGGTCACTAGAGTTACCATAAGTGAAACCACAAGGTGTGGGATTTCCTAGGTTTGTCTTTGGGTACCATAACCTTTATCAAAATAAAATGTCCACCAAAAGGGTCATTTGGACTCTTGCAATGTCTTCAACCCACCAAAGACACAACTAGGGAATCAGGGAAACAACCGTGGAACCATAGAACCAACTTAGGGGTACTTTAACACTCTACAGGGCGTTTAGGGAATTTTCCATTGTCCTAAGGGCTCTAAGGGCTTCATACTTAGGCTTGGACAAAGTCAAAAGGTCTCATTTGACATTGATAGCTACTTAACCCTCAGGGGCTCCTCAAGGGGAACCAAGACACACTTTTTGGCATCAATGACCATGCATTTTTGGCATCAATGACCATGCATTGTTGGCATCAATGACAACTTCATTAACAATATCCCCCTTTGTCATTGATTACAACACCATAAATCTTCTTCAGAACACATTTCCCTTATTCACAACTTCTATCTCCCTTTGGAATCAATGGAAAAGGGAACATCCTTTGATCATACAGCTCCTCCTTAGGGCATGCTCCACCTGTCATCAACTTCTCTTCCTTTACAATCAGATACTCAAATCAGATAATCAGGTACATATATCCCTTTTCGAAATTTTGTTATCTAGATATTAGGCATCAAGCTCAAAGGCGCCCTCTAGATGGACATGTCGTATGCCACTATTCCCATTTTTGGGATACAGAGAAGACTTTTGCAGCAAGAAAAAGATGGCATACATGGTAACCAGTGTTGAGAGGCCGCAAAACCACCCCATATACTCGTTGGACACAGAGATGGGTTCTACAATTTTATTTATAGATGGATATGAAGACGGTTCCTATTTCCAGAATGTTTCCTTCGTACCTACTGAACAGGAGTTAGGTGGGATATGGGATATGGATTGTAATGGGACAGCTTGCAATGGAGGATTAGGGGAAGGGATATGGATGAGGTCCCCTAGAATCCACACTTTGAGGTATTCCTACAAGCTTGCTTTTGACTATACAAATAATCAAGAAGAATATGAATCAATGATATTGGAAATCCTAGATTTGAAGAAACTCTAGGTCAGTAGGGTGGTGTTACGTGGATATTTCGAGCTGGTAATCAAGAAAATGACCAGCGAGTATCAGGATAGACACACCCGGATGAGGAGTTACCGAAATTCCACCTAGGACCTCATAGAAGGCTTCGAGGAATGTAGCTTCAAACTAATTCCTAGAGTATAGAACTGTGTGGCAGATTCCCTGCCTACCTTGGCATTGACTTTCAATGTCCCCGCACATCCTATAGGGAAATATGAAATTGAATTCAAGCACAGACCTTCCATCACGGATAATGTGAAGAGATGGCAAGTGTTCGAAGATGATAAAAAAATCCATCAGTTCCTCACTCTCAATGGGGAGTTTGAGGGAGCAGCTGTCGATGATGAAAATGAATTTTAGGAGGAATTTTCCCCACTCAAGAGCCTTTGCAAAACCAAATGGTGGATCTGAAGGAAGCAATTCGGGAAGAGGAGTCCATTGTTGTTGATGACAGCAAAGAAGATGATGAGGAAAGAGTTCAGGGGTCTGAATTATAGGAGTTTGATGTCCAACAAGGGTACAAGAATAACCTGTGCGGAAAATAAATTATGTAGCTAAACGAAAATTCCATCCCCAGGGGCCTGGTCCCTCTAGAAAAGCTCTTTTATCTGGATGACGTAGTGAGAGAGCCCCAATTGGTCCCAAACTATGAAGATGTGGAGGAGGTGAATATTGGGATAGAAGAGTAGCCTAAGATAATCAAAATAGCAAGGACCCTCTCGCCTGAAGCCAAACAGAGGTATATCTCACTAATGAAAGAATATTCAAATGTGTTTGCCTCAAGTTACAAGGACCTTAAGGTCTACAACACTAGCATCATCCAACATACCATACCAATTAAGAAAGATGAGATGTCATTCAAATAGAAGCTTAGAAGGATGAATCCAAAGTTGTTTCCCTTTGTGGAAAAGGATATCAAGAAGTTGTTTGAAGCAAAAATCATTGTATCCCTCTGATTCTCACATTGGGAGGCAAATATGGTTCCCATTAGAAATAAGAATTTGTACTTCAAAAACTTGAATAGAGTTTCCTTGAAGGATCATTACCCTCTTCCCAAAATGAACCATATCTTGCAGAGAGTAGTGAGTTCTCAGAGGATCTCCATGTTGGATGGTTTCTCAGGCTATAACTCGATTGTGGTTCATCCAGATGACCAAGAGAATATGGCCTTCACCACTCCTTGGGGCACCTGCATGTACGCTAAAATTTCGTTTGGGTTGATGAACACATGAACAACGTTCCAGTAGGCTATGGACATAGAATTCGCTGATGAAAAGGATAAAATACTAGTTATCTATCTGGACAACATCATTGTTTTGTCCAAGTCTATTGAAGAACATGTCACCCACCTATTGAGAACATTCAAAAAGTGCAGGAAATTTGGCATCTCCCTGAATCCTAAAAAGTCATTCTTTTCTATGAAAGAAGAAAAGTTGCTTGGGCATATAATCTCCCAATAAGGCATCAAGATAGATCCGAAGAGGGTCAAGGCTATTAGAAAAATTGAGCTCCCTCAGAACAAGTCATAGGTGCAATCGTTCGTGGGAAAGATAAATTTCCTCAGAAGATTTATTGTTGTATTTGCTAAAATAGTCAAATATACATAACATGCTAGGGAAAGACTAAGAGATCAGGTGGATGCCCGAAGCCAAATAATCCTTCAAGGGCATAAAGAGGTCCATAGTCATCACACCTGTTCTCATGAGCCCATATTTCTCCAAATATTTCCTCATCTTCTCGTTTTCCTCCAATCACACAGTGGTAGGAGTGCTGCTGCAAAAGAACCACGAAGGATATGAGTAGCCCATCACCTTCTACAACAAGACTTTGACGGATTCCCCCTTGAAGTATAACATCCTGGACAAGAAATCATATGATATAGTGTAGGTTCTAAAGGATTTTAGAGTATACATCCTACATTCCAATGTTATAGCCCATGTGCCCACCAGCGTTGTGAAACACATCCTGACCCAACTAGATCTGGAGGGACGGAGGGGAAAATGGATTGTATTTTTTCTCGAGTACGATCTGGAAATAAAACCCATGAAGTTGGTAAAAGGATAGGGAATATCCAAACTTATGGCCCAGTACAACTTCAATGCTCTCAGCCTGCATATGATTGTTGAGTTGTCAGCTGAAGAGCAGGAGCCTCAGAGACAATAGGGCCCCCGATAGGTGAGTAATTTATATCATCACCATGGTACGTTGACATCATTTTTTTCCTACAGTGTTTGCAAGCTCCATAGGTCATGGATAAAACCAGAGCCATATTCCTCAAATAGAAGGCGACAAGTTTCTACATCCTAAATGAGAAGTTGTATTGGAAATAGCTCGAGGGAATTTTACTGAATTGCATGGACAAGCACGAGGATACGAAACTTATAGAAAAGTTCCATGCAAGGGAATGTGGAGCAAATCACTACTAGAAGAACATGGTAAACAAAATTATGAGAGTGGGATTCTATTGACCTACGATATTCTCTAAAACCCATAAGAAAGTAGAGGCCTGCCATAAATGTCATATTTTTTAAGGCAAGAGAAAGTTGGTATCATTTACCTTAAATCCTATCCAAGTTGAAGCCCTTTTCTAACAATGGGGACTAGATGTTATCAAGGAGATCAATCCCCATTCTTCAGGGTAGCATAGATGGATCCTGACCACCACAGATTAATTCACAACATGGATCGAGGCCATCCCGACAAGGAAAGCCACTGAAACAGTAATCATGCAATTTTTGGAGGAGCATATCCTATATAGGTTTGGTGTTCATAGGAAAATAATTATTGATAATGCTCCATCTTTTAATTCAAAGAAAATGATCACCTTCTGTTTCAAATACCAAATACAATTGGGGCATTCTATAGCCTACTACCCCTAAGGGAATGGACTGTCAAAATCCTCAAACAAGAGCCTCATGAGGATCATAAAGAAGATGATGCAGGAAAATAAGAAGTCTTGGCACACCAAACCAATCCACACCTTGTGGGATGACAGAATTAGCATAAAGAAATCTATAGACACGTCACCATTCCAGCTAATCTATGGTTCAGAAGTAATTTTTCCTAACTCTCTGAGCTTGCTAGTGATGAGATTGTTACAAGAGGAGGATGCTAAAACTAACCCCACCCAGACGAGGATGTATCAATTAGTAGAGCTACAGTAGCAAACAGAGCTGATATTCGACACGACCCATATTTTTGAGGACAAGATGAAATAAATTTTCAATCGGAAGTACCAAACCTGATTATTTTTGGATAGGTGATGTGGTGTTGCAGTGGGATGCACCTCGCGAAGAGAAAGGAAAACATAGAAAATTTGATCACCTATGGATGTCCCCATACAAGATCTCTACCTTCGGGGGAAAGAATTCTTATGTATTGGAAGAGATGGAAGGTGGATTGGTATCCGGAGCTCCGTTTAATGGGAGGCTCCGCAAACATTACTTTTTGTAGGAGGACTCAGTCCCACTATCATTGTATATACTATTTTCTTTTGTTTTAATATATATTGCATGTGTGGATGGCTCTTTGATAGGATTTAAAGCCCGAGGTGAAGGCAATAAGATATTCAAGAGAATCCATCATTAAGTTTGTTTTTCAGGTAAATTTTGAAGTTACAGGAGAGGTTGGGGTGATCCAATGGATAAGACACACGGCCTACGTGGTTCTTTGCTACCTCATAGGGAGGATAGAATCCTCGATTAGGAGTCGTTGTTAGCACCTAGATCGCACTAGTGCTAATATTTTGAAGTGAAATAGCACAGGGGAACTACCCCATCCTTATTTGATAGGATGACAAGGTGGATAGGCAGAATCAGAGAGAAAATCCTGCAGATGCATCTAGACCCCATAGATCCTAGAAAGAAATGACGCAAGCACACGGCCAAGTCATATTGACAGTAGGAGACTTTTGTCGTAGGGAAGAAGTGTGACCTATTTAACTGTGAAGGACCGTGAAATTTGTACCTCTCTTCAAAACCATCAACATCCACGATCCTTTGACACTCCCGATCTACGGCGGGAAAGCCATTTGTGGCGACAACATGAGTAGTGGTTAGTAGGATAGAGTGTTGCAATGAGATAGTAGGGCCCGCAAATATGGATGACCAAGATCATACGACGTGTTTGATCCATGGTGGCAGCAGGTTTCACGCAACAAAGGTGCACGACAGTTAGAAAAGGAGGTTGGTGTGACTTTCTCAAGGGTCCCTCATCTATCAATGGCAGATATTTAATGTGTTTCGGATCAACGGTGTGTAGCATATTTTTCGATGAAGGTGCAAGGAGGCTAACCAATATAAAGACCACTAAATCATGCAAATGGCCATAGCAAGCGACAGATTATCTCTGCGTAGAGGATATCTACAACAAAAAAGAAACGTCATGCTACTCAAGGTGTTCGAAGGTAAGGGGTCTGCATGAATGCGAAACTCAGTTGGATTATTGGCGAGGTTCATTGAAGCAGGTTATTCCTGAGAAACTAAAACCATTAGGGATATCTCAGGTGTCACCATCAGGTCAAGTGAGCGTGCATCTTATACTTTGTGTTGCTATTTTGGGTCCGGAGTGGATGCTGTACTGAAAGTTCAATTCCGGTAAAGAATTATGGTAGGCCTACCACTTCAAAAAACTGTTAGGATTTGAATGATGGTCCAAGATTTGATTCCCATTTTTTTTAACAGAATTATGTTGTGTTTTGGGGTTGGTCCCAAGAGCCATGGAATTACAAATAAGACCTCAATTGATGAGGCAACTGCTGGAATTTTCATTCATTAATAATTATGCTCTCGTTGTGTCTCTGTAACTCTCTTGGAAGTATTAATGAGAAATATGCGCCTGCATTTCTAAGATTCATCAAGGTGGTTGCATTCATTCTGGGTATCTTGTTTATCACTTTCATTTATGTGTTATTTATGCTAATGAAATCTAGATTAGTATACCAGGAATTTTCTATCAACTAAGCGCTCTTGTATTAGACGCTGCATTTGTTATTTTGTTCTGGTAAATGCTTTGGAATTCATCTCCTATGCTCCACTGCAGATACTAGCCTTTGTTGTTTATTCTACTAAACGTGGTGCAAGAGATTTGCCCTCAGATAGGTTCCTCTTGTTTCACTAGGACTATTCCCTTTTCTACTCTCCACTCTTTCAAGATATTTGATTGTTTTCGCTGCTTACTTTGCCTCAGAATATAAAGGAAATTCACTTCCTCATTTTTTCTATAACATCCTTGATTGATTCGGGATTTGACTCCATTGCCGAATGATTTCTCTATATGTATGTTTTGCCAATTTTTAAACCTATCAACACCTTTTTACCTACAGAAATTTATCCTTTTGTGAGTTGTCCAAAGCTTTAATCATATGTGTTTCTTTCCTCTGTGACAAAGAGACATACCTCTCTGACTTTATCGGCTAGAATATAGTCTAAAGTTGGTTGAAATGGTTACCCCTATGACTTCTTGCAGCAGCCACTGGAAAATTACAGGGTGCTAACAGTTATATTATGCTTTGATGTTCCAAGATCATCCCCAAAACTTGTCTATTTATACCTATAGGAGACTTTTTAAGAAATACCCGCGTGTATACGCAACTTTTGACCTCAAACCTGTGTACATCAAGATGTGTGCAAAATGAGAAAAACAAATTGGATTTTTCCTCATTTGAGTCTGAATAACTTGACTCTTGGCCTTCCAAATGCCTTTAGAACGCTCGGATTTGACCCTCCATTACCTCTTTAGAGTGCTATATAAGGAACCCCTTGGATACATTGAAAAACGAGAAATTGAAGAGTAAGGAAACTATAGTCCATTGTTGCCTCAGTTTTGATTATACTTGAGTCTGCATCCCTTTGTCCCTTGGAGCTCATAGTGTTCTTCCCAAGCTTCCCTTTTCTTTGTGAGCTTTCTATTGAGGGATGGACGATTGAAGTGGTGGAAGCCCAAGTGGAGGACTTGGTTTCTTTGCTTTGTAGAAGTTCCGATGGAGTTTGTCACTATTGTATCTCTGATTTATTAAAAGAAATATCTTTTCCTGTCCAATTCATGTGCATCTTGAATATGAATATTGAATCCATTGATGTATTTAATTTCTTATAATTGATTGATTATAAATTCTAGATTAGTGCTAACACATTTATATATATCATGCTTGATTTGTTTGTTGTTGTTGAGAGAAAATTATAATTTCAAATGCATCAAAAAATCTCAACGGGGATCTACTTCAACCGTTCGAAATAAGGTACGATTATATATCCCTTAGTGTTAGATTTGCTTATTGTTCTTGTTTATTGGGAAAGACTGATTTCTTGTGTCATATTGTCTATTGTGGTACCCCCAAGCCATAGGAAGTTTCTCTCTGTAACAATGAGGTCGGGGACCCAATTATTAACCAAAGGTTGAAAATGGGATTAGAGGTGTCTTAGTTGGGGAAAAACCATACTATGACCGTGTTAAATTCCTTAAGATCCTAATATTACTTTTAAACCATGATTTAAATCCTAATTACTTTTTTATTAACTTAATCGTATTTAAGTCATAATTGTGATTAAGGATTTATTAAGTGTCAAAGAGAGACAAAGTTAAGTGTGGCACCACATTCCTTTTGAAACGCATGCAAATAAAAGTGAACAACTCATTCTGTACTAGAGATATTTGTCATGGTGGGGAGCAGAGAATTGGTTCAAAAAAAGGAATGATATAGAAGAAACAATCCATGTCCAAGGAGAAATGGTCTGAGTGAATCCAATTTTTACAAAGCCTACCTGAACCAAATTATTGAACCTATGAACATGTCTTAGCAACCTTATTTGTTGAATTGTAACCATTTTTTCCTTTGTATGTTCCAATGAAATAGAAAATGATTTATGAAATCACCTTAGTGGAATTATGAGCACTAAGGAAAATGATGTATCTCACTGTTGTTCTAACGAAAGGAAGCTTGTGGAAGGTGGAATGCATTGTTTAGCATGGAATTGTTTGTAAACCAATGATCCTGATTTCCAAGTGATAAACCATTAGGAGAATTAGGGGGTGGTGAGAAACTTGACTAGTGAATGCGTGGTTCTTAGCTCTGGGATGGAATTGTGTTGAGAGATTAATGAGCAGTATTTCCTATGATTGGGTGGTGTGTGCTTCACATGGATTCAATTGCCCAATTTAAACTATTAACAAATAATTACAATTTCTAGAAGAAATATTGTTATTCTTCAATGCTAAATTGTGCTTGGACTCAAGAATATTGTTTCTTGTTTATTCTTCCATATCTAGAATTGATTTAAAGTAATTTCAATAATTCTATTGAATATCTATGTGATTACATAATTATGGTTGCAATGAGTTTGTGAGTTAAATTTGAAATGCAATTTAATAACCTTATGATTTATCTAAATTGATATGTTGAATAATGAAATAAACTATATGTTTTTCATGGATGAATTCCTCCTTGAAAGACAGTTTAGGTCATTGGTTAAGTAAATTCTTTGTTTGAAAGTTGTTGAGATGTTTAGGCATTACTATATAGATTTAATGTGTGGAAATTGAACCCAAGTGTTAGAACAATTACACTCACAAAAATTGCCAATTACACATGCAAATTACACATAAAGGAGACTAAATATGGAGCAGAACACTAATCTGTATTGAATAAGTGTACAATAGCCAGCCCTATGAAGTCATAGGCTTCCACAATAAATAATTACATGAGAGATTCGAATTCATTGGGATGCCATTCGAATTGGTCAAAAGCAGGCTTCCTAAATCTAATCGAATCCCCCATAGGTGCATAAAGCAGCTTCCAAATCTGTCTAGGAGCTCATGAAATGGAAAAATAAATTAGGCAAGATAATAGGTGATGGAAGGACAACTCATACATTCTTTTATTAGGAGAAAAGAGTGGAGGATGATGAGAACAAAAAACAAGTTAACTTCACCTAGTCAAACTTTCCCAATTGCCTTAAAACTCAGCAAAAAGAAGGCAATAAAGCAGAAAAAGTAGACATGCACTAGGAAGGCTAGGAATAAAGCAAAATTGATTCCAAGTGGTTTCCCAAGTTCTCCGTGACTCATTTTTAGCATGTTTGACCACTTTATACATGTGTAGGACAACTTGCATAAGGTGGAATATGGAAACTAGGCAAATAAGACAAAAATGGATTAATTAATGTCTAAGGTAGCTAACTATGGGTTGATTATTCTAACACCCCCCCTTAAGCCTGACTTATGAGTAAAATATCATAAAATTATAGGGCCTAGCAACAAGGCTTAGTCACCCTTTACATACTGCATGTCCATTTAACCAAGGAAAGAGGCAAAAACCCAGTGGGAAAAATCCTCCCTTAAACATGGACAGTAAAACAAAATTTGAAAATCTTGTCATCAATCATACTTCACAGCATGATCAACAATCCCCAGCAGTTATTTGAGATTGCTGAAAGTCTTCTCACAAAAAACTTTGGTGAAGATATCTACTACTTGTTCTGAAGATGAACAGAAGAGTACGTGAATGGTGCCATCATGCACAAGCTGTCTGATGTAGTGCATATGGATATCAATGTATATTAGTTGAGTATTTTGATTTGAAACCACACTCACCAAGTAACCCCTGCAACCATAAACATTGAGTTGCTGCATTTACAACTCCTCTGTACTCTGCGTCTGTAGATGAGAGTGCAATGGCACTCTATTTCTTGCTTGACCATCTAATTGGTCCTTCAACAAGCATGAACACATATCTTGATGTTGAATTTTGATCTGTGTTGTCACCAGCCCAATCACTGTCAGTAAACCCAATCAAATCAAGATCAGATTTAGCTTTGTAGAAGATCCCATGAGTCCTTGTTCCCTGAACAAAGTTAAGGATCCTTTTGGCTGCTCTCCAATGGATCTCATGAGGCTGATCCATGTATCTTGAATCCAAACTTACTACATAAGAAATATCAGGTCGATTATGTGTAAGGTACAGCAAACAACCAATCAGTTTCCTATACAGTGTATTATTTACCATAGGTGAAGAATCTACTTCTTCAAGATTAACTCCTGAAAGGAAGGGAGTCTTGCTTGGCTTGCAATATTTCATGTTGAACTTGTTCAGAAAATCCAAAGCATACTTGGACTGATGTACTTTTATTCCATGTTTGGTTTGATCAATCTTGAGACCCAAGAATTGGCTCAATAACCCCAAATCAGTCATAGAAAATGCATGGTTCATTGCATCCTTCAATGAGGCAATTTCATCATTTGAGCTTCCTTTAATGAGAAGGTCATATACATACAAGACAAAAATCATCAAATAACCATGAATCAGCTTCAAATAAACATTAGGATCTGACTTGCATCGAACAAAATTCAATGATTGTAGAAAGCCATCAATATTGGCATACTAAGCCCTGGGGGCTTGCTTAAGCCCATACAATGATTTCTTTAGCCTGCACACAAGAGATGGATTAGTAGAAAAGCCTTGAGGCTGCTGCATGTAAATTTATTCAGTAATATATCCATTCAGGAAAGCACACTTCACATCCATGTGATGTACCTCCCACTGCTTTGAAGCTGCAATGGCTAAGGCTAGCCTGATGGAGTCCATCTTTGCCACTGGTGCAAAGGTATCATTGTAGTATATGCCATGTACCTATGAGTATCCCTTGGCTACCAATATTGCCTTATATTTCAAAGGTGAACCATCAGCACCAAACTTGGTTTTGTAAACCCACTTACATTGAACTAGCTTCCTCCCTGGGGAAAGATCAACCAGCTCCCAAGTGTTGTTCTTCTGGAGTGAGCTGAACTCTTCTTTCATGGATGTTTGCCATATTGGATAATGTGATACATATTAATATGTATGTGGGTATGATTCAACCATCATATATAATTTCTTTGCAAACAAAGGGTCTTTCATACACAGAGCACTCTCATACTGAGATCTAGTCCTCCTAGGATCACTAGGATTTCCAGCTAGTTCTCCAGCTGCATGAATGGTCTTCTCTGCCCATTTTTGTCTTCTATAACTGTTAGGATATACAATTAAATAATAATTATCATATATATCAGAATCAGCAAAATCAACTATCTCTTCACTTACATTCAATGGTTCTGGTGGTGAAGAGGATTCCCCAACTTCCACTGCTGCTAGAGGCTCTTCTTGGAACTGAACACTCCTTTCAATGAAGGATTTGTTTGTGCTCAAATTGATCAGCTTGTACCATTTTGAATCTTCAAAGTACCCAACAAATAGACACTCTTGGCTTTGGGGCTGCAAAGCCTTCCTCTTTTCTGTTGGAATTCTAGCCCAAGCCCTTGAGCCAAAAATCCTGAAATGAGTCACAACTGGCTTGTGCCCACTCCATGCTTCAAAAGGAGTCTTACCATCAAGCTATTTATGAGGCACCTATTCTGGATATAGGCTACACATTTTATAGCTTCGGCCCAAAACTTTGGTGGCAAAGTCTTAGCCTCCATCATGCAGGTTGCCATCTCTTTCAGTGATCTGTTCTTCCTCTCAGCAACACCATTTTGCTGTGGTGTGTAAGGGATAGAATGCTGCATCTGAATACCTACATCTGCACAATATTGAATGAACTCAGATTTTACATACTCACCACCATTGTAAGATATAAGGACCTTGAGTTTCCTCCTAGACTGGTTTTCAACCAAAGCCTTAAAGACTTTGAAAAGGCCAAAAACCTCAGACTTGTGTTTCAGGAAGTAAACCCAGCAGTACCTGGAAAAGTCATCTATGAATTTCAATGCATATTTGGCTTGACTCATTGATATATGAGGAGATGGGCCGACAACATCACTATGGATCAACTCAAGAGGTGCAGAGGTTCTCTCATGACTAGCTTTCTCAAATTTATGCTCTGGGTGTTTTCCTAAGATGCAACCTTGACAGACTCCTTTGGAAAACTTAATCTTTGGTAACGCTATGACCATTTCTTTTTCACTAAGATCAGAAATATATGTATAGTTAACATGGAAAAATATTTCATGCCAAAGCTTGCTTGCCTCATTAGCATGAATCAGAAGAGCAGAGGGGTTTGAGTAGGGTAGGAAGTGTGAGAACATGTATACCTTCGAAATGTGATTTGCAACTCCTTTTGCAATGAATTTACCACTTGAGATCTCTATGATCTCAACTTCATCAAGGGAGAATATGACCTTCTTTGAAGACCTTGTGTGGGTCATCTAATACACTAATAAGAGGTTTGAGGCAAGACCTGGAACATACAATACATTGCTGAACTTACCATGGTCAAGATCAATCCTCCCTTTGCCCAAACTTTCAATGAGAGAGTCATCGCCCAATACTATTGGTGGACCTTTCGACATGTCAAGTGAGGTGAATGCCTCCTTGGTAGAAACCATATGTCTTGAAGCTCCAGAATCAATGATGAAACTAGGTGAGCTTGATGTGCCAGTAGCTAATGCATGAACTCTCTCTATCTTCTGAATTTGATCCTCCTTCCCTCTTCTTTGAGCTATCAGCAAGTGGGATGCCATTCTTCTCAAGGATTTGGGTCAGAATGTCAATTTTCTTCTTCATGCAAGAGCTTTCAGGATGATTTCCCTTACTGCAGTATGCGCACTTGCTCATTTCTCCTTTGTTCTTCTTCTTCTGGAAGTTCTTCTTGGAACCTTGGGGCTCCTATGGAGACTTGTTCTTGTCTCTCTTTTGCTCAGGTAGCTTCTTATATTTCTTCTTTCCTTTTGAATCCACCCTCAAATCTCCAGCAACCAGAGCTTAGTCTTTGGAAGGTTTGATGGTGCCCATCATCACCAATTTATCTTGTTCTTGTGTGAGAGATTCCATGAAATCTGCAAGGCTAGGAATTTTCTATGCTCAAGCTGTCAACTTGGTGGCATGGAAGGTCGAAACAAACATTGAATAGTCAAGTCCAAGCTTTGATAGTATGGCCAAAACTATTTTCTCATCCGTATTTTCGATTCCACACTTTTTTAGCTGCAAAACAAGGGCTTTGAACTTGGAAAAGTAGAGTTGCATGGATTCGAAGTTATTGGGACTCAAGGAGATCAATTCATTTTTTATTTGATGTCCCCTCATCTCATATGTCTTACCAAAAAGCTCAAAAAGCTTCTCCCATACTTCATTTGGTGATGTTAATCCATCAAGATGGAAAAGGAGGTCTCTGGATATGCTCAGACACAGGAGACCATAGGCCTCATCCCTCCTGTTATGCCATTTAATTTTCTCTGCAGCTGCATTGGGCTCTGCTTCTGTTTCCATAGTCACTTTGTAGATGCCTTTCACCCTCAACAGTATCTCCATATCTTTTTTCCATTCAAAGAGGTTAAATGGAGTCAAGATGATCTTCTGAGATTGATCCATAGCTCAGAAATTGTCCCTTCAGTCAGCAGAATGCTCCTAGTCAATGATGTCAAAATTGCAATAACAAATTGGAAGGAGATAAATCGATCTAAAAAGGCTCTAATACCATTTGGAAATTGAACCCAGGTGTTAGAACAATTACACTCACAAAAATTGCCAATTACACATGCAAATTACACATAAAGGAGACTAAATATGGAGCAAAACACTAATCTGTATTGAATAAGTGTAGAATAGCCAACCCTGTGAAGTCATAGGCTGCAAAAATCAATAATTACATGAGATATTCGAATGCATTGGGATTCCATTCTAATTGGTCAAAAGAAGGCTTACTAAATCTAAGCAAATCCCCCATAGGTGCATAAAGCAGCTTCCAAATCTGTCTAGCACCTCACGAATTGGAAAAATAAATTAGGAAAGATAATAGGTGATGGAAGGAAAACTCATACATTCTTTTACTAGGATAAAAGAGTGGAGGATGATGAGGACAAAAAATAAGTTAACTTCACCTAGTCAAACTTTCCCAATTGCCTTAAAACTCAGCAAAAAGCAGACAATAAAGCAGAAAAAGCAGACATGCACTAGGAAGGCCAGGAATAAAGCAAAATTGATTCCAAGTGGTTTCCCAAGCACTCCATGACTCATTTTTAGCATGTTTGACTACTTTGGACATGTGGAGGACAACTTGCATAAGGTGGAATATGGAAACTAGGCATATAAGACAAAAATGGATTAATTAATGTCTAAGGTAGCTAACTATGGGTTGATTATTCTAACATAATGGTTGTAGCATGCTATTGTTTGTCTAGTTATGATAGATTTACCAAAACAACATAATTCCTTATGATTTTATGAGTGCTTGCATAGCCATTAAGGTTAATGGATTGAGCATTCTTGTTAACATGTTTGATCTATTAGTCAATTGTGATAAAAGTTATTAGAAGGTTGTTGTTTTTATGTTCCTTTAATGTTTGATTAAATGAAAAAGAAGCAAGAAGGATATCATGGTATATATGGTGAAACTCCTATTCCTTTAACTTTTTTACATGATTCATGTGAATTTCTGGGTTAATTAATGATTTTTGTAGATCAACCATGATAGTTATCTTGGTGTTGAAATCATTTTTAAAGTTAAAATATTTCTATCCTAATGAATTCCTTCCTAATTGGAGTAAATATTCTTTGCTCAATGAATCATTATAGTTTCCAGGTGCTGAAATCACTGGATTGATTAGCTGTAACATGAGGATGTGCCTAATTTACTTTAAGACCTCGTGTTAACTTGAAGTTGTAAACTATTAAGTTCCAAATCCAACCCATGCCTTTCCTTAATTGTTTTTCTTAAAAAAAGGTCAAGTGTTTAACCTTGTAAATACAGGAACCGTAACCTTGATTTCTATGTCGATTATTAAATTCTATGAAGCATAGGATCATCATCCTACATGAGTTCAAATGAGAAGAGGATGTTGCATAAGAGGGAGAATAATTTATCATAGACTACTGAATTAATCATGACAAAATTTCACACACATGGAGACAAAACTGGAATAATATGATTATATTCATGAACCAGTAAATAACATGGAATGCACTAGTTGTACATATAGGAGAATTTGAATTCTAAATATAGGATTCGAATCTACCAACTAATACTGAATCCAAAACTTACTCAGTGTGGTAAAATCACCACTGGACATTACAAATGCAACTTGGGTTAATTAACTTAGTCTACAATCAGTTAACTAATGAGGCTAGGTGAGAAAAGGCGCCCACACTCCCTTCAATCATGCAAACTGACGCTAGGCTAACTGGTAGTAACTGGAGAATAATTGAACATGACTGCTTACCTACTGAGGTCCACTGAAGGAGACTACTGGTGGAACTTATAGTGGGTTCCTAAATTATAGGGATTGGTCCATAGGGCTCCTAAAATGATGGAATCGGGTGCAACAAGTGGCAGATGTCCCCTAGGTGTGTACCCCATGCACTAGTGGTGTGATGAAGACCTCCCAAGCTAGAAAAATAAACAATTAGACTATGTGGGTAAAGGGAGGATTAATTAATCCTAACACCCCCCTTAATCGTAACTTTGGACAACTTAGGCCCTGAAAACTAGGACAAAAGTAACCCATATAATCTAAATGAAATAAAATACTACTTAATTAAAGAAGGAAAATGGGGAAAACCTCATGGGAACCCCGCCCATGGGAAATGAGTAAACAAGATTCCATACTTATGATAAAAAAATTCTTCTTGAGCAAAAACTTGTGAAAATATTGTTGAAATCTGCATCTCTGTGGAGCAATAAAGTAGAATGATGGTTCTTGTGTGCACTAACTTCCTAGGACCATGCATGTGAACTCTTCCATATTCTTCCAATATGGGAATAGATAGGAGGAGAATTAATGTAGAATTTATCTCTTCTTTCTAGAGGAAGATTGACATGATCCACTTTTTTCTTTAGCGAGCTGAAGTGTTGATCAGTCCTTACCATCATGTAGCATATTTCTAGGAGCTTATTGCACCTCTCTGAAGGAAGTGAAACCGAATGGGAGAGTGCAACATGTTCATTATGATACTGGGACCTTATTCTTCTTCTATCATCTGGATCCCTAGTAAAATTCCCAACTATTTCAATGAGCTTTTGGGCCCATTTAGGCCTCTGATTTGGAATAGGTACTAGATATGAATCCAGATTCCCTTCAGGTTCAATATCAATATCAGGATAATGTTGATATTATTCCTCATATTCTGAATCTAAAACATTAATGGAAACATTATCATAAAAAAAGATTAGGTAGAATGTTTTTACCTCCCCTTTGGAATGGCAGTTGAGACTGTACTGGATCTGAGTATGGAAAAAAGTGTGAGAATTCATATTTCTTAGAGGCATGGTTTGCGACACCCTTTGCTACAATATTACCAGCTGAGATATCTAAGATATCCACTGAGTCAATACCAAATACCACTCGCTTTGGTGGGATATTATGTGTTATATGGTATACAAATAACAAATTTGCAGCTGAAGAGGGAACATAGAGGACATATTTGAACTTTCCATGTTTTAGCTTTATAGAACCATTTCATTTAGCTCAAATTTGAGTGTCATCACCCATGTGAATACTTGGACCGTCAATAGTTTGTAATGAAGAGAATGATTCCCTCGATGCAACCATATGATTGGAGTCTCCTGAATCAAAGAGGAAGGCATGTGATTTTGAACAACTAGCCTTCAGTGCATGGCATCTCTCATCATTATCTTTAGTTATTTCTCTAGAGTCAGTATTCCTTGCACCCTCAGGGACGGAAATTTTGTGCTACTGAAGGAGATTTTCCATTTGATCAAAAGTAATCTTCATATAATATTTCTCTGTAAGGTTACATTTCTTACAGTAAGAGAATTTCCCCTTCTAATGTTTGTCCTTCCTAGAGTCAAAGGCTTCAAGTGCTAGAGAAAACTCATGTTTTGGTTCAAATTCAGTGTTTATTTTCTCTTTACCTTTTTTATTCCTTCTTTCTTGCACAATCATTGTATCACCAGCTAAGAGAGATTAATTTGGAGAGGCTCTGAGATATCCAATTTGTATCAGCTTGTCTTACTCTTGGATTAGAGACTTTGTGAAGGAATCAAGAGACAAAATTTTCTAATTAGGAGTAGTCAGTCTCCCATAGTGAAAAATAGAGACAAACACTAAGGATTCTGAAGCAAGTTTGCTCAATATCGAGAGCACCAATTTCTCATCCTTCTTCTCAATCCTGCATTGCTTGGATTGCATGACCAGTGATTTCAATTTAGTAAAGCGATATTGTATAGTTTTGAATTTGTTGAGATGTAGTGCTATCAACTGGTTCTCCAAGATATGGGCCCTTCATATCATCCTATTTTCCCAACAATGATTCAAGCTTATCCCATACTTCTTTCAGAGTTCTGAGTCCCTCAAGGTCAAACAAGAAATCCCTAGATATGTGGATGCACATGAAGTTGAATGCTTCATCGATCCTATTTAGAAACTTGGATTTCTCAATATATTGTTGGGGTTCAACTTTTTTTACACATATTTCTTGTCATCATCATATAATAAGAACCAAACACCATAACTTGACTCTAATACCCAAGTTATGAAGTTGAATTTGGACTTGGATCAGTGATTTCATGCATTTATCCACCACCGCACTTTGCTTGTGGACAATGTGTGTTACCCCAATGCATAATGCTTGTTTCCCATGGACAAAAAGAGGTTCCACCGCCACAAGCCTTTGTATAATGAATGGTGCACTATGGGTAACACTCTGTCTTAGTTGACAAATTAAGAGTGGTGCTCAATTTTTAAAGCTAAAAAGAGAAGTTTCACGAAGCTTCTCGAACCTTAGTTTCATGGAAACCTCATCCCTAGACTCTTTGACCACCTGGGCTCGATATCCATCCTTGTAGGATCTCCCCTCCACGTCACCCATGAGAATCTCAACCATATATATCCTCCCATGGCTATAAGTATTGGCTCTCCCCCCATGGGTAAAGGGAGGAATATTATGCTACAACATCAAAACTATGGCCAAATCTAGCCAAGGAGAGTGATCATTACGTGGACAAGTTTGAAGCTTTGGAGGCAAGGTGTTCCTTGAGAGGAGACTTCTCAACACTAAGGATCTTGGTTGTAATTTATCCCTTCATTTTTATTTATGCAATAAAAGTTCCTTTACCATGAAGTGTATTGTGTATTGATCAATTATTTCATTATTGAATTCCTTAGTCATCAACATAGGATCATAGATTGTACTTGGTGCTTTGACCTTGTATATGCTTTATTGTGTATTTCTTGCAGGTGAATATGTGGATATCAAGCCCTCAAAAGGCCAG
Organism: Pseudotsuga menziesii; assembly: GCA_001517045.1. Taxonomy (NCBI): domain Eukaryota; kingdom Viridiplantae; phylum Streptophyta; class Pinopsida; order Pinales; family Pinaceae; genus Pseudotsuga; species Pseudotsuga menziesii. The sequence goes on along the minus strand of LPNX011181976.1, from coordinate 283,395 downwards.
CATATTATAGTGTGTGTCAGGTAAAATAATCCATTCCAAGAATCTATTTGATCTTAGGGAAAGTACTTTTAGTTTATTGTTATCTGTTTGTTCTAGCTATGAATATTTCAGGCTAGGGAAACAACTTATTTCTACAGAGGTGAGTATTTCCAGTAAAAAATCTAGAGACCATACTCGAGAGAGTATTAGAACTTCTGGTTATTCTTGGTTCTTGTCTTGCTTCGAACTTTAATCTCTTAGTTGATCAGATCTACTAGTTGTTTAGTTGGATTTGATTTGAGATTGATTAAATCTGCTTAGATATGTTCAGATATGCGTTATATGCTTTATTTCTTTCCCTTTTATTAGCATTTGATTCCAGTAAATTGAACATTGGCATTCTCTTTTTTTCCTTGTGTCTTGTTTTTGAATTTGCAAGCACCACTGCACCTGGGTAGTGTACAAAGAGTGGCCACCAAACTTTCTATAGAGGCAATCAATGGTGCCACCATGTTAATCCAGTGGACAAAGAGTGGTGCCACTACTCTATTCCTGTTGGACAAAAGGCGGTGCTGGAGCAGTAACGATCTGTACTACACTTTCAACCGGTGCTCCTAGGTAGGGTTTTTAATCCCAAACTAATTTTAAAACTTGGAATTTGTATTTTTTATTTCTGAATTTGTTTTGGCTTGTTTCTGTTAGTTTCATCTATGAATTCAAATCTGATTTTTGAATTGGTCTTGGATAAGTTAGTCCAAGAACTAGTTGAATTAGCATGTGATCTTATTGTATTTTTTATTTTTTGGTTGAAGAAGAATTCTAAAAAGGAAGTGTAGATCCAGATATTTGATTTTGGTTTAATCAAATTGAAAGAAAATATATTTGCTTGTGTTTCTTCATAGTTTAATTTGAGGTTGTATTCAATTTTTATTTTCGATAATTGAGAGAAAGGTATAGGTCAAGATTAGGTATCAGTTGGTAGAGACTTGATTGGTATTCCAGACTCTCAAGTGTTTTACGGTATGCTTGTTTCTTAGTTGTTCGTGCTCTCATACAATAGAAAAAGTGTGGTGTGTGCATATTATTACTATTTTGAAGAAATTTGGAAAATATGGTGTTTTGAGTAGTCATCATAGTTTTTCTTTCAAAAAGAGATCTTGTCATTTCCCTTTCCAATTTTTTTGTATTTTTAAGTCATTATGCGCTTGCAATCGGTTTCAAGGTATAGTTCTTTTTTTGTTTGCTTGGGATTTATTCATTTTTGGATAAGTAGGAACCGAACCTCTATCCCTTCTCTAAGTAGGGCATTCTACGAAAAATGAAAGGAAAAATTTGTGTAAGAATTCTACATGGTTTTACTTTTATGTACTTGCCTCATGCATCCACTTAATTGCAAAGATAAAATCAAGCGATAGACTTAGGTTAAAAATTTTAGAAAAGTGTGATAGGTTAGAGACGTGTTCCGACATCTTTAAGCATAGGAGTTGTCATTTTTTCCTGCACTGCATCCTAGGGATCATGCGGTTCTTCTACGCACCACTAGTATATAGAATGACCTTTCATATACCCTTGAGGTATATAGAAAGGTACTTCACGTACTCAGTTGTATATCGGAATGCCCCTTTTGAATGGTTGTGCATTAGACAACACTACTATGGAGTGGAGCTCCCACATACCTTGCATATATAGGGAGACATTTTTAGGGATTCTGAGACCATCTAAGCATAGCCCTTTGACTGTCCTGTCACTGCAATACATAAATAACAACACTCAGGGTGGTTACTACGCACGTACCATCCATGTAGTCAGGTATTCAGGAAAGGGTATAGTCCCAATCCTCCTTGTCATGCTCTACTGTTGGACCCTGTGGCATATAGCGAGTTGTGGTAGTTTGACAATCCTGTGAAGATCCTGACTGTTTTACCACTCCTATCAGAAGCTCTGATTTTTTTTTAGCTTGAGTAAGGTTTGATTTTCTTGATTAGATAGATATTTTTACCTTTGAGATCAGTTTGATTTTTATAAATTGGTTGATTTCTCATAGAGGAGGTCTCGTCAGTTACAAGGGTTGTCACCAGAAAATCCTTTGAATCCTTTGACTCAACCTCGCATGGAAAGAGACATGGAGAACAATTCTAAGGTAGGTAGTGCCTCTATGCCAAAAAAGGAAAGAGTTCCAATTGAAGAGGAAGTAGTTGAATATCCTCCTCCTAATTCTCCCTTGATGGACCTATCAAGACCACCACTAGTGGAGAAACCCTCGTCTCGAAATGCCTCTTTTGTCATCCCAATTCCTTCTAGAGCTGGGCTTCATCAATTTCATCCTGATGAAATGGTAGCTCCCATATTTGGGCCTAATGCTCCATTTTGGGAAAATTTTCTTGGTCAAGATATCTCCTAGCTTGGTACTACCACTACTGTGAAAGTGTCAGCTCTAGAGTTTACCCTAAATTCTATAAAACCTTTCCCCTACCTTTTACCTAGTGATATTTTAGGTAGGTCATTGAATATTCCTTCTAGTGTTGTTCTAGCTAATCCTCCATCTACACCCATGGTGTCCAGACTTGCCACTCCTTCAAGAGTGCTATGGTCAGCTCAAAATCCTTCATCAAATTCTCATATGGGAGGATTTTCTATTCCTTCCATGGGTTTGATGCTACATCCCAAAAAGCTAAAGGTTCTTATGTGCCCATTCTACATAATATTTCACATTTTCCCCCTCCAACTATTGGATCTAGTGGTCACATTGGTCTTGGTCCTATTTGTCCTACTTCATAGCCTCCTATATGAACTTGGGTCCCTCCACAAAATCCCAACATTGGTAATAAATATGTTAGTGGGGCATAGTACAAAAATCCATTATATGTCCCTTATCTTAGAGGAGTTACCAATCAATGGGCTCAACCTACTTATGGACCTCAAGCCGGACCTAACCTTGTGCAACCACCCTTTATGGGCCAAAATGCTCCTAACTATCAACAATTTGGTTTGTTTTATTGTTAAACTCAACATACCTTTGGTCCTACAGGGGTGTCTTTACCGTATCAGTATTACAATTACCCACAACCCAACCGACAAATTCGATTTTTTGCTACATTGGATTTACCTAACCTATCCAAGTTAATAAATGATCCCATTCAACACGATCCATTTTGGTCAACCATCCCAGTCAAACTTCCATCAGACATTCCAAAGTTTGATGGAAAACATGGTGAAGATCCCAAAAATAACGTGATGACTTTCCATTTGAGGTGTTCATCCAACTCCCTAATGGATGATTCTATCCAATTGAGACTCTTCCAAATAACATTGACTAGCACGACCACAAAATGGTACACTGAAATTCCACAACACTCATTTGTGGATTTTAATTCCTTGGCAAAAATATTTCTTACTCATTTCCAGTTACCTATCTGGTATGAAACTAGTATAGATCTCCTGACCTCTCTTCAGAAAAATACCTCCACTCACATATCAAATCATATCCATGAATGGAGGAGGCGTCGCAGGTTAATCAAGGCTCCCATTCTAGATCACATTTTGGCTAACTGGTTCATCAATTCCTTGTTTCCACCTATTTCCTGAGATGTGTCCATCTGTGGTGATGTCACAGAAGAGCAAGATATTATATGGGCCCAATATTTGCACTTAGTCTATTCTCATTCTGGAACTTTATATGATTTAATTCCTCGTGCTACTCATCTTGACATCGATCTTGCCAATCCACCTGTAGAGACTCCTGTTGATGGTGTTGTTGGTACAATCCAACTTTCATCTATAGGCAATCCTACTAAACCACAAAATGCTTCAACTACAACTTCTTCTCCTCCTATGGTTTTCACCGAGGTGAATGTTATTCGGTCCTCATAATCACCTGGCAACGAGAAGAAAGGAAAAGGTAAGAATAAGAAACCTAGAAACCAGTAGGAGAGTACCAAAACATCTACCCTAGAGAACGATGAAAAACCAAAACGGAAGGATGAGTATCCTTGTTTATTGTGTGGAGACGATCACTTCACAAAGGAGTGTCCTCGTCGTGAAGAGATATTTAATTTTTGAAAATTAATCCCACACCAGTAGTGTTAACTAGCCCCTTTCCATCCCGACAACAATTGATTGACCATACATCTTTACATTATCCTTCATCCTCTAATGAATACATTCATATGATGTCTACCGAAATAGTTGCATTGACCACCATAAGTCTGACATATGATCAGACACCTGTGAAGAAATATGAGGGTTCTTCTTTCAAGAGACTCCTCCAGTCAATCCTTCTCCTCCACCTCCTTCTAATGGTCCTCTCACTATTGAGAAACCTAGTTTTGACACGATCCTACGTCCTCCTAAGAGAACAATCCATAAAAACGTTATCAATCCTAGTGCTCGAGATGCTCAATTTTATAATGTTCTTGAATATTTATCCCAATAACCTTGCACTATGTCCACATTGGAACTGTTAACCAAAAATATCCCTCAATGAGCTCTACATAACCTACACCACCCAAAGAAATCTATGTACGACCCTCATTTAACCCCCACACCCTTGCTAAGGCTCAAAAATATGGAAAAGGGCTTAGAAATCCCTAAAAAGATCCAAAATAGCTCTCATAGGGGCCAAAACCTCCAAAAAGAGGATAAAACCCCTCGGAGGAGCTTAAAGCCCCTGAAGGAGCTAAGAATTGGGCAAAAGGGGCTTAAAGCCCAAAAAAGGGGCTAAATCCCTAACCAGGGGCTTGAAACCCTAAATCTATAGAAAAAAGCTATAAACAGAGGGGTGGGGGTCAGTCTCAGCACACTCCTTCTCTCCCTATCGTTATGATGCCCATGTCAATGCCTTGAGACCCTTTTCACTCAATCCATTCATCCTCCCTCTTCTCCATTGCTCCACAAGCCAAGCTTCCATCCCAAAGAGAGAGGTGCTTCCAAAGCTAGGGCATGGTGGCCCATTTCCATCCAAAGAGAAGGTATACTTGAGTTTTCTTTAATTTTTATTATAGTTTTCTAACTTATTTTGTTTGCAGTATTCTTTGCTAATGCTTTGTTGCAGGTCTTCCATTGATTTCTTGTAGCCATATTTTGTTTTCTAACTATTTCATGCAGGGTTCGGTAGCTTGGCCCTAACACTTGTTTGTAGGTTCTCTTTCAACCAATAGGAACCCTACCCTTTCATCCTATATACGGAAGGGAGTTGTTCCTACCTGTAGCTAGGGTGAAAGCCCTACTATAGATTTGGTGACCATACTAGGTCAATCCCACAAGATCCCTGGATTTTCTTTTCAAGTTTCAGTTTTTTATTTTTGCTCTGTTAACCTAGTTCATTTTCTGTTAAATCTAGTTTAGATCTATATTTTTCTACATTTTAGTTCACAGCCGAGCCTTCTTAAGGCCAAACCAAGCCCGTTCGGCCATAGTAAAAGTTACTTTTGTTCGTTCCCTGCACAGGTTAAAAAAAATTCCATTTTTTGGGCCAGGTCGCACTTATCGAGCTAAAATAGGCAACCAAGTCGCTCAATTTTGCCTGAAAGGTGTGACTTCCCTCTTAGGAGCCAGATCGTTCCTGTTTTCTATTTATGAGTGACCCCCTTGCCTATATTTTGGAAAAATTGGTGACCCCCTCTCCACATTGGCCCCAAAACAGGAAACCTGTCTCTCAGATTCTATTTTTTAAGCTATGTGGACTGTCAGTGTGGCTCAACCACCTCTGTCCAACAATCTGTGTTCATTTCATACAATCTGTGTAAATGACTGATAAATTTTACTAGTTAATGGTATAATTAATATGTTTTAAAGGTTGAACAAATTACTGTAGGTTAAGTTTCATTTATTAATTGGAAATTAACACCTTTCCTAGCCCTTCCTCCTCTACCCAGTCATCACCCTTCAGGGTATTCTGGGATAAGACGAAGGGTACAATTACTATAGTAATAGGCACTTCATTTGTAATTTTTTGAGACCACTAAAAATGGGTGACTTGGAAGGTAGAGGGAGTGGTAGGCCCAGGGGGCATCACGATGTTTGTGTCCTCCCATTGTGTTGAGAGCCCAACACTATTTCCTGGTCGAAGAGAAATACAGGTGTAAGGCAGTCACCTAGTAAATCTATCATAGTTCAGATTCATGTATGACATGTTTTAAATTTATGTTCACGATTTACTGCTTTCATAAAAAACTTACCCATTGCATAAGTTCTTCAATAAACCAAACAATCTCTGCAGAATATTCATAAACCATACAAGTAGCCACCAAGTGTAACAAAAATACAATGAACATGCACACAAACATACCAAATAAAACAACCAAACTCAATTCATGACGTTGAGCTGGCCAGTAAAATTTATTAATTTACACTAATTCAAACTCTTGCAGTCTTTGAGGACATAAGTCCCCGATTTCCTTAACCATGGGAAGTACTTGGGCTTAGCCCAGAAACTCATTGTGAGGAGTACCATGAGAACCCCAAAGTAGCTAGCCGCTTAGAGGAATTGCCAAGCGAAACGGGCAATGACCCCTACCGATTGACTAGCACTACAGTGAGGAAAAATCCAAACATTGTCTCCTAGAAGTCTTGGTGGCCGAGTCAACACCTGAAAGCCAATAGGAAGCCACTAAAACTGGGGTCCAAAACATCACTACCTTATTCACCAACCAAACACAATTGATTCCCCACGCTCTTCCTCATGCCTGAGAGGCGATCCACCATAGTTCGGCTCCTTAAACCAACACCGTCGAGACCATTCTCGACGACCCTCTACACCATCAGAAGGCCATACAGCCTCTGATTCAGACTTAGAATCATATCAATCTGAGCCAGATCTACACACTGCACCATCTAGCCCTGTTATCTCCTAAATAAATTAGTCCTCACTTGGTCAAACTCAAAAAAAAAAATTTTGCATAGTGATCAATATTTTTCAAGGCACATTATGAAATATGTTGGTATGTTTAACAAAGTTGGAACGCCTTATGCTCTGTTTTTCCATAAAAAATCAAATTTTGGCTTTCGGTGGCTTAGGTAAACTTCTCAACAGTTCATTAACCAACGAAAATCCCAGCTTTTGGCATCTTACCAGTTTGATCCAGGAATAAATTAACCACCGAAAGCTCATTAACTTCATTTTTTAATAAAATTTTGAAGAAAATATTTCGGTGGCTTAGGTGAACTTCTCAACATTTCATTAGCCATTGAAAAGCCCATATTTTGGCAGCTAAAAACTGGATCCAAGATTACCTTAACCACTGAAAGCACCCAAAGAAGAAAACAATTAGTACATCCATCAAAATCAACCATCGTAATCATGAGAAGCGCCACTATCGATCACTTAACCACTAAAAAGAATGGGACTACGAAAAAATCATGAGATGGTAAAGAAGAGGTTGTTATGAAACTGAAGTCATGGATAAAAGACCCAAACCCTAGCTACCCTCCACCTGTCCCGTGACTGCAGCCGAACCACCACAAAGCATTAAGTCCCAATTAAAATGATCACTTCATTGGACATCTCACGGTTCTCATCAGAACTTACTGTCCCCCTACTCAAGTACCAATCACTGATCAACCCCTCAAAATCAGCACCCTCTCCTCATTCCATTCCACACTTTCCAACATGTATCCTCACTTATCCAAGCCGTTCCTGAATCCAGCATGGTAACCTCCTTCCACAGGGTTTGAATTTCTATTTTTACAGGTACAAGGAGATCAGTCTAGTAATGAAGAAAGGAGGAGGACCTTCACTCATATAGGAATTGGGGGACATTGGCTATCTCGAGTCACACCCAGAGGTATGCCAATTCTTCAAAGATGTAGGCTATTATAGGTTCTGTGAAAAAATTCAAGGATCCCACCAGCAAGTGGCAGAAGCTTTTTCTCTCTCTTTTGATGGCTCAAAGGAATTGATAGGTAGAGAAGAGTTCCAGGTTGATGAGGCCCTAATAGAAGAAGTAGCAGAACTCCCAAGGACTGGGGAGAAATGGTTCAAAACCACCATCATGAAGGATGTGGAATCCAGGTCTTACTTGAAGCTTGAGCACAAGAATGTAGTATGGAAGAAAAGCATCCCTTCAACATGGCTTGAGGAGAAGTGCAGCAGTTATTGAAAGAAATCCTGGTTTATATAACTTGTGAAGGAAAATATAACAGGGTGATGATATACCACTTTAAATTGATGAAGCATTTCACTCGCAAGAGCCCTTTGAACCTACCTTTCTACCTACACAAGAGCTTAACCAAGATGGCCTATTAGGTCAAATCCCAGCCCACCAAAATTGCAAGCAAGCTATCCCATCATGGCCTAATAAAGCTCATTGTCCAAGAACTGTTGCAAAAAAGAAACATAGCATGGACATACTTCTTATTTTGGAATGATTTTAAGACAGGCTTGCAGCCAGAAGACAAAGGAAAGTCTCCTTCAAAGAATTCCACCACTCCTAGAAGTGGTAAGAAGAAGAGGAGGTCCATCTCTCTAGTGGCAGTGGATCAGGCCTCTCCAACTTCTAAGATCAACAAAGCCAAGAGGAATCTAGATTTTAGTGGAAAGGAGGAGGAGGCTCTAGCATAAGGTAAAAATATACTCAACCTACCTTACTCAGACTCTAAAGAAGAAGAGGAGCATGAGGTTGATCTTACAAAGTAGGTTGTAGCAAAACATGAGGAGTTTCCCTCACCTACACCAAGGGAGGGTCAAGATGAACCAATGGCAGAGACTTCCTCTAGAAAACCTAGGTCCCATAGAATCAACCAGCTATTATGGAAAATATATGAACTAGAGGCCTTAGAGAGAGAGATCAAAAGAAATAATGCAAGATTAACAAAGAAAAATAATGAATTGCATAATTCTCTTCCAGAAATGAGAGGGATGTATATCCTTATGCAAAAAATAAATATGAGATTAATGAAGGAAAAATACAGGCTCTATAAGATTATTAGACTGTCGAGGTTACAACAAAAAAAAGTCAAACCCTAACTCTCAAGATCACCTTGCGATGGAAACCCTAGGAGAGGTAGAAATAATCCTTCAGGATCCTGAGGCAACCCATGATGCTGATGATTTTCCAAACCCTATGCAGGTTGAAGAAGTACTAGAAGGATAGAAGTAAAGCTGTAAAAGGGTGATTAAATGACTAATTACAATTTTGCAGAAACAGAGCTTTCGGTGGCTTATGTGAACATAGAAGCTGTTCATTAGCAACTGAAAGCAGAACTTTCAGTAGCTTACAGACCCAAAATTTTGTTTTCTTAGCCAGCGAAAGAAAAGAACAGTGCAGAAATACATGCTTCCACATAGAACCAATTTTGACTAATCCAAACACCTCAGGGATGAGTTATGAATTTGAAAATTAATTAAAGGCACCAGTGTCTTGGGTCTATTCCAGTTTTGAAGGTGCCAGCGAGGTGAAATGGGTCACAAACCCTACCTACTTTTTGACAAACCGTGACTTATCTATTAGATAACAGGGCCTAGTTCTACTTCAGTGATCACTACAGTTATTAAAGAGTTGAAGGAGTGAACAAGTATTAGATTTAGATAGATTAGCACTTAAGTTAGAGTTTTTGACATAATTTTTGCAAAAACAATTATGTTCTCTATTTTTAGTAAATTTGATTCAATTTTTCAAGATCTGAAATAATTTTATAAAGACTATAAATCTTGTGACTAATGTTGAAACAAGGGTTCAACTTTGGAAAATTTTAGACCCTTTTTGTTATCAATCTTCTCATGTTATTCATCATTTAATATAATCTCTTTTGCCATTATATGTTCAGTTTCCATCTCTTTTCTCTTCTGTACTTGTGCTTGGATGTTTGATTTAGGTTTAGTCTTTTTATCTAATACCAGATAGCTGTCATCCTATCTATGTGTTGATGAGTTGAATTCCAAGTATTTTTCCTTGTGATGATTAGCCATTCATATGTGATTGCTTTATATATGATTCTGCCAGCATAGTGAGTTGTCCATTTATTCACCTTATTATCAACCCTCTGAACATTGATAGTTAGAAGCCTTATCTATTTGATTGAGGTCTTATAGGTCATATGACTTGATCCATTTAGTAAACCACTGAAGAAACATTGAAGTTACCAGGAATCCTCAAGCTACAACCTAGAGGAGTTTCTTGGAGAGCTAACAAATTGGTGTTGTTGCCGGGGAGAGGAGATTGAAGCTCAGCTTCCCTGGGGGATGACATAGATCCTGCTTTGATGATAGACAAATTATAGACACTATTTTGGTTGTAATCATATATCTAGAGACTCCATTGGAATAAGGTGGCTTCTAGAAGACCAAGTACCAGAGAAAACCCTCAAGGGTCACCAGTAACACCTATTTCAGATATAGAAGATATTTTAAGAAGAGCAAGGGCTTCACTAAGACAGACCTCTAGAGCTACAAGGATAGCTACATTAGGTATTTCTAGAGGTATTTATGTTGTTATATCAAATAGACCTCCATTTCAATATTCTTTTGCTGAAACATATAATTCTCAAGAATTTATAATTGAATCAGAAATTTTAGGGTTGAGGAATCTTCAAGCACTGCTGCATGTGTAGATCCAATCCCTCAAGACTCCACTGAGATACATCCACTTCAAATATTCTCTCAACTACTACCCACACTAGCAGTATCTCCTTCTTCAATTTCCATACCCACATCCAATATGGCTGCCCCTCTGACCAAAATGGAAAGGATCCTTGTTCTCGGATATGCCCCTCTAAATTTTCCTAACCCCCTCTCTGCTATGCCTACTAGAGATTATCTCAAATACATGGATAAGTTTACTGGAGAGGGATATTTCACAGCTGAATAACACTTAGAGGAATTCTACAGTTATGTTGAGAATATAAACATTGAACAAGAGGATGTGTGGACTAGGGTTTTTGTGCAAATTCTAGATGGTCAGGCTAGGAAATGGTTCAAAGAGTTTCCTACTAGATCAATAGCAGGCATTGAATCCCTAGATGACATATTTTTAAAGCATTCGGGAGAAAGAAGAGACCACCTTTACTATATCACTGAATTTAGCAATCTGAGGAGAGAGAATGGTGAGTCTATTTCCAACTTCACCAAAAGATTTAACAAGATGTTCAACAAGATCCCTACTGAGATCAAGCCAACTAACACTTCAGCCAAAATCACTTATGACAATGCCTTTGATTGTAAGTTCTTTCTTCTTCTCAGAGAAAGAAGATCAGCTTCTCTGTCACTCATGTAAGATGCTTCTCTTGAAGTTGAGTCCAATATCGTTGCATCTCAGAAGGTTAAGAGAAAAATTTGCAAGAAAAAGCAACCCTCAGATCTTCTAGGGGCTTCTTTATCAAAGAATAAAATGGAGAAAATGGCCAAAATGTTGGACAGTCTGACATGTGAAATGTCTAGAATTAAAGACCGAGGGAAAATACCTATGAGAGGTAAAGGGAAAAATTATTTTGCTCTTAGAAACCCTAATTTTGTCCTTTACAGAAAAAACAACCCACCAGGTCAGATACTTTAAAGGGATAGGAATAAAGCTGAGGATTAAAGAATCAGAGCTCCTTTTCAGAATGTTGTGCTAGAAGAAGAACAAGAGTTTTCTCAGGAAGAAGGGGAGGCAGAAGACAATATCAACTGTATGGAAGATGAAGTAGATCTCTCTTTCCTGACACATGCAGAATATGAGGAATCCCTCATGAATGAGCAGATCATGGAAGAATATTTGTATCAATCAGATGATCAAGAAGGTTATAATTTGAGATACACAATTGTTGCTCCTGTGAAGAAGAGTCCTACCCCTACAAAGGATCCTACTCCTCCTACTAAAAATGTTATTGCTACTGCAAAGAAGATGGCTACTCCTCCAAAATAGCAGCAAAGGCCATTACAGCCATCATCCCATGATCCTATTCAACTCAAAGCCACACCACAAGAGATATAACTCCTAACAAATTATCCTATTCTTTCAATCTTGAGTCAGAAATTTAGAAGTTAAAAATCCATTTTCCCTTGATAGAGTTGATGAAGAATGATGCCTTCAAGTCATCCATACTGAAATCTCTTCAGCCAAGGACACCCATAGATTTTTACTTTGTGAACTTGCAAGATGATAAGCCCATAGTAATCCTAGGTCCTATGATTGAAGAGTTGGATGAGTCTTTCCCACCTTTCTACATATATTTGAACATCCATGATAAAATCCTTTAGAATTGTTTGCTTGACTCAAGAGCATCCCATAGCCTAATGCTAAAAGCAGTGATGGATGAGCTTGGCCTCATCATTACAAAAACCTTCCATGATCTATTATCTTTTACTCTAGGAAGGTCAAATGCCTGGGCCTCATTAAAGACCTTGTCATAAACCTCTCCCATCGTTTTTCAAAAAGAATAGTGATGGACATAGTAGTGGCTGACATCCCACCTAAGTTTGGCCTCCTTTTTTCTCGCTCACAGAGTAAAAGGATAGGTGGTACCCTTTATATGGATCTTACATATGCTACAATCCCAATGTTTGGAGGGGAGACCAAGAGACCCTACAAAGAGAACCAATTCACCTACATCATCAATAATTCCAAGAACTCTATAAATCATCCCATCTATGCAGTAGACACAGACTTTGGGGCATGCATCCTGCAGATAGATGATTCCCATCCAACATCCATGTAGCTTACAAGGCCCACCTATCAGCCACCTAAGGAAGTAACCACCTTTTTCTGGAGCATGTTTTTTGATGGGGCCATCACTCAAGCCTCAGCAGGTGCAGGTATAGTCCTGATTTCTCCTTCAAAGGAGACTATACATTTGTCTTATAAATTGTATTTCAAGACTACTAACAACATAACAAAATATGAGGCGTTTTTGTTGGGAGTGAAGGATTCCAAGGAAATGGGAATCATGTGCCTGAATATCTTTGGAGATGCATATCTCATCGTACAACAGGTGAACAATACTTTTCAAGCAAATAATGTCAGGCTAAAGGCATACAGAGATGATGTATGGAAACTCAAGGACTCTTTCATGTTTATTGAACTCTCATATATACCTAGGGCTATGAACCATCTAGTTGATTCCCTTTCTATCTCTACAAATATGTTCATTCCCCCTTTGCCTCCTAAGCTAAGCTATGAGATCCAAATCAAGTACAGGCCATCCCTCCCTGATAATGTGAAATTTTGGAAAGCTTTGGAAAATGATGATGAAATCAGTAAATTCCTCTAGGTCATGGATGAGTTTTCTGATATGCATATTGATCAAGAAAACCTAAATATGGAAGAATCCAAGAGGCTCAAATTAGGAGATAAAATAGGAAACTAGAATATTGTTCAGCTGCCTAGAAATTGTATACCTTCGGTTCTGGTGCCCCCAGAAGAGATTTTTTATCATAGTAAAGCCCCCTTTAAACCTGTCAAAAGGGAAAAATACCCCGTTGTCCATGAGCACAACCTAGGTAGCCAAAGTCATCCAAAATTGGTGAATTTCTCCTTTGAGTTAACTACTGATCAAAATTCAAAACTGTGTAGTCTTATGAAAGAGTTTGCTGATGTATTTTCTTGGGAATACAGTGAACTGAAAACATATGACACACTGATGATCCAACATAGGATTCCCATGGAAAAGGACACCATCCCATTCAAACAAAATCTGAGACCTATCAGTCCCCTCCTTCTGCGAGTGATTGAGAAAGAAATCCAAAATCTCCTTAATGCAAAAATCATAATCCCACTGAGATATTCCAAATGGATTGCAAACCTAGTGATAGTGAGGAAGAAAAAATGGGGAGATATGGTTATGCATTGATTTCAGAAACCTAAACAAATGTTCTAAGAAATACAACTACCCTTTTCCTAAGATGGAGCATATGTTGCAAAGAGTCTCAGGAGCTAGTATCATGTCATTCCTAGAAGGTTTCTCTAGCTACAATCAAGTTTCTGTACACCCTGATGATCAAGAGAAAAATGCATTTACCACTCCCTGGGGTACTTTCATGTATGCCAAGATGCCATTTGGGCTAATGAATGCTGGGGCGACCATTCAGAGATCTATGGACATAGCTTTTGTGGGATTGAAAGACAAGTTTGTTTTCATATACCTTGATGATCTCATTGTTTACTCCAACGGCCATGAAGAACAATTGCAGCACTTGAGGAAGGTGTTTTTGAAATGTAGATAGTTTGGGATATCCCTGAACCCAAAGAAGTCTCAATTTTCTCTAAGGAAGGGAAAACTCCTAGGTCACATAGTCTCAACAGAAGGTGTGAATATTGATCCAGTTCGAGTTGAAACAATCCAGAAGTTGTCCATACCTAGGTCAAAAAGAGACATTCAGTCATTCCTGGGTAAGATAAATTTTGTCAGGATGTTTATCTCAAATTTTTCTGAGTTAGTAAAACACATAACCTCTATGTTGAGGAAGGAAGCTAAAATCAAGTGGACAGAGCAAGAAATAAACTCTTTTGAAGCCATCAAGAAGGCTATCATGGAAGCTCCCACTCTGATTAGTCCAGACTACACCAAGGGTTTCTATATTTTCTCCTTTGCTTCCTATGACACAGTGGTTGCAGTTATGTTGCAAAAATATTATGAAGGCTTTGATCACCCCATTTCCTTCGTCAGCAATACATTGAGGGATGATGAACTGAAATATGATCCTATTGATAAATAGGCCTATGCTCTCATCAAGTCACTGAAATCCTTCAGGATTTACATTCTACATGAAAAGGTCCTTGCCTATGTCCCTTCAAATACTGTGAAGGATGTCTTGACCCAGCCTGACATTGATGGAAAGAGAGATAAATGGATTTCCAAGCTTATTCAGTTTGACATAGAAGTAAATCCCACCAAGCTAGTGAAAGGCCAAGGTCTAGCTCAGTTCATAGCTGAAGAAAATTGTGATCTATTGAGGATTAATTTCATTGGTATAACTTCAGCAAACCTGCAGATAGAGGTAGCAGCAGCAGAAATAGTTCAGGAGTAGCATGACAATCAGCAAGTGGTTGAAAACTTATCCTCATGTGAGTGGTACTCAGGTATTATTCATTTCTTACAAAGTTTATAATCTCCCCCTGGGCTTATTCTGACTCAGGAACGGGCTCTTAAGCTTAAGTTTGTTAATTTTTTTATAATTGATAAGTTGTATTGGAAAGATCCTTCTGGTGTTTTGCTGATATGCTTAGATAAAGAAGAGTCAGTTCAAGTCACACATCAGTTTCATTCAAGCACATGTGGGGGCCATCATTACTGGAAGACCACATCGCACAAGATTTTGAGGGCTGCGTACTATTGGCCTGTTCTTTTCTCTAATGTGTGTACCTTTATAAGAGCATGTGATAAGTGCCAAAGATTCATAGGAAAGCAGCAGCTCAGATATTTTCCCCTTAGGCCTATTGCAGTGAATGGTCCTTTCCAACAGTGGAGTCTTGATTTCATAGGTGAGATAAATCCTTCATCAAGTGGTCAGCACAAGTGGATCCTAGTAGCCACTGATTATTTCACCAAGTGGATAGAGGTAGTCCCCACAAGGAATTCCCCTCACCAAGTCATTATGAATTTTTTACATGAGAACATCTTTATCAGATTTGCTTGCCCGGTAAGGCTAGTGACTGATAATGCACCAGATTTTAATGGTGGGGCATTGGTTAACATGTGTGAGTCAATGTGAATTCAATTTGTTCATTCCACTTCCTATTACCCTCAAGGAAATGTCCTTGCTGAGTCATACAATAAAATCCTAGTTAGAATCATCAGAAAACTATTGGAGAATAATCAAAAGAGTTGGTGTTCTCATTCCAGGAAACTCCTCTAGGTTGCAGCTTGAGGATGCCTGGTAACTTAAATGTTTTTATGGTTTTTATAAATGGATCAAGATAGGTGACCTACAGGACCTCACACTCTCAATACATGCATGAAACTCAATCAAGGATAAGGCTTCTAACTACCACTCTTCAGAGATTTGATAATATGGTGCAAAGATGAAGAACTTATCATGCTGGCAGGTTCATACATAAAAAATATATATATAAATATCTAATCATAACAAGGAAAGTGCTTATAATTCAAATCATCAACATGCAGATAGGATGACAGCTATCAGACATCCAATAATATGAATAAACCTGAACAACACATTCAATCATAAGCACAGAACAGAGAAGAAATGGAAGCTAAACATATGATACCAAAAGAACTTATATTAGGTCATGAGCAATATGAGAAGCTTGATAATAGTAATGGTCTACAGGTTCCCGAAGTCGAACCTTTTCTATAACATAAGTCTTAGGATTTATAGCCCTTACAAAAATATTTAGATCCTGAAAAATTGGATCTGATTTACTAAAAATAGACAAAATAATTTTTTTTGTAGAATTAGGTCAAAAACCCTAATTTAACTACTAGTTTAACTAACTCTAACACTTGTTCACTCTTTGAACCATTTGATGACTACAATGAATACTGGAGGAAATATGTAACTGGTCTTTTAATGGACGAGCCATTGTTGTTTAAACTAGGTAGGGTTTTGTGACCCTCTCCTCTTTGATGTATCCCCAAAAACTAGGATAGGCTTCCTTTGATGGTGTACCTTAGTAGCTTTCAGCTTTTACCCTTCATCCTTGAGCTAGGTATATTTACCAAAACTGGTCATTTATGCCAAAATTGCTTGTTGCGCCTCTTTCTTCTTTTGGTGGTTAAGGAGTCAAAATTTCGGGTCTGTTAGCTATCGAAAGCTCTGCTTTCGGTGGCTAATGAACCACTTCAGTGACCACCTAAGCCACTAAAAGCCCTATTCTTACAAAAAATTTAGGTAACCTCCCAAATTATATTTTTCAGTTTTGTTGCTTACCTTCTAACCTTTCTTCAGCCTGCTCAACGTGTAGAGGATCAACAATATCCTGGATTGATTCTAGATTTTGAAGGCTTACTTTTGCTTCAGCTAGGGTTTGGTTTGGAATTATTCACCTGTAGCCTCAGAATCCTGATCATCCTGTACAACTTGGTGTTGTCCTTCATATATCTTAGGTTTCTTCTTTTCAGCAAGATATACATTCCCATCATCTCTAGGAAATAATTGTGTAGCTCCTTATTTATCTTGGTCAACATGGCATTATTCCTTTTTATCTCTCTTTCTAATACTTCCAGCTCATACACTTGTCTCAACAATTGGTTTAATTTATATTCCCTGGGCTTGCTAAAGGAAGCTTTTTCCACTGGTTCATCCTGATCTTTTGGTGTGGGTGATGGAAGTTCTTCATTTTATACTACCACCTGCTCTGCTAGGTCATCACCTTCCTCCCTTTCTTCTTTTGAATCTAAGTAGGGACCATTCAGAATGTTTCCACCATGTGCTATGATTTCCTTACCCTTTTCCCTAAAGTCTAGGTTTCTTTTAGCCTGCCTGGTTTTGGATGAGGAAGAAGGATGATCTACTGTTGTTGGTGAAATATCCCTCCTTTTCCTCTTTCCACTCCTAGGGGTGGTGGATTTCTTCCAAGGAGAATTTCCCTTCTCTTCTGGTTGTAGGCCTGTTACAAAACCATTCCAAAACAAGAAATGTGTCCATTCCATATTTCTCCTCTTCAGCAATTATTGGATAAGGAGTTATATAAGGCCATGGTGAGATAATCTTCCAGCAATCTTGGTTGGCTGAGCCTTCACCTGGTGTGCCATTTTTGCTAGGATCCTGTGTATGTATAAAGGTAAATTCAAAGGGCTCTTTCCTATGAAATGGTTCATTAGTTTAAAATGATAGATCATGACCCTGTTGTATCTACCTTCACAAGTTATATATACCACAATGGATTTCAATAATTGCTACCATTTTTCTTCTAGCCAGGTGGATGGAACACTTTTCTTCCACACCACCTCTCTGTGTTCGGGCTTCAAATAGGATCTAAACTCCACATCTTTAGTAATGGTGGTTTTAAACCACTTCTCCCCAGTTCTTGGGAGTTCAGTCACCTCTATAATTAGGGTTTCATCCACCATGAATTCCTTCTTACCTATTAGTTCCTTGGAGCCATCAAAAGAGAGAGAAAATGCTTCAGCCACCTGCCAGTGTGAACCTTGAATTTTCTCACAAAATTTTGAGCTTGGAAATCCATTTATCTCTCTTTCCATCAATTTTAGGATGAGTCAACACATCCTTTACATCAACTAAAGGGACATAGGCAAGGATTTTTGCATGTAAAATGTAAACCCTGAAATTTTTCAATGACTTGATGAGAGCATAAGCCTGCTTCTCAATGGGATCATACTTTAGTTCAGCATCCCTCAATGTCTTTCTGAAAAATGCAATTGGGTGATCAAGACCTTCATCATATTTTTGTAATAGTACAACTACCACTGTGTCATAGGATGCAAAGGAGAAGATGTAGAAACCCTTGGTATAGTCCAGACTAATAAGAGTTGGAGCTTCCATGATGGCATTCTTGATGTCTTCAAAAGAGCTTCTTGCTTGGTTAGTCCATTTTATTTCTACATCCTTTTTCAACATAGCTGAGACTATGTGACCTAGGAGTTTCCCCTCAGTGAGTGCAAATTGGGACTTCTTAGGGTTGAGAGATATCCCAAATTTCCTACATTTCAGAAATATCCTCCCCAAGTACTGCAAATGCTCTCCATGGCTGTGAGAGTAAAAAGTGAGGTCATCCATGTATATAAGCACAAATTTGTCTTTCAATCCTACAAAATCTAGGTCCATGGCTCTCTGAAAAGTGGCCCTAGAATTCATCAGTCCAAATGGCATTTTGACATACATGAAAGTGCCCCAGGGAGTGGTAAAATCAATCTTCTCTTGGTCATCAAGGTGCACAACAACTTTATTGTATCTAGAGAAACCATCCAGGAATGACATGATACTAGCCCTCGAGACTCTTTGTAACAGGTGTTCCATCTTGGGTAGTGGATAGTTGTCTTTTTTGGAGCACTTGTTCAGATTTATGAAATCCACACATAACCTAATCTCCCCGTTCTTCTTCCTTACTACCACTAAGTTTGCAATCCATTTGGAGTACTTGATGGGAATTATGATTTTGGCTTTAAGAAGCTTATGGGTTTCCTTTTCAATTATAGGTAGTACGAGAGGACTGATGGATCTCAACTTCGGTTTGAAAGGGATGGTGTCCTTCTCCAAGGGAATCCTATGTTGGATGATATTGTTGTCATAGGTTTTCAAGTCACCATACTCCTAAGCAAAGATATCAGCAAATTCTTTTATCAGTACACAAAATTTGGACCTATGATCAACAGTCAACTCAGTGGATAGATTTATAAGTTTTGGATGAATTTGGCTACCTATGTTTTGCTCTTGGACAACAGGGTCTTGATCCTTTTTGGAAGGCTTGAGAGGGATATCATTATGATCAAATAACTCTTCCAAGGGTGCCAAACCCAGAGGTATATAATTGCTGGGTAACTGAACAATATTATAATCAACTACTTTACCTTTTAACTTGATCTGCTGGGATTCTTCCATGTTTAGGTTTTCTTGATCTATATGCATATCAGAGAATTCATCTACTACCTGGAGGAATTTACTAATCTCATCATCATTCTCAAACAACTTCCAAAATTTCACATTATCTGGTAGGGAAGGTCTGTACATTACTTGAATATCATAGCTAAGCCTAGGAGGTAAAGGGGGGAATAAACAGACTTCTGAATATAGCAAGGGAATCAGCCAGGTGATTCATAGCCCTAGGTAAATATTTCAATTCAAAAAACATGAAGGAGGCTCTGAGTTTTCATACCTCATCCCTATAAGCCTTCATTCTGACATTCTTTGCTTGAAAGGTGTTGTTGACTTGCTATCTAATAAGGTCTACATCTCCAAATATTTTCATGCACATAATCCCCATTTCCTTGGCAGCTTTCACTCCTAACAGCAAGGATTCATATTCTGCTATATTGTTAGTGGTTTTAAAATCAATCTTATAAGATAGATGAATAGTCTATTTGGATGGAGATATCAACACTACACCTACACCTATTGAGGCTTGAGTGCTAGCCCCGTCAAAATACATATTCTAGACTAATGTGGTCACTTCTTCGGGCTGCTGACAGATGGGCTTTGTAAGCTGTACTGGTATTTGCTGGGAATCATCTATCTAAAGAATGCATGACCCAAAATTTGTGTCTACTGCATAGATGGGGTGGTTCACATAATTCTTTTCATTTCTTATGATGTAGGCAAGCTGATTCTCTCTATAAATCCTCTTGGTCTCCCCCACAAACATTAGGATTGTAGCATATGTAAGGTCCATCTGAAGGGTACCACCAAGCCTTTTACTCCATGATCGAGACAGTAAGAGACCAAATTTAGGAGGGATGTCAGCCACTACAATGTCCATCACTATGCTTTTTGAGGGTAGCTAAGATAGGTTTACAACGAGGTCTTTAATGAGGCCCAAGCATTTGACCTTCCCGGAGTCAAAGGAGAACAGATCATGGTAGGGTTTTGTAATGCTGAGTCCAAGCTCATCCATCACAGCTTTTGGCATTAGGTTATGGGAAGCTCCTGAGTCTAGTAAATAGTTATGAAGGACTTTATCATGGATATTCAAATATATGTAGAAAGGTGGGCAAGAATCATTCATCTCTTCAATCATAGGGCCTAGGGTTACAATAGGTTTAGCATATTGCAAATTGACAAAGTCAGTGTCTATCTATATATTCAGTTCAAGCGATTTCAGTATTGAAGATTTGAATGCATCATTCTTCATTAGGTCTATTAATGGGAAAGGGATCTTCAATTTCTGAATCTCTCACTCAAGGTTGAAATAATAATGCAGTTTATCAGGAACCCTTACCTCTTGTAACGGAGCTTTGAGTTGGACAAGATCAAGGGAAAATGAATGTACTGGATTTTGCAGCTGTTTGGGAATGACAACCATCTTCTTTGGTGGAACATTAACATTTTTAGCTGGAGCAGTAGGTTGCTTTGTAGGAACAACATTTTTCTTAGGGGAAGCAATCAGCCTGGACCTCATATTATAACCTCCTTGATCATGTGCCCAATATACTACTTCTTCACTGATCTGCTCATTCATTATGGCTTCCTCATATTCTGCCTATGTCAAAAAAGAGTAGTCAACTTCATCCTCCATGCAGTTGATGTTGTCTTCGACCTCTCCTTCTTCCTAAATGAATTTTGGTTCTTCTTCTAGTACAACATTCTGAAAGGGAGCTTTGATTCTTTGATCTTCCTCCTAATTTCTCTCCCTTCGAAGGATCTAGAATGGGGGGTTTCCTCTTTTGTAAGGGACAAAATTAGGGTTTCAAGGAGAAAAATAACTTGGCCCTTTACCCCTCACAGGTATCTTCCCTCGGTCTTATATATTTGACATTTCAACAGTCAAATTATCCAACAGTTTGGCCATTTTGTCAATTTTGTTCTTTGATGAAGAAGCCCCAAGAGGGTCTATGGTCTACTTCTTCCTATCTATCTTTCCTTTGACCATTTGATATGCTACAATGTTAGATTCTACCTCTAAGGCAGCATCCTGCATGAGTGATAGGGAGGCAGATCTCCTCTCTCTGAGGAGCAAGCATAAATCATAGTCAAAGGCATTTACATAGGAGATTCTAGTTGACGTATCAATGGGCTTGATCTGAGTGGGCATCTTGCTAAACATATTGTTAAAACTTTTGGTGAAGTTGGAGATAGAGTCCCCATTCTCCCTTTTCAAGTTGCTAAACTCGGTGATATAATAGAGGTGGTCTCTCCTCTCTCCCCAATGATTTAGAAAAATTTCATCTAGGGCTTCAATGCCTACTACTGATCCAGCAAGCAATTATTTGAACCATTTCCTAGCTTGACCATCTAGGCTTTGCACAAAAACCCTAGTTCACACATCTTCTTGTTCGATATTTATGTTCTCAGCATAACTGTAGAATGCTTCCATGTGTTCTTCAGCTATGAAATATCCCTCTCTTATAAATTTAGGCATGTATTTGAGATAGTCTCCAACTGGCATGGTCGAGAGGGGGTTAGGTAAATTCAAAGGGGCATACCTAGCTACCAGGATCCTTTCCATTTTGGTCAGATGGGAAGCCATGTTGGAAATGGGTATGGAAAGGGTGGAAGAAGATACTATTGATGTGGGTGGTAGCTGAAAGAGTGTTGGTGGTAAATTTATCCCAATGGAGTCACTGGGGATTGGATCTTCACAAGAAGAAGTGCTTGAAAATACCCTAACCCTAAAATTTTCTAATGTATTTATAAATTCCTGAGAATCAAATGTTTCAACAGAATAAATAATAGTAGAAATATCTCTTGAAATACCTAATGTAGCTTCCTTTGCACCACTGGAGGTCTGCCTTAGTGAATCCCTAGCTCTTCTTAGAATCTCTTTGGGATCTAAAACAGGTGTTGCTAGTGGCCCTTGAGGGTTTTCTCTGGTACTTGGTCTTCTTGAAGCCACCTTATTCCAATGGATTCTTCAGATAGATGATTACAACCAAAATAGTGTCCAAAATTTGTCTATCATCAAAGCAGGGTCTATGTGGTCTCCCAGGGAAGTTGAGCTTCAATCTCCTCTCCCCAGTAACGACGCCAGTTTGTTATCACTCCAGGAAACTCCTCTAGGTTGCAGCTCGAGGATGCCTGGTATCTTAAATGTTTTTATGGTTTTTCTAAATGGATCAAGTCAGGTGACCTACAGGACCTCACACTCTCAAGACATGCATGAAACTCAATCAAGGATAAGGCTTCTAACTACCACTGTTCAGAGGTTTGATAATATGGTGCAGAGATGGAGAACTTATCATGCTGGAAGATTCATACATAAAACATATATATATAAATGGCTAATCATAATAAGGAAAGTGCTTATAATTCAAATCATCAACATGCAAATAGGATGACAACTATCAGACATCAAATAACATGAATAAACCTGAACAACACATTCAAGCATAAGCACAAAACATACAAGAAATGAAAGATGAACATATGATATCAAAAGAGCTTATATTAGGTCATGAGAAATATGAGAAGCTTGATAATAGTAATGGTCAACAGGTCCCCAAAGTTGAACCTTTTATATAAAATAAGTCTTAGGCTTTATATCCTTTACAAAAATATTCAGATCCTGAAAAATTGGATCTGATTTACTAAAAATAGACAAAATAATTGTTTTTTCCAGAATTAGGTCAAAAACACTAATTTAACTACTAGTTTAAATGATTCCAACACTTGTTCACTCTTTGAACCTTTTGATGACTGTAGTGAATACTGGAGAAAAGTTGTAACTAGTATTTTAATGGATGAGCCATTGTTGGTTAAAATAGGTAGGGTTTTGTGACCCTCTCCTCTTTGATGTATCCCCAAAAACTGGAACAAACCTCTTTTGGTGGTGTACCTCGGTAGCTTTTAGCTTTTACCCTTCATCCCTGAGCTAGGTATATTTACCAAAACGGGTCCTTTATGCCAAAATTTCTTTCTACACCTCTTTCATCTTTCAGTGGTTAAGGAGTCAAAATTTTGGGTTTGTTAGCTACCGAAAGCTCTGCTTTCAGTGGCTAATGAACTGCTTCAGCGTCTTCCTAAGCCACCAAAAGCCCTGTTCTTGTAAAAATTTTAGGCAACCTCCCAAATTATATTTTTCAGTTTTGTTGCTTACCTTCTGACCTTTCTTCAGCCTGATCAATGTTTAGAGGATCAGCAGCAGCCTAGATTGATTCTGGATTTTGAAGGCTTACCGTTTCTTTAGAGAGGGTTTCTAGTGAAAAATGAGTGCCAGGGTTTGGTCTAGAATTCTTCACCTGTAGCCTCAGAATCCTGATCATCCTGTACAACTTGGTGTTTTCTTTCATGTATCTTAGGTTTCTTTTTTTCAGCAAGGTAAGATATACATTCCTCTCATGTCCAGGAAAGAATTGTGCAGCTTCTTATTTCTCTTGGTCAACATGGAATTATTCATTTTTATCTCTCTTTCTAATACTTCCAGCTCATACACTTGTCTTAGCAGCTGGTTTACTTTCTGTGCCTTGGGATTTCTAAAGGAATCTTTTTCCACTGGTTCATCCTGATCTTTTGGTGTGGGTGATGGAAGTTCTTTATTTTCTGCTACCACCTGCTTTGCTAGGTCAGCACCTTCCTCCCTTTCTTCTTCTGAATATGAGTAGGGCAGATTCAGAATGTTTCCACTCTGTGCTATGATTTCCTTTCACTTTTCACTGAATTCTAGGTTTCTTTTAGCCTGCTTGGTTTGGGATGAGGAATAAGGCTGATCTACTGTTGTTGGTGAAAGAGGCCTTCTTTTCCTCTTTCCACTCCTTAGGGTCGTGGATTTCGTCGAAGGAGACTTTCCCTTCTCTTTTGGTTGTAGGCCTGTTTCAAAACCGTTCCAAAACAAGAAATGTGTCCATGCCATATTTCTCCTCTTCAGCCATTCTTAAATAAGTATTTGTATAAGACCATGATGAGACAATCTTCCAACAATCTTGGTTAGCAGATCCTTCACATGGTGTGCCATTTTTGCTAGGCTCTAGTGTGAGTAGAAAGGTAAATTCAAAGGGCTCTTTTATGTGAAATGGTTCATTAGTTTGAAATGATAGATCATGGCCCTGTTGTATCTACCTTCACAATTTATATATACCACAATGGATTTCAATAATTGTTGCCATTTTTTCTTCTAGCCAGGTGGATGGAACACTTTTCTTCCACACCACCTCTCTGTGTTCAGGCTTCAAATAGGATCTGAACTCCACATATTTAGTAATAGTGGTTTTAAACCGCTTCTCCTCAGTTATTGGGAGTTCATTCACCTTTACAATTAGGGTTTCATCCACCATGAATTCCTCCTTACCTATTAGTGCCTTGGAGCCATCGAAAGAGAGAGCAAATGCTTCAGCCACATGCTGGTGTGAACCTTGAATTTTATCACAACATTTGTAGCAGCCTGCATCTTTGAAGAACTATCAGATTTCTGGATGAGATTCTAGGTAGCTTATGTCTCCTAGCTCTTACCTGAGAGCAGGCCCTCCCTTCTTCATTTTCTGAATTATACTCCTGAGTGCCTGCAAAAAATTTAATTCAAAACCTGTGGAAGAGGTTAGCAGGCTGATATTCAGAGTTATTTGAGTATTAAGGATGCATGTATTTGAAGGTGGAATGTACTAGAGGTAGGACACTGATTTTGAGGGTTTTAACTACTTGGTAATTGCTTGAGTGAGAGGACGATGGATTTTGATGATATCTTCGAGATAGCTTGCCCAGTAATCATTTTTAATTCAAACTTGATATTCAGTGGAGATTTTCTACAAGCGTGGGACATGTGGGGGGTAAATTAGGGTTTTTCTTCCCATCGATCAGGTCAGACCAATAACTACCCCTTCAACCATCAAATTATGCCTTACTGCACTTTCCCCATCCTTTCAGTGGTTTACTTTGACAAAGTATGACCTATCATGTGCTGATGAGCTTTGATTTGATGGACAGTTAGTTGTTTCCTCTTTTGGCCTTTTTGGTGGTTAAGAATGCCTAGGGTTTTGTCTACTAGCTACCAAAATCTGAGTTTTTGATGGCTAATGAACCGTCGACATGTTCTCCCAAGCCAACGAAATATGCCCTTCCCAAAAACGTGTTTTATTTTCCTTCGGTGGTTAAGGTCCTCCTGCAATTACTCTCTATGATGCTAAAACCAAAAATTTTCGGTGGCTAATGAGCGCCTGAGAATCTTGCCTAAGCCATCGAAAATCCTTTTCCCTTTTTTTTAATAAAATCGTTATGAGATAGCTTTCGATGGATAAGCATGGTCCTGCATTAAACCATTAGCTGCAGAAATCAAAGATTTTCAGTGGCTAATGAGGTGTTGGAAAGATCGCCTAAGCCACTGAAAGCTAAAACTTTTAATTTTATCACCTAACAAAACACCAGAGATCCTCATTTTGTTAGCCACCCTAATATCCTTCATAATATGACTTGAAATCTTCATCTTATCAAAAAATAAATCATCTGAGTGAACGTATTGAAAACTAAATTTATTTTGGGAGATAACAGCTGGGATTCTAAGCTAAAGTTTGCTCTATGGGCTGACAGAGTGACTGACAAAAAATCCACAGGGACTTCTCCTTTCAAGTTGGTTTATGGCACTGAGGCCATTTTTCCCATTCAGTTGATTGTACCAGTTGCAAAATTCTTTTAGGAGGAATAGTATGAACCAAATGACATGGTAAGGAGGATTCCTGATTTGGTGGAGTTGCAGTAAGTTAGGGAACAGGTGGTGGAGAAGTCAACAGCTCATCAAAATAAGACTAAAATTAATTTTGACAAGAATGCAAAGGTGGACAATTTTCAAGTTGGAGATTGGGTTCTCAAATGGGATGCTATCAGGCAGGACAAGGGAAAGCATGGTAAATTTGACTCTCTATGGATAGGCCCTTTTGTGATAGATCAGGTGCAATAGAATAACACTTTCAAACTGCAAAATCTAGAAGGCAAGGAGGTGTTTGATGGCCCAATCAATGGGCGATTTCTGAAACTCTATTTCATCTAAGTATTTAAAGCCTTATTATTGTAAAATATTGTTTTTTGTTGTTTTTGTTTTTTGCAAAATAAACTCCTTTCCCAATGGAACAGTAGAAGATAGGTTTAATTCTTATTTTTCAGGAAATGGATTTGGTCTGGGGTTCTTGGGACCTCACAGGAAGGTTCCCATTCCCGAGTAGGAGCCAGATATTATCTCCTAAATAAATTAGTCTTCACTAGGTCAAACTTAGAAAATGTATTTTTGCATAGTGATCAACATTTCAAGGCACATTATGAAATATGTTTAACAAAGTTGGAATGCCTTGTGCTCTGTTTTTATATAAAAAATCAAACTTTGGCTTTCCGTGGCTTAGGCGAACTTTCCAATAGTTCATTAGCCACCGAGAATCCCAAATTTCGGCAACTTAACAGTTTGATCCAGGAATACATTAACCACCGAAAGCTCATTAACTGCGTTTTTTAATAAAATTTTGAAGAAAAGATTTCGGTGGCTTAGGTGAACTTCTCAACAGTTCATTAGCTACCGAAAATCCCATCTTTTGGCAGCTAAAAATTTGATCCAAGATTAACTTAACCATTGAAAGAACCAAAAGAATAAAACGGTTAGTACATCCATCAAAATCAACCATCGTCAACATCAGAAGTGCCACTATCTAGCACTTAACCACCGAAAATACTGGGACTACGAAAAAATCATGTGCTAGTAAAGAAGAGGTCATTATGAAACTGAAGTGATGGATAAAAGACCCAAACCCTAGCTACCCTCCACCTATCCTGTGACTGTAGCCAAACCACCACAAAGCGTTAAGTCCCAGTTAAAATGATCACTACACTAGCCATCTCACAGTTCTCATTAGAACTTACTGTCCCCCTGCTCAAGTACCAATCCTTGATCATCCCCTCAAAATTAGCACCCTCTCCTTAGTCCATTCCAATTTTTACTATATGCATCCTCACTGATCCAATCCCTTCCTGAATCCAGCATGGTAATCTCCTTCCACAGGGTTTGAATTTTGATTTTTGCAGGTACAAGGAGAGCAGTCTAGTAATGAAGAAAGGAGGAGGACCTGCCCTCAAACAGGAATTGGGGGACATTGGCTATCTTGAGTCACACCCAGAGGTACGCCAATTCTTCAAAGATGCAAGTTGTTACAGGTTCTCTGAGAAAATTCAAGGATCCCACCAGCAAGTGGCAGAATCCTTTCCTCTCTCTTTTGATGGCTCAAAGGCATTGATAGGCAGAGAAGAGTTCCAGATTGCTTAGGCCCTAATAGCAGAAGTAGCAGAAATCCCAAGGACTCGGGGAAAATGGTTCAAAACCACCATCATGAAGGAAGTGGAATTCAGGTCTTACTTGAAGCCTGAGCACAACAATGTAGCATGGAAGAAAAGCATCCGTTCAACCGGGCTTGAGGAGAAGTGGCAGCAGTTGTTGAAAACAATCCTGGTTTATATAACTTGTGAAGGAAGGTATAACAGGGTGGTGATATACCNGAAGAAAAGCATCCGTTCAACCGGGCTTGAGGAGAAGTGGCAGCAGTTGTTGAAAACAATCCTGGTTTATATAACTTGTGAAGGAAGGTATAACAGGGTGGTGATATACAACTTTAAGTTGATGAACCATTTCACTGGAAGGAGCCCACTAAAACTGCCTTTCTACCTACACAAGATCCTGACCAAGATGGCCCATCAGGTCAAATCCCAACCCACCAAAATTGCAGGCAGGCTATCCCATCATGGCCTGATAAAGCTCATTGTCCAAGAACTGCTGCAAAGAAGAAACATAGCATGGACATAATTCTTATTTTGGAATGAGTTTGAGACATGATTGCAACCAGAAGACAAAGAAAAGTCTCCTTCAAAGAATTCCACCACTCCTAGAAGTGGTAAGAGGAAGAGGAGGGTCATCTCTCTAGTGGCAGTGTATCAAGCCTCTCCAACTTCTAAGATCAACAAAGCCAAGAGGAATCTGGATTTCAGTGGAAAGGAGGAGGAGGCTCCATCACAAGGTAAAAATATACTCAACCTACCTTACTCAGACTCTAAAGAAGAAGAGGAGCAAGAGGTTGACCTAACAAAGCAGGTTGCAACAGAACATGAGGAGTTTCCCTCACCTACACCAAGGGAGCATCAAGATGAACCAATGGCAGAGACTTCCTCTAGCAAACCTAGGTCCCAGAGAATCAACCAGCTATTAGGGCAAATATATGAACTAGAGGTCTTAGAGAGAGAGAGATCAAAAGAAATAATGCAAGATTAACCAAGAAAAATACTGAATTGCATAATTCTCTTCTAGAAATGAGAGGGATGTATATCCTGCTGCAAAAAAGAAATCTGAGATTAATGAAGGACAAATCTAGGCTTTGTAGGATGATCATATTGTCAAGGTTACAGCAAAAAAAAATTCAAACCCTAACTCCCAAGCTCACCTTGCGCTGGAAACCCTAGCAGAGGCAGCAATAAGCCTTCATGATCCCGAGGCAGCCCATGATGTTGTTGATTTTCCAAACCCTATGCAGGTTGAAGAAGTACTAGAAGGACAGAAGTAAATATGTAAAAGGGTGATTAAAAGAATAAATAAAATTTTGTAAAAACAGATCTTTCAGTGGCTTAGGCGAATGCAATAGCTATTCATTAGCCACCAAAAGCAAAGCTTTTGGTAGCTTACAGACCCAAAATTTTGTTTTCTTAGCCACCGAAAGCAAAGAATAGTGTAGAAATACATGCTTCCACACATAACCAATTTTGATTGATCCTAACNGCTTTTGGTAGCTTACAGACCCAAAATTTTGTTTTCTTAGCCACCGAAAGCAAAGAATAGTGTAGAAATACATGCTTCCACACATAACCAATTTTGATTGATCCGAACACCTCAGGGATGAGTTATGAAGTTGAAAATTAATTAAAGGCACCAATGGCTTGGGTCTGTTCCAGTTTTGAAGGTATCAGCGAGGTGAAATGGGTCACAAACCCTACCTACTTTTTGACAAACTGTGACTTATTTGTTATATAACATCGCCTAGTTCTACTTCAGTGACCACTACAGTTATTAAAGAGTTCAAGGAGTGAAAAATTATTATAGTTAGATAGAATAGCACTTAAGTTATGGTTTTTGACCTAATTTTTGCAAAAACAGTTATGTTTATTTTTGGTAAATTCGATCCAACTTTTCAGGATCTGAAATAATTTTGTAAAGGCTATAATGCCTATGAATAATGTTGAAGCTAGGGTTTGACTTCAGATACTTTTAGACCCTTATTGTTATCAAGCTTCTCATGTTATTCATAATTTAATATAAGCTCTGTTGCCATTATATGTTCAGGTTCCATCTCTTTTTTGTTCTGTACTTGTGCTTGGATGTTTGATTCAAGTTTATTCTTTTTATCTAATACCAGATGCCTGTCATCCTATATATGTGTTGATGAGTTATGATTGTAATTATTTTTCCTTGTTATGATTAGCCATTGATATGTGATTGCTTTATATATGAATCTGCCAGCATAGTGAGTTCTCTGTTTATTCCCCTTATTATCAACCCTCTAAACATTGATAGTTAGAAGCCTTATCTATTTGATTGAGTTTTATGCATGTCTTGAGTGAGTGAGGTCTTATAGGTCATATGACTTGATCCATTTAGTAAACCATTGAAGGAACATTGAAGTTACCAGACATCCTTGAGCTACAACCTAGAGGAGTTTCCTAGAGAGCTAACAAGCCCCATGGCTGGTGCAAACCTAGATCCGCTTTCTGACTTGGTGATTGGTAGTGGACCCATGCCCATACCTCACACCACCACTAGCACCCCTACGGGTGGTCCTAGCACTGTCATGTAGACTGTCATAAGTCAGCTACCTCCACCCATACTTACCAGTCAAATTGTCCTGCCTGTCATGCATGGGGGTAGTGGCCCGTTCACTCACACTGTCCCACTTGGCATGTTTGGGGGAAGTGGCCCTTCCACCTACACTGCCCCTCTTGGCATACATGGGGGAAGTGGCCCTTCTACTCATACTATGCCACAAGTACCCCCAGTCATGCAGGTACATCATGTTCCTGCAAACCCCACCACCATTGTTGGTCCATCACACATCAACCTTTGGTCAAACCTCCCTTTCATGGCACACCTCAACCTACCTGACTTGGCTAGGTTAAAAAATGACCCTATCTGCCATCAAAACTTTTGTCTTCCCATGCCAACCAAACTCCCCTCAGACATCCCCAAGTTTGAATGGAAGGCAAGGGAGTGCCCCCAAAACCATATAATGATGTTTCACCTATGTTTCTCACCAAACAACATTGTAGATGATTCGATCAGACTCAGACTATTCCAACGTACCCTCATAGGTGCTGCAGTCAAGTGGTACATTGAGCTACCACAAGCCAAGTATATATATTTCAACTCCTTTGCCTTTATGTTCCTGCAATATTTCTAACTCCCCGATAGATATGATGAAGGGGTGGAAATATTTCTCTCTTGCTGCTAAAACACTGAGACCCACATCACCGACCACATCCATGAGTGGAGGCGACATCGCAGCTTGTGAAAAATCAAGCTTGATGACAGGATCTTCCTGGACTGGTTCTTGAAAACCTTACTGCCACCTATAGCCAAGGACGTCGCCTCCAAATGTCCCCAAACAGAGGAAGAGGCCATCTTGAAGGCCTAAAAATTTGACCTCATTTATGCATAGTCTGGATACCTCTACACCATCATTCCAGATGCTCCCATGCAGGTACCTCCTACCGAGATGCACTGGGGGAATTCCATGTTGTAGATGGAATCATAGGCTCTATCTCCCATCAAACATAGCATCACCCAGCACCACCTATGATGACACCACAACCAAGCAACACCCGTAGTGTTTCCTACCCAAACCAAACTCCTGACTATGCAAGAATGATGTCCCAGTCCAGAGCTACAACTTCTTATGCACAACCTGTGCCACAAAAATAGGCCAAGGCATTAGCTTGGTTGGCACAACAATATGCGAGACAAATTCCCACATTTATGGCATCCCCCACCCCTCAAGTCTACTATTCACCACCTGTGCAAGCCGCTCAAGCCCCCACCCCCACTCCGCCAACACCTTTGGGACAGGTGTTTGCACAGCAAAACTATACCAACCAGCTAGCCCCCAATGACCAACAAGGGAAAGCCAAAAATAACCAAGCCCAAAACCAAGGAACAATCAACCGCAGGGAGGCGGACAGGTGTTTGCACAGCAAAACTATACCAACCAGCTAGCCCCCAATGACCAACAAGGGAAAGCCAAAAATAACCAAGCCCAAAACCAAGGAACAATCAACCGCAGGGAGGCGGTCAACGACCAAATCCTCCCAACGACACCAGGGAAAACTGTCCAGTTGAAAATCCTCAACAAACAAACACACCAAGACACAATGCGTCATTGTGCACAAACCATTCATGGATACTATGCGAGGTCTACGGGAACTATACACATGAGTGTCCCTTCATGGGTCATGCTAAGCAGGCCATTAAGAATGAGCTTCAGCATGCCACCAATATGGAAGCCCCACCTCAACCCAACCCAACACCACCAGGACCTCCTCCTCCTATGGTGCTCCAAAACCCATTACAAATCCAAGGACTGGTAGCAAATGCACTGGCTCCCCAACCCAATCGCACCACCCCAACTGCACCTCTGACAAAAAAATCAAGTGTTCATCATCTGGTAGCCTTGACAACTGAAGAGGTCAATTTACAGAACAGACGAAATCAGTACGGAACTAACACTGAACCCGTTGATCCATCAGCGGCATCCATGTCCAAAACAATCATTACACCTATTCGCTTACCCCCTTTTCCTCCGCTCCCCCCCATACAGTGGGTTGCCAACAATGTCACGGCTAGAGTTGTTGTAAGCTACAACATCATGGATGACTTGGCCCAAACACCAACAACTATGTCTGCTCTTGAGGTACTTAAAACTTTCCCAACATAGGAGAAATCCTTACTATCTGCCCTCAGTATTGTAGACCCCTCTGACTCCAAGTTGATCACATTTGACATGGAGAAAGGAGAACCCAGAATGCCATCTAGTATTGGATTCCAAATTCAAGTCTCAATCTAGAATTTGGTGGTCCATCGATGCATTGTCGATGAAGAGGCATCCACCTATGTGATGTCAACATCTGTCTAGAAGAAACTCAGGTACCCTACCCTTCAACCATCTACCACTACACTTCACACGTATGATGGCCACCCCACCAGAGCCCAAGCAATCCTTCTGCACATCCCCATCACTTTATCAAGGAAGACAGTCCTAATTAACATAGAGGTGGTCAACGCACAGTTGGACAATAACCTGCTCTTGGGATGAAGCTGCATGTACGCCATGAGAGCCATGAAATCTAATGTGTTCCGCCGTATGATGTTCCCTCACAATGGGAAAATTGTGACCATGGATCAACTAACTTACCATGATCCATAGGGTCCGACTACACCAGCCAATGTCATCCCCACCATCAAAACTTCCTTCGAAAACAAAGCCACTCTTTCATTGCTGGCTATAGGTACCGTGTTGTTCCCTAATATGACCATGACAACTTCCTTCCTATTCTTATCTCCCCCATCAGAACCAAGCGAGACTGCGGATTTGTGCATGCTCTCATCCAGCACTATTGCACCTAAAATCCAACCGTAGCCGTAGCACCAACCGCAGTTGCAACTCCATCCACAGCCATAACACCAACTACAGTGATAGCTCCATCCTCATCCGCAGCTCTATCCGAAGCCGCAGCACCATCATTTTTACCACAAGTCGGTGACCCCCTCTAGTAATAACTCTATACATGATGGTATCCCATAGGAGGGTGCGGTACCACATCTGCACATGCACACAACATGTCGCACATATGATCTAGCTAACACCATAGGCCCCCATTTGGTCTATTTTTTCCTTGTGCATCACTACACTAGGGGAAACACCATTAGCTATCAGACCAAGGCATACGGATTCTGTTTAAGACGCCCCTCACACCACTGGTTTTAGAATTCCACCCTCTATCTTCTAATGAGACCATTGTCTCATGTTTAACAAGTAATTTTCGGGACCACTTCCCAGAAGTTACCTCGGTTTAAGTACCACATTGTGATACAAGTGTCTCCATACCAGTACTTTCATCACACTCTCCTACCGCAACTCATGTGGGACTCTGGACCATCTCCCCAGAAGGCACATCATTTTATTATTTCAGCATATAACTGTCTAATCTACCCACTGCACCTTATGTGGGTATCCAAACCATCACCCAAATGGAGGATCATTTCTTTTGCATGCATTTGTAATATGGATGCCTCCAGACTTGCACTCACACCATATGTATTCAATTCCATCCACCACAACTCACACACAACTCTCTTGACCTCTTTCCGAGAGCCACCCTGGTTTGTGTGCTACTGCCGCACCAACTCATGTGCCTCTATCGCAATCTATCCTGTGCATGTGTTGGTATGTTTAAGAACCACTTACTCCATCCATACTACACGGATGACCTTTGGACCACTTTCCATTGTCTTCACATGGGGGCACCATCAGTGCCCCCTCGATTGATTGACCATACCCGAGTTTCTTTTAATATTTTTTCTAACTCCTAAAAGAATGAAAATATTGTCGAGCGCAGCTGCTTCCTTTCTCGCTTGTTAAAGTATAAGAAAGGGCATCTAAATCATCTCGTTTATCTCCTTTTGTAGACTATGTAGACCACCACCTGAAAAGGACCACCTTGGCACATTCAATCCAAGATGATTCCCCTCTGCATCCTTTTATGCTTTCTCAGGCAGAGGAGCAGAACTTTACGAAAAAGCTCACCATGGGTTGTCATTAATCTCTTTTATAGCCTTCTCATCAAGAAAATATCATTGAGAAGACTTGGTCTCATTCATGCTCATAAAAGTATCTGAATGACCATCTAGTCAGTATAGGTTTAACCTTTTCCAGCCCGATTGGACTACCAACAATAAAAAAGTCTCTCATCCCCTAAAGGATAGGCGAGCTCTCCTATGTACACTTTTAACTTTTTTCGGGCACAAGAGACTATCAATGAAAAATAGCCCCCACTAGATTCTTCTTCATGCTTTCAAACTCTCTAAAATTGAAAGCACCATCGAGCATTTACTTTCTTAGGCTCACCAAAAATCCACAAGATCGTACCACAACAGTGTCTCTAGAAACCACCCCACAGATAACAGTTCAGTAGCATTCCATATATGGGTCACCTTTGTTCAGAGTATTCTACAATGTGTCTTCCTTGGATCCGATCAATACCACAAGTGTCTACCTCCCCCAAGTATTTCCCATCTACATTTACATACCCGGTATTACAGCTATGATCCCTTTCCCATGAGTCAGTTTCATTTACTTCCTGGTCTACCCTATCGTCATAATCTGAACAAAGGAAGTTTAAGTCCCCCATGATTCTCTTCCCCTGTTCAATTCCTCCCCCTCCCCCCTACCCCCATTTAGTGGGTCGGTCCTCAGATTGCCTCACATCTTTCGGTTATCTCCCTCGCGCTTCTGGTCAAGGAAAAACCATTTCCTTACCTAGTTTCAGGTCTCCCTCTGTCGATGACAACACACATATTCCAAAGGATAGACCTAGAGGTCCCTATATATTGGTTTCATTAACCTCATTGATGAGTTCCTTGGACCACTTGAGAGGAGTCCTCAGTGCCTCTCTAGATGGTTGTGTCTCACGTGCTCGACTATATCTACATCATCGCACCATTGAGATTCGTAGAGGATATTGGTCCATGCAGTATTTGGTCGAAGACCTCGGATGTTACCTAACTCTAGTGCATTGATGAGTCTATGTAAGGGACCCCAACAGCTTCATGTCCCTTGTGATTTCTGGGTTGTGTTGGAGACAGTGTTTAGAAACCCCAACAGTGCTTCTATACAGATTTATGATTTATCTCTCACAAGATTTTCCCGACTTTAGATTCTTAATGAATCTTTATGGGAATATTTTCATCATCGATCATCATTTCTTCCTAACACCAATTCAGTAGATTTATATTTTGTTCCTCTGATCAGCTCTTATATAGTCGAGTATATACAAACACATGTATTAATGCAAGGTGTTGATTTTGAAGGGAATTTATGCATCATCACCAAAACAATTCCCCTTGATATATCAATCAATCTAGGTGTTGTCGAGCAGACCCACATAGGCCATAACTACTTGACAATGGAAATTGAAGAATACTAAGCTCTTTTTAAGGAATTATGTGATATTGTTTCCTAGACTTATAAAGAAATGATCGGAATTGATCCATCTATCGTTGTACATGAGATCAAGACATATCCGGTGGCAAGACCTGTTAGGAAAAAACTTCGCCAAGTCCACCCAGGAAAAGTTGCATCCATTAAAGATGAATTTGAAAAGCTTTTTAAAGTTGGTTTTATCTACCCCGTGCCTACACTGGGGGTGAAGCACGTAGATCTTGTGTCGTGGAGGTTCTGTTGTTTTTTTTTATTCTGTTTATGCATATGTTAAGTAGATAAAGGATAAAGTAAGATAAGCTATTAAATAATAACTTCACTGTGAATTCCCAGTTAAGGGTTGAGCGAGTAACTATATGTTTATATAAACCGCAAAGCTAATTAAGTGAATGTTGAAGCTATTTATTATTATTATTTGTAAGACTAAGGTACAGTAATATCCCTCTTTTGCTTGCAGAAACCTAATTTTGCGGCATCCCATAGCTGTTTCGGGTGAGACTGCAACCTGTTCGCAGGTTGTTGCCGAAAGGGCCAACACTGTGGGTCTTTTGTTGGTACGAAGATAAAAGGATAAAACTCGGGTCTGCCCAGAGCCCAACAAATTGGTTCTGTTGCCGGTTGAACTCAGTATCTACTTAAGAGGTATTTACGTCGTACCTAGAGGGATATGTTTTGGAGGCCCTCGGTAAAGGAAATCGGTGATTGGATCGAAGATACCTATCTGAAATTTGCTGAACAAGAAAATAAAGATCCTTGTCGTAGCTTAGACGACTTCTTGCAAAGGTACATGTTTTCTGATATTCATGAAATTTTATTTGCTATTATCCACATAGAATTGCACCAGTAGTTATCCAAGTTGATAGAACGTAAGACACACTTCAAAGAAGATAAGTTTCCTCCCTGGACCCCAGAAAGAATTAAGATATTGAAAAGGGTGAACAACACGATATCAAGAGTTGTTGATTTCTGGACAACGCGAACCCTTGAAGCATTTGTGACGGAGTTCGCCATCGACACACATACTTCTTTTAGTGAAGTAGAAAGACAGTTTTTCAAAAGACCTAGGGGTAAGTACTTGAATTCATTCAGTTTGACAATTAAAATGCTCTTGGCTGAAAAATGCATATTGCTTATTGAATCAGATTGCTAGATTAGGTGCTACTAACCTATGTTTGAAAGTGAAAGTGACTTTGACAAGCAAAGTGGTTTGCTTCGAAGCGGTAAAATATACAAGAGAGATATTGGATCCTATACCCTAGGGAAAAATACTGTTGATACCCCACTAAATCCAGAAGAATTTGACTTTGAAGAAACCCCTTTTGTTCGAAACCCTCCTGTAACTCCGCAGCAAAGACCTGTTGCCCCTGAGAACCCATCGCCGTCTGAAAGTAACCCTAACCCTAGTAGTCCTATCACAGGTCAGTCTACTTCAGTAAGTTCCCCTCCCACTCTTTTCAGCCCCCCTCCTTCCCCCCCTCGATCCGCTATGGCCCACGTAAATGATGATATCAAGATCCCAGTCTTTAGAGGAACTAGATCAGAGGATCTAGAGCAGTTTTGGTTCTTATGCGAAGCTGTTTGGACTGCTAAGAACATTATGGATCAAAATACAAGAACAACGCAGCTAGTAAAATCTTTTAGAGACCAAGCTTTGACCTGGTTTATGAAGTTTTCAAGTACTTAGAACTATGTCTTGGCCGATATTAAGACAGCAATGATTAAAGAATTTAAGAATCCTAAATCAGAGTCGCAGTCTATAACTGAACTAAAGGAAATTCAGCAGAAGCGAGGTGAATCAGTTTGGGACTTTGATCAGAGTTTTAAGGTTCTGTTGGATCAAGTTAGCTTCACTATTGGACCTGAACAAGACAACGAATGGTTCATTGCCACACTGTTTCCTCATATCAGGACTCCACTTATGCAACAGAAGGTTGTTGATCAGCAAGAGGCATTGGAAATTGCCATGAAACTCGAAACCGCTCCCGTCGGAGATAATTCTGGCATAGCCCAGATACAAGCGCAGTTAGCAGAAATGGCTTTGGAGCTTCGCGACATGAAGAATGGAAAATCCATTCAGGAAGAGGTGTGGTGTACTCGATGCAAGACAGAAGGTCATGACAGAGAACAGTGCCCTACAGTAAGAAATTATCTAAATATTGGTGCACCAAACCCATTTAACCCTACTGTCCTATATTGTGAGATCTATAGAACAACTGGCCAGCATCGACCTGAAGATTGCTATCTACTACAAAGATATGTGCAAGTACCTAAGAATCCCTACTGCAAGTTCTGTAAGTCAGTAGGACACAATGAGGATGAATGTCGCAGCTTTGACCTCATGAGAGAACGAACCTATGATGCTTATAGGGTGCAAAACAAGGCACAAGGCAATGATGGATATGGCTACCGTGGTGGTAATATAGGTCAAGGTAATTTTAGAGGTCGTGGTGGTATGCCTGGAAGAGGTCGAAGCCAGGTTATATGCTATAACTATAATCAGGCAGGCCATGTAGCTAGAGACTGTCAGAACCCAACTACGACATGTCGATATTGTAGAGCAGTCGATCATGTGATTGAGCAATGTCCACAGTTGATAGCTAAGATACAAGAAAGAAATGGTGCTCCTACTCAAAATGTTCATATGATTTCTATAGAGAAAAGAACTACCCCAGCTCTGAATGTTGTTACAAGGAGTGGAACCATGACGCAAGTACAGAATACGAAGAAACAATCTGTCGAGGCTTGGGTCCGCAAGACCCCAGAGAAAATTCCATCCTTTGATGTTGGCAGAGAAAAAGAAACATTTAGGGAAGCTAAAAAATACTTTGCTGATCCGAGAACATCAGTAGAAACTACGCAACAGCATCAACAGCAGTCGCAGTTACAAGAAGCTTCGCTAGATCAAGTAAGTGCATTAACATCCTTTTTACAGAGTTGTATGAAGCTATTAAGAAACAAGAATGCTTTGAACGAGTTACAGAAAGTTCTTCAGTCTTGCGAATCTCAGCGAAGCTCTGATAAAGGAAAAAATGTTAATAGAGTTAGAAGGACTGGCAGATAAATGAGGTTGCATGCTCAGATAGGAGAATATGATATGACTGATATCATTTTAGACCTGGGATTAGAAGTGAATTTCCTAACTAAGCAGACTGGGGAACAAATGAGAAAACCTATCCTTGAATGGTCCCCTATACAGTTGAGATTATCCAATCAGCAGAAGATTGTGCCCTTGGGTAGACTCCCTAGTGTACCAGTAGATATTGATGGAGTCAGTACCCTAGTAGATTTTGAAGTCATCAAAATAATTGATGACAGCAACCCCTATCCATCATTGCTAGGAATTGAATGGGAAATAGACAATGATGCAGTAATCAACTTTAAGAAGAGACAGATGACTTTTGAAGGGAATGGCTTGAGAGTCATGGTACCATTGGACCCTTCTCAAGGAGAAAGGTACATAGAACCAGTAAGAGAGGAAGATCAGGATGTTTTAGATCATATTTACAATATCATAGCTAAAGAAGAAGACTATGTTAACCCTACTACTGAAGGAATAATGGATTGGCAGTGTGACAGTTATTGCATGACTGATTCAGATGACGGCCTAGAGAACTGGCAGAATCGACTGTATGAGCTACATGGACATCAATGTGCAAGAATTACCAATTCTCTCAGATGGCTTAGCTCCTATACTAGAGCCTTACCTACATTTGATGGCTTGATAGACCCAGAAGAGTTTATTGTGCAATTTTCGGAGCAGGTACCAGATTCACAGAAAATGGAGACTCTAGATGTAGCCTTCAGAGCCACAGCTGCCAGATGGTGGAATGGTCATAAGAAGTGTATTCCTAGTTGGGGATCTTGTCAAAAAAAAATTCACCAAAGATTCACAGATTAGCTTCAGGAGGTGCGCAGCAGATTTAATGGTAAGACTAGCCCTCAGGAACACTTGGAGAAATGTTGTGAAGCGTGGAAGCATGTACCTTATGAAGAATGGGTACATAGGTTTGTACACACTTTGGAACCTGTAGAAAAGAATTGGTATGCAGAGGCGGAGCTTCTCCATGGTACTGTAAGTTCGCATAGTATTGTTGATAGTTTTGTGCTTACATTTTCTATTAACGAGGTTTTCCCTGCTTTGGATGCAGCTGTTAGGCTGATCAATACTAAGGTGTTTGATGATAAAGAAATAGCCGAGTACCAACTTGATTGGAAATAACAAGAAGCTAATGCAGTAGAATGTTATAACCTTGCCATTGATGAAGATGAAGACCCACGCAACATTAATACTCCTAAGTCAGAAGGACATTGCAAAGAAATACTGTCGAGGGTCACAGCTCGAAGATCTGTTGAAACTGGTGCCATGATGTGTTGAAGGTATGTACTGTGTCAAAGGTCCTTATTTGTGTCACATCCAAAGTTACTAGCTGTGCCGAACAAGAAAAGTGTGTCGAACCTCAAAATGCGACCATTGGAAAAAATCAGATTTGGCGGCGCTGGTATGTTAACTGCATTAACTACTTGTAATGATGAGATTTT
Source organism: Pseudotsuga menziesii (assembly GCA_001517045.1). Classification (NCBI taxonomy): domain Eukaryota; kingdom Viridiplantae; phylum Streptophyta; class Pinopsida; order Pinales; family Pinaceae; genus Pseudotsuga; species Pseudotsuga menziesii. The sequence goes on along the minus strand of LPNX011181976.1, from coordinate 243,183 downwards.
AAGGAATCTAGCGCCATTTGGACAAGATCTACAGCTACTCTGTCAGATTTGATGTCTTCAATGCATAGTTATGGCAGATTTGATCATTGGATTCTATAAGAAGACACCCAGGCCTGCGAAGTTCGCATTATGCATTTTCTTCAGTTTTACAGTTCAGTCCATGACATCTGATCGTGAAGTCCAGGAATTGTTGAGTGAATTCAAAGAGAGAGGTTTGCAGAACCTTATGAGAAATCCACCTACATTTGCACCCCACGAAGAGAATCCCACAGCATCGAGTCAACCAATGCATACATGATCAACTAGGAAGAAGTTTAGGGCAGAAGTTCATTCTAAGCGGAACGAAGAAAGGAACCAGCCATCAGGAAAGACACCAGAGGATCCTATGATGAATCCTCCCAGAGAATTCGAAGACCCTGGTGAGGACGAGAATGTTTTACCGCAGCGTCCACCATATCTTCCGCCTGTGTGACCTGGAGTTCAGCCACCTCGGCGGACAGCCAAGTTCACGTTATGCACCCCTTCGCTGCCACAGGGCGTGTAGTTGGTTGGAACTATGACAGGGAAAATCGACTGGCTTAAGTATGCAGACCATGATACGAATGATCGTGGGAAATTCCCTCAGTTCACAGCCGGGAAATACTTGCATTCTGTCCATTATGCAGAGACCAGCACGACGCTACTGGAAGTGAAACAGTGGGCTACCAGCTTGGAGCAAGCTGGCCTGTTGAAAATGCTCAATCTCCCCCACTTCGGTCGCAACACATAGGTGACCATAGTGGTCAAGCAGATATTGGAATTGGTGCATGATGGTCACCTATGGATAGGAAGCTAGTGCATTCCTATCGATGGACAACTGATCCATAAGATCACAGGATTACCGAAGGAAGGGCTTGATCCTAGCATTGAGTTCGTGGGAAAGCATGAAGACACGAAGCTGGCACAGAGCATGAAGGAACGCTTCAGGCTGACGAAAGGAAAGCGAGGGTATAAAACCTCGACCATTCAGCATCAAAACATTCGCTTTGCCACAGAGCTACTAGCATGCAAGTTAATGCAGAAGTGCAGACCAAATGAAGTCTCTACCTCGATTGTCAGTATTGCTGCGAACTGTGCCGAAGGCTATAGTTACAATTGGGCAGCGTACATTGCTAAGGAATTTCTTGAAGATGTCCGAGATGCGCAGGAGAAAGGTAGACCCTTTCACTATTCATGCTTGCTAGTGCTTATTGCACTGGTAGGATGGAAAGAACCTACCGAGGCACAATTTGTTGATGTGCCTCCGCACATGCCTGGCACAGCAAGGTACGCCTCTATGTGGGTGTCACAGGATAAATCCTTCCAGCAGATGATGAACTACGTGTTCGCCTTCTACTCGATGAGTATCTCATATGAGATTCTGAAGACACCGCGGCTCAATAATGGGCTCTTTTCTCAGTATGTAGGATGGCCAACTTCAGGGTTGACATGCATCATGTCTTCATCCAGGCCCGCACAGATACCAAGCACAGATGGTTAAAGCTACCATATGTGGTGAACGAGGAAGAAATCCTTGCGGTAGTCAAGCGATGGCCGGCTGAATGGATGAAGGACGCAGGGACAAAGCCCAACATACCAATCCCTCCAGTGACAGATGTGGGTACAGGTCCTAGTCAGACGCAATAGCAAGACCCACTAGAGGAAAGTGAAGGACAAAGCAAGTCACAGGAGATTGAAGACAACCATGGTGGTGAGGATGGAATAGATGAAGAAGCAGAAGAGTTGGTTAAAACAATCTCTGACCCCAATCGACCAGACAAGCGCAAGTTTCCAGAAGCAGAGGAAGTGACTAAACCTCAGCCCAGAAAGAAATCGAAGGCGTCAAAAGGGAAGAATATTGACGAAGAACCCGCTTTTATGGCTGAAGAGCTTGACCAGGCCCTGAAAAAGTCCACAAAAGAATTAACAAAAAAATGGTTTGAGTTCGCGGCTACGCACCTTGATGCGCTCACTAACGTAGCGCAGAGAATTACAGAACTGAAGGACTTAGCAAAAAGATCAGCGACTGGCGCTGTAGCATGTAGTGCTCCAGTAAGTGCGCACCCAGACACAAGACAATGGCTAGCCAGATATAACAGAGGACAAGTTCCAAGTGTAGCCCTCATCATAACTGACGCAACATCTCGCTCGCAGATGAGCATGACAGTTGGAATAGATTACACCAAGTTGTCGATGCCGAAGCTGCACCTTTGTCAATTGGAGATCATAACGGAGATCCAAGCATGAGATAACTACTCCCAAGTGAAGTTAGAAAATTCCATGAAGCAAAGTGAGAGATTCGCAGTGCAATTGGAAGCAGCAGAGCAAAGGAAGAGGGAAGCACAAAGCAAGCAGGCTGAACTGGCGTGGGTATTGGATGAGGCATGTCGGAGTCTCCCTAACTTCGACCTGCAGGCTGAAGAAGAACCACAGCAAACGATAGTCAAGCTGAAGGACTATGCACAACAGTCTCGCAGCCAGATCAAGAAAATGAGGGCCGAACATGAGGCTCATATTACAGAGCTTCAACTTCGCATCACTTCTGAGAGTCCACCAGAAGTCAAGGAGCAGCGTCACAGAGACATTCAGGCCTCCGCCATGAAGATCTCAGATGTGGTAAGTAGTGCAGCAAAGCTACTAGAGGAAAGCGTCCAGGCCTGGGAAAACTTACAGGAGAACCCAAAAGTCGCAAAACTGCAAGAGACCATCAAGTAGCGGCAGACAGAGCTGGATGCAGTGAAAGAAAAGATTAAGACATTGCCGCCTATACAGAAGATGCTTAAGGTAAAGCAGAGCAATGAGCTCCAACAAGAAATTGAGGCATGCAGAAGGAAAGAAACACTGTTGGTAAACTCTGTGCAGCCTCTTATTAATGAGGCTTTGTAGCTGAGCACTACTGCAGACAGCCAGCTCAAAGTTTTGAAGGAGTATGATGCATTTGCACAGGAAAAGGCCAGTGAAGCATCTATAGTAGTAGTGCAGGAGATAGTAGAAAAGGTGCAAGCAGCTGAAGACATCTTGCGCAGCCTCAACAAGTAGTTCACTATCTTCACCAACAAGATTCTCCCTCTGGAAAAGCAGTAGAGTTTCCTAGGACGAGACACTGGTGAGTCTTAGGGGCCTGTTGGGGCTCGACCTTCAAGGTCCTCTATTTTTGCAACTCCGCGATTTTGGTGTGAAGCTTGTAAGCGGAGTTGCAGCACAAATTAGTCTTAGGGGTGTTGGGGTTGGGTCGAAGCCCCTCTTTTTGTAATTAACCCATGGTTTGAACTCATGGTTTTTAATCCCATGGTTTAAGCTCATGGTATTGTAATAGTGCACTTGTATAAATAGGCACTTATGTAAAGGAGTCAGGTTAGGCCTTTGAGGTATGATGATGTGATGTGAAGCTAAGGCCTACGTTTTGTAAGAAAGGTTAAGTCATAGCTATGTGTGTGGATGACCTCTGCAGCTATGTGTGCGAAGGGTTTTTGGTGATTGAGAAGATCTGCAGTTGAGTGCGCAGAGATATGCAGCTAAGTGCACAACTTTGGGGGACTGAAGAGATCTGCAGCTAAGTGCACAACTTTGGGGGACTGAAGAGATCTGCAGCTAAGTGCACAGATCAGAACTGTGGTTTTTGTAAGAGTTGAATATAAACACAGTTCTATGGACGTAGCCCCTACACTGGGGGTGAACCACATATATCTTGTGTCATGGTGGTTCTGTTGTTTGTTTTTATTCTGTTTATGCATCTGTTAAGTAGATAAAGGATAAAGTAAGATAAGCGGTTAAATAATAACTTCGCTATGAATTCCCAGTTAAGGGTTGAGCAAGTAACTGTATGTTTATATAAACCGCGAAGCCAATTAAGTGAATGTTGAAGCTATTTATTATTATTATTTGTAAGACTAAGGTACAGTAATATCCCTCTTTCGCTTGCAGAAACCTGATTCTGTGGCACCCCATAGCTGTTTCAGGTGAGACTGCAACCTATTCATAGGTTGTTTCCGAAAGGGCCAACACTGTGGGTCTTTTGTTGGTGCGAAGATAAAAGGATAAAACCCGGGTCTGCCCATAGCCCAACAACTCCTCTGAGGATCCAACCTATATATCCCACCTTCCACAAGTCTTCTTATTACTTTTAGTCTGAGTAATATTTGAATTGTATGATGTTTAGAAGCTCTTAGAGAGTATAGATATGGAAAAATCTTCTGGGACTACCAACCAAGATACCCCATCTCAAGGTATGTCTTTTGTGTTTCCTTCATATCGAAATGTTGGTCCTCCCTTTGTGGCTACCTTGATTCTTTCAGGATTGACTGTAGGATTACTTGTATGGTTATTCTCCAGTACAATTATCCCAAGTTCATTTATTGTTTTATATCCCAACTCTTTATCACAAGAGAATCACCATCTTGTTGATCTTTCACCTTCTTCACTAGGTGTGTCTTATTCCCTTTCTCCTTCTACACCTATCAAAATTTATGATGCTATTAATCAGGTGGATAAGAGGAAGAATAAAATGAATATTAAGAATAATAAATACAAATAAGAAACCAAATCTCAACTAACTACTCCTCACGATGTTTACAGTGTTGATATTCCCACAAAAACAACTTGTAAGCCTAAGTTCCCTTGTAGGATTTACAAGGGTGATAAACTTCTTAAGGATTTCCATAGTCTGTCCCATGTTTTGGAAGTGTGGTCTAAAGCCTCCCAATAACCTATGTCATTAGCCTCTAGTCATCATGTTGATGATACCCCATCAACCAGTAACTCTATGGTTAAGAGTTGAAAAGGTAAAGTCAGAAATCCTTGCTTGTTATGTAAGGACATGCACCGTACTAAAATTTGTCCTCGTATGGATGAAGCTTCAAAGTTGTTGGAAGATATTACTATTCCTTAGAAATTAATTCCAACAAATTACCGTAAGTTTTCCCTTGAACTCCCATTAGTTGATAAAGCGGTTGATCCAGTTCCATCCTCAATCAATCCCAATATTTCTTTAGAGAGTGAAGAACAAGTAGTTCATCCCACTCTTCCTTTGAAAAGTGAAGTTAAAATTTCCAAGTTGATGTCATATCCACCTAATCCCATTCTTTCATCTAAGAGTGTTAAGATCGAAGTAGCCATTTTGACATAATCTTCATCTCATATTCCAATTGAGAGTGAACTGAAACATGTTGAAGTGTTCGTAGTCAGTTCATATTGTTTCAATAGAACCCTCTCCAAGTATGGATGTTATTTCCTTTGATTGGATTAATAAATAGAATCTCGTCTTAATTTTGTTGTTCCTTTCCATATATATGTGTGAGTTACTTCTAGGAACTTACTTTGCACTATTGTTGATGAAGGAGCTTCAGTTAGTATTCTATCCTTCACTTCTTGGAAAACTATAGGTTCTCCTCAGCTTCTACCAGCCACTAATCAGATACTAGATTTCAATAGAATACCTACTGCACCTTTAATTATCCTTCCTCACTTGCATATCACCTTAGGAGGTAAAACCTTATGTATTGATGTTATGGTAGTCCAAGGTCCCTTATATTTTAATCTGATCCTTGGATGAGATTATGTTTATGCCATGAAATATATAGTGTCCACACTCTTTCAAGTGATTCATTTTCCCCATGAAGAGAAGATTGTGACCATTGATCAACTTTCATTTCTTAAACCTAATCATTATATGACTTCTAGTCATCAAACTTCCCTGAATGTTCCACATGTTCTTGTGGTTCCTTCCCCTTTGTTGGCCTCTTTCTCTTCCTTGTCTCGACCCACGGTTCAACCACAACACAATACCAACAAGACATTGGCCCAACAGAGCAATCTTAGTCAGAAACACCCGTGACGCAGACGTAGTCTCCCCCGAGATATCGTAATGGGTAATTTCTAGAACCATATTTCTGGAGTTGGCGAGGGATTATAGTTCCTTAGTGCATGGCCAAGGTGCTCAACAAAGACGATGGGATCGATTCTTTCACTCTATGACAATAGCTCAACCAAGTGCCACAGGCCACCTATGTGACATGCCCTTGTCCTCAAACTTAACAACCGGTGCAACTATGTGACACAGTCGATTCCTTACATTGGATAGACAGTGCATGGATTATATTTTAACTTAGGGAGATTTAACCGTGAACCCATACACAATAGTCCAGCAATACTTTTAAACAATCATTCATTCATACTGTGACATTCATTCATCAACAACTGTAACTTGTAATAATGTAAGATAAGCAAACATTCACATAAAAATTCACCATTCAACAACATTCATCCATATAACATGGGAAATAATGTGGAAATCCATCTGGGAAAAACCACCTAGGTGCTCTTCCTTTGGCATGAGAAATATAGGTAGAACCTTGTAGCCTACAACTTGCAAATTGTTCTTAAGATATGTCTTTCTGACTCAATCTTCTTGCTCTCATGCTCTCTGGTTTATTATTCTATCTACTCCTACTGATCCGCACACAGCCTGGAATGACTATTCTACTTTACTAGCGGTCTGCACACACATCTGCAAGATCCACGGCTCAACGGCCTTCTGCTTCTACTAGACTCCTCTCTAATTCAACTACTGAACTAACAGAATCTAACTAAAACTAACTGAATGAACTGAACCGACTCAACCCTTATATAGAGCAGGTTCCTTCTATTTATATTATTTAAAAAACCACACGGGGTCGACTGAGTACTACTCAGTTATTACAGACTCAGGTAGCTTACAAAATCTATTTGTTACATTGAATGCCAGCCCATACCTAGCCACGAAAGTCCTGCAATGCATTAACCACAGCCTTAACTGGTCGTGGAAACATCTTCCAGCTCATCTGTACCAGTCATAACTAGATGCAAAACTGTCCTTCCATCTTCTGTTGGTTTGTCCTTCCATCGTCTTCCTTGATTTCCGTCTGTCTAGCATTAACTCTTCTACTTGCCGCTTCCACCATCTCTGGATGTGATTTTACCCGTCGCACCAACCCTGTCGCAACTTCCTCTATTCTATGCTTCCTTTCCATCATTTTCATTCCTTTCCCCGTTGCACTCATGTTTTATCTTTTTGTGTCGGTTTATTCCCTTCCTTCTTTACATTATTTTCCCTTATCGCGCGTGCACTTTTCCTTCTTTGTTTGCGCATCAACTTCTTACTTGTGTACTTTTCCTGGCCCAACAGGCCCCCAACACTCACATGTGGCTCGTCTCGAACCACTAAGAAAAAATGGATATCTTTGCAAACATTGTGACTACTTGTGACTTAAGTATCCAGCTCAAGCTCCATCCCAGGCTGCACGGGAGGACCAACCTTGTCCTGAAATTCCTTCATCGTCTGTTGCACTCTAGAAAATTCTGCTGTCACTTCCTCTACCTATGCGGCCAATTACTCCATGTGGTTAGAACTGATATGTTCCGATGGTCCTACCTCTAGCGACTACTCCATATGATGAATTTTTTACTATACAAGCTGAATAAGGCCTGTGATCCCCCTTGCCTCCGATCGGTGTGCCTCCACCTCTGCTTCCCTAGTCCTCTCTTGTTCATGGAGTGCTTGGACTTCTTGCTATAACTGCTTGATCTCAGCCAACTTTGTAACTTTTTCCTGAAATGGAAGCTTCTTCATCTCTTCCTTTTCCTTGGTGATTTTCTCGCCAGCCTGCTGCATGCTTTCTCTGATCTTTTCTCTAGTCTCATCTTCTAGAAGTGCTTCCCAGATCATGGAAACGGCTTCAACAGCCTTAGCACAGAGTTTTTTCCCTTCACTTATCTTACAAACAGCCTCAGACGTTGCTCTGCTTCACTCGTCAAGCACATCAGGAGGTGTGCTCGGTAGCTTCCTAGCCTGAAGCTTCTCAACCTGCTTCTTCAGCTCCACTACAATCTGCAATAGTTGGGAAACCTTAGCAGCTGAATCTTCATCTTCTTGGATTGCTTCTAGTGGGAGCTATGCGATGGCATCCTTAATGGCTTCAGATAGTGCAACGCGGCTATGCTCACACACCTTAATTTCTTGCTCTTTTTATTTCAGAAGGGCCTTACACTGCTTGGCCTTCCTTTTCTATTTCATTGATTGATACACAACAACATTCTCCCTTAACTAGATTTCAGTCGTGGCTGCCTGTTGTAGCTCATAGACTTTACCCAGTGAGAGCTTATAGAATTCTATCCGCAATGTGTCAAACTATTTGAGAACATCATCAAAGGAAATCATCGATGTCCCTGTTTCCATTGTTCCCCCTGGATTTGCACTTTGATCAGTGGCACTAGCTCTGGTGTTACTAGTGGAACATTGGGATCCACCCTGTAAGTTTCAGCCTCGACAGTGGCTTTGACGTCGTTAATGGACTCTATGAGCTTATTGAGGTGCCCTGCAACTTAACCAGCCACATTTTCCTACTGTGTATTTAGAACCTCAAGGATTTTCTTGGCGACCTCGACTATAGATTCTGAAAGCGCACAAATATCATCCTCTGCCAAAGTATCCATGTTGGTCTTTTTGCTATATTTCCTCTTTTTGTGCAGTGGCCCGTGCTGTTGTTGTTGTTCTTTCTAGTAGTTTTGGATGTCCTCGTTAGTATATGTCTGTTCTCTGTCGCTTTGATGAGATCCACCATCAGCATTGTTATCATCGTTTCCTTCGTGCAACGGATTGTCTTGATCGTCACCTCCATTGTTTCCTTGTCCAATTCCATCATCGCCGCCCGTGCTAGCATTTCCACCTTGGTTAGTTGGTGGGTCTTCTTGGTTTTTTTATTCTGGCAGTGGCTCTTCCAATTAGTTGTGCCATTCTTTAGGACACTCTTTAACAATTGTGTCCACATCATCATTAGTGATTATGAACCCTGCCTAGTGTGCTTTCTTGGCCAAGTTGTTCCTCTGCTCCAGGATCATATTATATGCACCCTCCTGGAAATTAGTGAAGGATGTGTACCTATGAACCATTGCAACACAGACTCAGTGGGATTTCCTGATAACATCATGCAACACCTCAGTATCCATAAAAAAATTGATGTTATTATCTGCCTGGCAAATCTTGTTTTTCTTATCCTCCCACAGGTTCTGGTACTTTGCACTAATGCAAGGTAGTGGGACATCCATTGGCTCGTATTCTAGTGGGTTGGACCACAAGGTGAACGAGATCAGGATGAGCAGCCATGAGTAGTGAAATTTATATTTGGGATCCTCCTGCACCTACGCTATGTCCTTGATTAGTTCATTCAGCAAGAATTGCGACCAGTTGAAAGTTACACCTTGTGAGAATTTCTCAGCAAGGTCTACCACTCCAGTGGTGCATTCATTTGGCCTCATCTTATGAAACATCTTTCATGATAGGATCCTTGTAGGGAACCACACACTGGAGTCTTCAATAGGGGGGGTTGACAATCCCTACCCGCATGCTGTAGATTGTACTTCTGCTTCATCTTAATGGTATCCATGTTCTGGTGCAAATACAGTGCAGGTTTGTGTCCTTTATTTGGAAGTCCTATGATTGATGAAATGAGCTCAACGTCGACCAAGTATGGTTGATCGAGCCATAGGAACCCTCATGGAAATAGACCAGGATTTTTTTCACATATGTGTTGGCCTGCAGGCTATGGCCAAAATGGGGCATGAACAAAAATTTCGTTAAGCCTTCCTGGTCGGCGCTAGTGGCCCACTTCATTGGCTTGAGAACCTCGATGTCAATTGACCTGGTTTGAATCATGACAGTTACATCGAAATATTGTACTCTTGATCCATCTGTCAACCCTTTGCCTAATCCCCAAGTCTCTCTCTATTAAAGTTGATTGAAATTGAGGTTTTTTCTGCCTTTCGTTCCCTCTCTAGGAAGCCAGCGCTCTTATCCTTCATGCTATGTGCACTGAAGGAATTTTTTCCCTTCATGCTAGGTGCATCGATGTTGGTGCTCTGTCTCCCAATGCTAGGTGCATCAATGATGATTTTTCCCATTTTGGAAAGTGCGTCGGTGGTGTTTCGAGGGAAAAAAATGGAGCTTCGAGACCCTCCTTGAAGGTGGATGAGGATGGATGTCTATTCCTATCATTTAGGTGAGATGGAATTCGGTTCCTAACCTATAGGGAAGATCCCTTTGATCCCTCCTCCTAATCCTCAACCTATTCTATCCCTTTAGCCTTATAAATTAAACCCTCTCTCCATTTGGAAGAGAGGAAGGACTATGGTACTATTATGCTGGTGGAATTTCTAGGTGATCCCTATCATTCTTTAGGAGGTCGTTATCCTGCTTTTGAGGCTTGGATTGGATTGTTGGATGGAATATTTCAGTGTTAAGGCTAGGTTGTGATGTTCCTTCTCATTGTAATTCTATGTATCTCCTTGATTACATTAATACAAATCTCTTTCGATAAATGTTATTGTGTTAATAATGTTTAGATCTTTCTTCCTTATCTATTATCTTAGATCAATTATATGTTTGAATACACATATGTTGTTTTCTTGTTTCCACTTGCTTGACAGGATTTTGCAGCTAAAGATCTAAAGACTCTAGAGCTTGGATCAACAAACAGAGAAGAGTATCTGCATATTTCAGGTAGGTGATCTATCTGTTACTTTGCATTTGCATTTGATCGAGGAAAGTAGGTTGTATTATGTATTCGATTTGTTATAGATCCACTTGGACTAGGGAGATCCGGCTTGATTCCAATTGAGTAGATTTATCTAATAACAAATTTAGCGACTCCGCTGGGGATGTACATAGATTTGATTTCTTTTGTTTTTGATTTCATATATGTTTATCAATCCTTTTGATAGCCTCTAGAGACCTTCCTTCTTTTGGATTTTGTCTTTGAATATTGTCTTACATCCTCTTGATGCTCTTTGAATCACTATAATACTTTCTACCATCCTCCCATAGAAGATCTAGCTTTTATTCTATTTTTTTTCTCCACCAGTACACCTAGGTTGTGTAGACAGAGCATCGATGGTATCATTTTTAGTGTCGTAGTTGTTGGTTGTATAGGCTCTCTTTTCCTATGAAGAAAGTGCGTCATCGATGCTCTTACATAGGGTTGTAGCTATGCCTTCCCCTCATAGGCACTCTTCTGCAGTGTTATAGGTGTGTCAGTCCCTTGATAGGCACTCTTTTGCAATGGAGCAAGTGCGCCTACCCCTCATAGGCGCTCTAGTGCAGTACAGGATGTGCACGGACCCTTTGAAACTTGGATTTGAGCTTGATTTCTTTCTTTTGGGGGGTTGTGGTTTGATGGATTGTGGTGTTTAGGCTGCATATGTTAGTCATACACCCCCTAGACCCAGCATTATCTCTTCCTCCCCTCAGTCATTGATTTTTTTGGTTGCATTTGGTTGTTTTGGAGAAATTCTTGATTGTTTTGGATCTTTTTGGGTGCTTGTCGTATTCCTTTTGATTTCTAAATGAATGGAATGCTATAGATATTCTCTATTTTTCTATTTGTAGATATGAAAAGAATATAGATATCAAGTTTCATTTTGATACATGCATTTGAAAAATAAAAGTGCTTCTTTACTTTGTTTTGTGCATTGTTAATATGTGTAGTATCTTTGATTTCATTTGCACTTTTTAGACTATCATTGTAGAAAGACAGAGCTAGTGCACTCTAGGAAAGAATTTTTCTTTTCTTTATTGTTCATATTAATGTTTGTTTGAAGAGAAAACTCAATCAAAAGAGAAGACCCTTCCCCGGACCCCTCTTGCTCATGTATGAATTCACAGGTATTTTCAAGAATTGTATTTGATGTTGATCTTTGAAGCTTCATAGTTGGCTTTGAATGGAACTTGGTTTTCTTAGATATATGATTTATGTCTTCCCTAATAGAAAACTCTTTCCCTACCTTAGGTATTTTTCACCGAAAGAGAAATGTGCATTGTCATGTAGCTAGGATTTTCATTCTTTTTACATTCCCTTTCTATAGCTCATGCATCCACTTAACCTCTCAAGATAAAATTAATGCTATCTTAGGTTAAAAATAATTTAGTAATTGTGTGTAAGTTAGTGACGTGTTTGGGCATCATAAAACATAGCGGTTGTTGTTAATTTTTCTGCACTACAACCCGGGACTCGCGTGGTTCTTCCATGTACCGTCATTATATTGAATGTCCTTTCGCGTACCCTTGAGGTATATAGAAAGGTACTTCACATACTCAATTGTATATCAAAAGGCCCCTTGTATACGGTTGTGCATTAGACAACACTACTAACTATTTGAGCTCCCTTGTACCGAGCGTATATTGGGAGACCCCCTTAGGATTCCCGTGACCAACTAAGTTAAGCTTTTGGCCATTTTGGCATCAGAGAAATGTGAAGCCTTGATAATCCTATGAGAGTCCTGAATTTTGATCCACTCCTATTCACACAATTTTCTTGTGGCTTTTAGACTTGAGTGGTGTTTGATCTTGTGTGTTATTTCAAATATTCTTAGAGAGTTCAAATATGGGAGACTCTCCAGGGACCACCAGTCAAGAGAACCCTTTTCAAGGTATGTCTTTTATTTCTCCCCCTTGTGGAGATGTTGGTCCTCCCTTCATGGCCACTTTGAACCTTCCTAGATTGACTATAGGATTACCTGTATGGTTATTCTCCAATCTTGTTATACCAAATGCATCCTTTGTGTTGGATCCTGGTCCTTTACCACATGAGCATCAACCTCATGTGAACCCTTCTCCTTCTTCCTCGAATGTTGGATCGACTTCCCTTTCTTCCTCTTCACCTGTTGAAAACTCTAATGTTAGTAAATGGGAGAGTAATAAGAAGACAAAAAGGAAGGATAAGAAGAAGAGAACTAAGTAGAAGTTCATCTGTCCAACCTCTTATCTTCTTGTTGAGATCCCATCAGCCACTAGTCATCATGCTAGGGGTATTGATGTACCTGTTTTTGGCACCCGTAAAACTAAGTTCCCTTGTAGACTTTGCCAGGGTGATCACCTTATCAAGGACTAACCTGGTCTTTCCCTAGTGTTAGAAGTGTGGTCTAAACATCCTATGTCATCAGTCTCTGATCATCATGCTGATGATGACCTGTCAACCAATGACTCTTTGGTTAAGACTCGAAAAGGAAAGGTCAGATATCCTTTCTTGATATGTAAGGATATGCACCATACTTACCTTTGTCCTCACATGGATGAAGCTTCAAAGTTGTTGGAAGATATTACTATTCCTCAGCAACGGCTTCCAACTGATTATCGTAAGTTGTCCCTTGACATCCCATTGGTTGATTAAGTGGTTGATCCAAGTCCATCCTTGGTTGATCCCACTCTTTCTTTGGAGAGTGAAGTTAAAGTGTTCAAGTCGATGTCATCTCCACCCGATCCCACTCTTTCATCAGAGAGTGTTGAGACTGAAATATTCCCTTCGACACAGTCTTTGTCTTGTCCCTCTCTTCTAATCAAGAGTGAAAATCATCTAGCTGAAGTTTTTGTAGTTAGTTTTGATTATTCTAAGCAAGAGTAAATTTTGTCTCTTTTGACAGAACCCTCTCCAAGTAATGAGGTTATTTCCTTTGACTGGAGTAACCTAATAAAAACTCATCTCCATTCGAGTGTTCCTTTCCAAATAGTTGTATGAGTTACTTCTAAGAGCATACTCTGCACTATTGTTGACAAAGGGGCTTCTGTTAGTATTCTATCCTGTACTACTTGGCAAGCCATAGGTTATCCTCCATTTGTGCTAGCTATCGATCATATACTAGATTTTAATCGAATACCTACAACACCTTTAGGTATCCTTCTTCAGTTACCTATTACTTTGGAAGAAAACAATGTCTGTATCGATGTTATGGTAGTCCAAGGTCCGTTAGATTTTAATATGCTCCTTGGACATGATTATGTTTATGCCATGAAAGTTGTAGTGGCCACACTCTTTCGAGCGATGTATTTTCCCCATGATGGGAAGATTGTGACCATTGATCAGCTCTCCTTTGTTAAACCCGATCATCATATGACTCCTAGTCATCATACTTCCCTAAATGTCCCGCATGTTCTTGTGATTCCTTCCCCTTCTAGTTAGCTTCTTCCCATCATAGGTAAAATCAGGGGCATGGATCCAGCCTCTGGACATCATACAGGATTTTTAGTCACTAGATTCTTATGTAAGGGGGAAACCCACCGACATTTGGACATCATGTTGGCTTAGAAATTGTGACGAGCATAGTTCCCATTCTATGTCAAGCTCATTAAAAAATGAAATAGATGTCTGCGAGCATAGTTCCTTTTCTGTTTCAAGCTCGTTAAAAAATGAAACAGGAGTTGTGAGCATAGTTCTCATTTTGTGTCAAGCTCATTAAAAAATGAAATGGATGTTCCCAAGCATAGTTACTTTCTGTTTCAAGCTTGTGTAAAAATGAAACAGGTTCACTCAAGCATAGTTACTTTATGTTTCAATCTTGTGTAAAAATCAAATAGGTTCCCTCAAGCATAGCTACTTTCTGTTTCAAGCTTGTGTAAAACTAAAACAAGTCCCCACAAGCATAGTTATTCTCTATTTCAAGCTTGTGTAAAAATGAAGTAGGCCACTTTGAGCAGTGTTTATTCTTGGTTCCAAGCTCGTTAAAAAAAAAAACTGACCTTGAGCAGAGTTCCTTTTTCGTGTCAAGCTCGTTAAAAAAAGAAATGGATTCTTCCATTGTGTCAAGACTCATGAAGCTTGGGGGGCATGTACCCTATCTCTTTATTAGTGTTAAGTTACTTGACAGTTATATAGGTGACAAGTACCAACCACTGGACATCATGTTGGGAAATCACCCGTCAAGGGGAGTCATTTTGAGCATACTTTCTTGAGTTTCGAGCTCGTTAAACCATGAAATGACCCTTTGATCATAGTTCATTTTATCTTTCATGCTCGCTAAAAAATGAAGTAGGTTTCCTTAAGAATATTTTATGTTTTGGTTTCAAGCTTGCACAAAGATGAAACCATGTTTTGAGCATAGTTCTTTTCTATTCCAAGCTCATTAAAAAATGAAGCAGATACTCTGAGAATTCTTTCAACTGATCTTCGAGCTCATTAAAAACAGTAAGATGGTGTTGAGCTTACTTTTCATTTTTCGTGCTCTGGTTAAACTATGAAAAGTGGTTTGATCTTATATTATCGCTTTTTTGTGCTCTAGATTCAAACATGAAAAAGGTTCCGAGTGCCTTTTATACCTTTAATGTGCTCTTTAAAAACTCAGTGAAGAGGTATCGAGTATAGTTTTACTATCTTTTAGACTCGTTAAAATTGGATTATCAAAAAGAACCCATTCTGGATTTATATTTAATCTCTTTTCAGTCTCCTTAAAAACAAAAAAATATTGCCAAGCGAACTTGTTACGTTCACGCATGTAAAAGTATTAGAACGGTTGACTAGTCAGCGGTAGGTTATCTCTTTTTCGGGTCGGCTAGCCTTGATTCCAAAAAAGGACCTTTTGGAGTCTTCTTAGTCATTTCAAAATCTCTAAACATTAAATGACAAATGTTTTTGCTTTCATTGGACTCGTAATATCAAATGATGAAGGACCCTATTTTGGGAATGAACCCCTCCTTTCTCAGGTTCGTAAAACATATGAGATTGGACTCATCCAAAGGACGAGCTATATCGAGTGTTTGTTACCCTTTTCCAACTCGTTAAAAAGCAGAGAGGTAATCACCAATCATGATGGGGAAATTAAGAAAAGAGTTTGTATTTTGTTATGGCAATACATAGTTACTCTTGAAAATGGGACTCATTTGCATATGCATTTCAATACTTGGGTAATTCATTTGTCTTCGAGTCTTACTAATTCCTAGTCTTCTTACTCCTTTGATTTGTCCCAGAATACTCTCACCGTCAGTTGCATCGGGGGATCCATATCATTCTCATGTCAATACTCGCAAGTCATGCCATGCCCATGTTCAAGAGAAGTTTGGTCATCTTTTCACTGTCTACAGTCAGTTTACCTTCTATCATGTAGGTCATCCTTGATTTAGTCTCGTACATCACTCTACTATCCAGTTTACTCCAAAACATCTTTGATCATGTTTCGTGTCGATGATGGGGATTCATCATGGCCCTCCTTCGATGAGTCTATTCTTGTTGACTTCAACTCCTTATCCAAGATTTAGACTTAGAAACCAAGACAAGTACCTTGGTCTCGCATGCCTTAATGGTAGGTTACCCCATTTTCAACATGAGTTTACATCATTGAATCTTGATTGAAAAATCTCATCGAGTGTTCAAATCCAAGTCCTTTATTCACATTCGATGGTATGTACTAAGATACCTTGGGAATCATTGACATCAATGGTGATTTCCCTTGCACTTGTTAATAGTTTACATTACTGACTGGTAATCAAGTGGTTTCTACCATGTTTGAGGTCAAGGAATTGTAATCACATGGTTAGATTCAAATCATTGCGGGTTCGGCTTGAAGACCTTGGGTTGTCAGATATCTTCACCCAGGTTGCAATGGAGTTTTGTTTTGAGTCATATTACATGGATCCATCTTTGTATTGGTCATGGCTGTTTTATCATTTCATCATGGATCTATGCTTGTTTCTAGTAGCTATGATTGTGTTCAGTCGGTCTCTACTACCATGGTTCTGCATTGTATTGGTTAGCAGCCATGTTATAAGTCATTTGAGATTTGAGTCAATGGTACTGCAGCAGCTTCCAGCCAACATCCTTGCCTTAGATTTCTTCACTTTACAAAGAATTCACCTATCACATTCCTCTAACTTCATGCTTTGGGGGGATTTTGTTACACCGAAATCTTGTACTCTTGATCCATGTGTCAACCCTTTGCATAATCCCCAAGTTTCTCTCTGCTAAAGTTGATTGAGATTGAGGTTTTTTCTACATTTGTTCCCTCTCTAGGAAGGCCGACACTCTTATCCTTCATGCTAGCTATGCCAAAGGAACTTTTTCCCTTCATGCTAGGTGTGTCGATGCCAGTGCTCTGTCTCCGACTGCTAGGTGCATGAACGACGTTTTTTCCCTTTTTGAAAAGTGCGTTGGTGGTGTTTCGAGGGAAAAAAAAGGAGCTTCGAGACCCTTCTCGAAGGTGGATGAGGTGGATTTCTATCCCTATAATTTAGATGAGGTGACATTCAGTTCCTAACCTATAGGGAAGATCCCTTTGATCCCTCCTCCTAATCCTCAACCTATTCTATCCCTTTAGCCTTATAAATTAAACCCCCTCTCCATTTGGAAGAGAGGAAGGACTATGGTACTATTATGCTGGTGGAATTTTTAGGTGATCCCTATCATTCATTGAGAGGCTGTTATCTTTATTTGGAGGCTTGGCTTGGATTTTTGGATGGAAGATTGCAGCGTTAAGGCTAGGTTATGATGTTCCTTATCATTGTAATTCTATGTATCTCCTTGATTACATTAATACAAATCTCTTTCCATAAATGTTATTGTGTTAATAATGTTTAGAGATTTTTTCATCAATTGTTAGCTTAGATCAATTATATGTTTGGATACACATATGTTGTCTGCTTGTTTCCACTTGCTTGACATGGTTTTGCAACTGAAGATCTGAAGACTCTCGAGCTTTTATCAACAAAGAGAGAAGAGGATCTGCATATTTCAGGTAGGTGATCTATCAGTTACTTTGAATTTCTATTTGATCTAGGAAAGTAGGTTGTATTCTATATTTGATTTCTTCTAGATCCACTTGGACTAGGGAGATCTGGCTTGATTCCAATTGAGTATATTTATCTGATAACAGTGACCATGTAGTTTTTTCATTCTAACCCGAGCTGCAGGAAAGTGTCATAATTCTTGAACCCCAACTTGGCGAGCTTAGTCATTATGTCCATTAATAGGGGTACGCACCTAGGGATCTGAGGTGCTACTAAAAACATGCATGCTTTCATGGGGAGCGTCACTAGCTCCACCTCGGTTCTCCTTAGCCAAACATAGGACGAGAATATCTCTTCTTCCTCCTCAATTTGTGGGTCTCTACGGGGTGGGGATTCCACCTCCATCAGTTCTTTCTCCAGCACGTCCTCCTCCATGGGCTCTTTCCTGGAATTGTCCATAACGGCCTTAACCTTGCATTTCCTTATCATTTCTGACTGGGACGATTCTCCAAATGCTCTCTCCCTAGCCTATCTTGGATATCTGGTAGGTTGTGCAAGTGCAGTTGGTGGGTTATGGACTGGGTTCGGCACAGGGCCCAAAATAGGAGGTAGAATAGTGGCTGGAGTAGCCATAGGAGAAGGCTTCTTTCTTACTCGATCCATCCGGTCAAGTTCCGGTTCTCGCTCTGGTTGCTGTACTTCGAGTGATGTGATATCTTCTTAAATTGGACACCCTGGATTGGTAGTCACATCAGATAGATCACTTGCATTGGGGATCTCTATTACCATGGGTGTCGGCTCACTCTGTGACAGGCTTCGGCTCTGTAAACTCTCGGATCTGGTTCTCTCGTGCTCTCTCTGTGTGCAAAAAGAATGCTTGATGGTGAAGCCTTTTATTTATAGTCACCTATGCATCCTACATTTGTCATGCAATGGTAGTTCAAGGTATAATCGATCACGTGGGATTCTCAACCGACATGTTCCTTCATTAATTCGGCAGCTGGAGTGCGTTGTTATACATGTCAGCACAGTTATGGCAGTTATCTCGAGGACAGTTGATGGGACCAAAAATCACGCCATCATTCTCCTCATATCTCATCAAATTAATGATGCTTATTTGTCATGACCGCCTCAATATTTTTCCGATATTCACACTTTTATGTCAGATAGCCTGTCATTTCCGCTTTTCCTTGCACTTTTAGCTGGTTCCGCTGCATACATGCGACATAGCAGTTTCCACTTCTTCTTTTGTTTTGATGCGCAGCGTGATTTTTAGCCAGAGATGTCGTGACCATCAGAGTATGACTTCAGGAGACTTCCATTCACCATACCTATGACATACGTTCCATCTAGTCTTTGCAGTTTTACTGCGTTCGCATCAGTGATGTGCGTGATCACATATGGTCCTAGCCAGTGCATCTTTATCTTGCCTGGGTGTTTGAAAATTTTGTTTTCAAATAGCAAGACAAGTCCTCTGACTTTGAATGGTTTAACCCAGATATGGAAAACATGCGACGCCTTCTGTCTCTACTTCTCGATAGTCTAATGAAATCCTACAACGAAGTGTTCCTCTTCCATCTAAACAAGTTGCGTTAACCTCTGTTCGATAGCATCTTCGTCAGTCGACTCCGTTAGCGCAAAAATCTATAGGCTTGGCACAATGTACTCCATTGGAACAATAGCTTCCTATCCATACACTAGTATGAATGGGGTGTGCCCTATCATTCGCTTACAAGTTGTGCGATACGCCCATAGCACAACTGATACTTTTTGATCCCAGTCATCTTGGTGCACATTGCATACCTTGGTCAATGCATTCTCCATAATATTATTGAAACCTTCGACTATTCCAGTCACCTGAGGATGATAGGGTGTCGTCTTCTTATGCTCAATTTGAAACTCTACAGTCAGCTCAGCAATCATTTTGTTAACAAAATGTGTACCTTGGTCACTTAGTAGAATTTTTGGACAACCAAATCTAGTGACTACGTTTTCAAATAAGAACTTCACCGTGGTTGCAACAGTGCAATATTTAACAAGCGTAGCTTCAGCCCATCTGGTTAAGTAGTCTGTCGTAATGATAATGTAGCATGTGCCATTATTTTTCCCTTGTGGACTGATCGGTCCAAAAAAATAAACAACCCATTTGTCGAAGGCTTGCAGTGTTATCTATGGTGCAAGTGGCATCTCGTCATGGCACGATGTTTTTCTTGTTCTCTGGCAGATATCACAGTTCCTACATAATATTTTAGTATCCATGTGTATGGTTTGCCACCATAGTCCTACCTGCAATATCTTGAGCACAGTTTCCTTTCTTTCTTAGTGTCCACCCACAACACCAGCATGTGCTTCACTCCTAAACCAAGGTTGTTCATAATAAAAAATACAACGGTGCAGTATTTCATCTGTACCCAATTTATAGAGGTGTCCATCAATCAATGTGAAGTCCACAACTCTGAAGATCAAGTGTTTATTTTGATTGACAGAGAATCCTATAGGCGCATAGCTTGTACTCCAAAAGTGGATGATAGCATTAAAATCCTTGTTTTGATCTTCCATCATAATGACCGCAAATAGCTGCGCGTTAGGAAAATTATCTTCCAGGATGGTTGGCTCTTCACCACTCTCTATCCATGATAGGTGGTCTAGCCCAACATTCATTCAACCAGTTTTAACAATGACCTCAAAATCAAATTATTGAAATAAAAGAAGCCATCTATAGATCTTCCCCCCCAACACTTGCTTGTTTACTAGGTATTTCAGCATTGAATGATTAGTGTACATCTGGAAATGTCCACCCAACAAGTAGTGTCAGAACTTTTGAAGCACGTAGACCATAGAAAGGCATTCTCTTTCTGTCGTCGTGTAGTTATTTTCTTCCGTTGACAGTTTTCTACTAGCGAAATAAATAGGATGGTCAAGTACACCCTCTCCTGGCTGTGTCAAAACTATCCTAAGTGCAATAGATGATGCGTTGACATGAACATGGAATTCCTTTTTCCAGTCTGGTAACAAAAGTATTGGAACAGTGGCCATCTTGTTCTTTAATTTGTATAAGCTTTCCTGGAAAGTAGGTGTCCATTGAAACTTTGCATCTTTCTTCATCAGTTTCTCCATAGGTGCAGTGATCCCTACATAACCTTTGATGAACTTCCCGTAGTAGCATGTATGTCCTAGCACTGATCTAAGTTGTGTTACTGATGTAGGTGGTGGTAAGTCAAGTATAATTGCAACTTTTTCTAGGTCAACCAAAATACCATCGTGACATATGATGTGACCCAACAGCACACCAAACGGTGTGCATAAAATGCGTTTCTTGGAATTGAGCGCAATCTGATACTAGTGACAGCGGGCCATCAATGCATAGACTCTCAATATGGTCTCTTATTAGACTAAACATAGTCCAATCATCAAAGTAGACCTCAATAAATTTATGAATAAAATATTTAAAAGTAGAAACTACTATTCTAGAAAAAATAGCAGGTTAATTCTTGAGTCCAAAGGGAATTACCGTATACTGGTAGCATCCTCATTCTGTGACGAAGGTCGTTTTGTGGCGATCCTCCTTCGCGATTCTGACCTGATGATAACCATAGAATCCATCGGTGAGTGAGTACATCTCTTTCCCTTCGACACTTTCAAGTACTTCATATGTAGATGGTGTTGGGAATGGATCATGCAAGCATGCGTCGTTCAACTTCCTCAGATCGACATAGATCCTCACTTTTCCTATTGTTTTCTTATCATGGATCATTATAGGGCTGAACCACTTTGATTCTTCAACAGGTTCAATGATTCCTACATTGAGTATGCGATCCAATTCTACTTTTACCTTTTATTTATATCTTGGATTTAGTCTATACGGTTTTTGTTTACTAGGTTTAGCATCTGGTCACGGGGGTATTTTCATCTCCCCTAGATCACCGACTATTCCCTTCATCTTTGAGAAATTGGTAGGGAACCGACCCTAATACTCATGCAGCAAGTTGGTGATATTTGCGACTGTCTCTTCGTCCCAATAATCTCCTATGTTAGAAAAATTTGGGTTTGCTGGTGACCCAATGTTTATTTCCTTGATCTTCAATGGATGTGGGAACTAGTCACTGGAAATGCCACTTCCTTCCACTACGTATGTGCCTTCTGATACCGGTATGTTTATGTTATTTAGATCATCATCTGGGTCTCTAGCTAGATTGTAGCAAGCCATCCATTGCTGAATGGTCGTACTCCACTGGTGAGAGTTGGCCTCTTCAACACAAATTTCAACAAATATCTTCTCCTTTATCGTTTGAAGTGTAGCATCAAATGTCGATTTCTCGTCTGTAAATTCAAATGTTTGTCTAAACTGCCTAGAAAGTACTTCCCAATCTTGGGTTCCTTGTCACAACTTCATAGATGCATACCACGTTCTAGGTGTCATTTCCAACGTGTGAATAAAATGGCGAACCCATTCTTGTCACGAGTATTCTGCAAATACGGTGTGACACTGATTGATGTGCTCGGAAGCACTTGACAGTCATGTATATTTTTGGTTCATAATGGTGAATTCTTCACGAAATCTGACTTCCATTCACTTTTTGCATTATGGCCATTCTGTTATGAACTTCTTGTGTGTACCCCACCATCTAGCAGATGTAGCCTTCAGTACATGGTCTAATGCAGACAAGCGTTGTGACTCTCTTACAAGTCCTTCGAAATCACTTAAGAAGGTCACAAGTTTAGGTAAACCCTCATAGGTGGGCAGCTCTCGTTGCTTGTTCTTGACTCATCGCATAGATCTTGTAACTGTGGCGCACCTTCTCATAGAGACCTCATGTATCCTGTTATGTCAGTTCTCCAATGCCTCCCCTCGGTCAAATGTACAGGAACTAGCACTCTTCCAACTCAGGTTTCCATCCATTGTTGGATTAATATAGTCTTCTTGTATGGTAGTGACATTGTAGATCTGGTCAAGATAGTCACCATGTCCCTCATTGTAGACAAGCTCAACATATCTCTATCCTTCCAATGGATCAATGGGAAACACTACTCTCATCTCATTATCCTCGAATGAGAGGATATTTTTCTTGAAATTGATAGTGGTCTGATTATATATGGCCCAATCTATCCCCAGCAGTGTAGGATATGGGTTCTTGTCATCAACAATTTTAATGACTTCAAAGTCCGCAAACATGCGTAACCCTTTGATTTCGATAGGAACTTGGCTCAATCTACCAATTGGGAGGACCTTCGCCTAATTTGCAAGTCGCGGCTGGATAGAATACCAGTCCAAGCGTGACTTGCCCATACTTTCCCAAGTTTGTTAGGTCAAGATATTGACATCAGAGCCCAAGTATAAAATGATATAATCCATGTCATAATCCCCTATCTACGTAGTCATTCTTAACTCGTGTCTAGTTTCGAATTTCTTGATGACCTGGTTAACTTTATTTTTAGGCTATGGCTCTACAGGTGTTTCTTATATCAGTGCTTAGAGTTCTACGATAGCATCTCTGTCTTGAATTAATGCTAAGCAACTCGACAGAGATGACTTGAGTTTACTAACCTTTCATGGATTCTTTTTATGAAATATCTGTTGAAATCATTCAGGCATATCCCTGACTTCTTCTAATGTCGACGATTCTTCTGGATCCAGAAACTCACGTTGCGTGACCATGAATACTTGTTTCTATTTATAAACATCGAATGGCTCTTTATTTCGCTTCGTGGGTCGTACATGTGGCTGCAATTGTCGTAGCACCTCCTTGTGTTACAACATCAACGTTTGGATCTCTTGGTTCAACAACAATCATTTGAACATTCAAGTTAGGATTTGATTTTGGGTTTGGATTATGCGCAGGGTTAGGACCTGTGATGGTCCTAACCTGCCATTTTGCGATCAACTGAGGACATTGCTCCACATTATGGTCTTATCCCTTATAGTATGAACATGTCTTCGCAGGTTTTGGGAAATATTTGGCATAGTGACCTGGTTTTCCACAGTTATAGCATGTAACATGACCTCTTCCTCTACCAAATCATCCTCATCCTCCTCTGCCTATGAATTTTTCTCCACCCCTTCCTTGAGGGTCTGGTTGCTACGGTGGGTATTGGTTCTATTGATATTGCGACTGATAGTGATTATGCTTCGCATTTGGTTGCTGTGGCACATATTGAGGCTAGTATTGGTTTTGATACTGATTGGGCAGGAAATTTGCAGGATGATATGATGCTTATTCCAGTTCATCCTGAGTCTGGCCCTCATTCTTCGTTAAGTATGAGTCGGTCGTCTTTTCCTTTAGGAGTCGGTATGCTCTGCAATCCTTCTCTTCATTCCCTACTGAATTACAAAATTTAAAAAACACGTTTGCAGGAATGCTTACAATATTTTGCAAGTATAGACAGTCTTCGTCGCGGTGTCCTCTAGTCTGGCATATGCGACACTAGGGTAGTCCATGGGCAATTAACGGGTTTGGAGCACCGGATGAGATGTAATTCATGAAGATCACACAATTATTCTTGGTGTGTCTATTCATTCTGCATTTTGTGCACCATAAATTTTCATGAGCTTCCTTACCCTTCTTGATGTCATGAAGCTGTATCGTTAGATTATCCAACTGTGACTGAATCTGCACCTTCCCTACGGCACCATCACCGATTTGTGAGGCCAACTTCATTGCCAACTCTAGCACTTATGTCTGTGACTCTATATTTTGTTGGATCAATGGTCCTCAGATGTGTGGTAGTAGTGCATCAATAAACGACTCCTTATGTTGAACATCCGACATCTGGAAACTTACCTTGGCCGTAAAAGTATTAAAACATTGGTCAAAGTCCCATACTACCTCTTCCAATGCTTGTTTTATTTCCTTGATCTCAGTGATACACTGTGACTTAGATTTAGGTTTTATAAACTCAAATATCATTGCGGCTCTTATCTCTTCAAGGATTTTCTATGGTGTTCCTAGAAGTACGACACAGAACTTCATAAACCAGTCGAGCGCACGAGCCCTTAGAGTCGCGATCATCTGTGCTTTGTTTAATTCTACGTTCTGAACCAAGTGAACCATCCCAACAACTTCACAAATGAACCAATGTTGCTCTGGATATTTTTCTCCA
Organism: Pseudotsuga menziesii; assembly: GCA_001517045.1. Classification (NCBI taxonomy): domain Eukaryota; kingdom Viridiplantae; phylum Streptophyta; class Pinopsida; order Pinales; family Pinaceae; genus Pseudotsuga; species Pseudotsuga menziesii. Next base: position 218,552 of record LPNX011181976.1, on the reverse strand, counting down.
TTACCATTGAATGTGGGTAATTGAATATCCACCCCATCCATTGATTTGGCGTCGGGGTTATCTGATGACTGATTAAATGGGGGTGTCTTCTCTTGCGCACAAGTCACTGTGCTAGCACTATCAGTATTAACAATGTTTTTAGGAGATGAGGCTCTAGACCTTACCTCTGGAAATACTCCTGGTGTGATGTACTTGCGTTTTGACCTTGGTGTCTTGTCAATCTCCTTAGAGTCTTCTTCTCCTTTCGAGATTGGGCTATATTTCTCCTCTTCGTTGCAATACCCTTCATCTATATGCGACTAAAGTTCGTGCTCACTCTCTTCAAATAGACTAGGAGCTCATCGACCTTCCTCTGTATTTATTTTCTTCCATGATATGAATCTCCTTCCACTCCTTAGGAATCCAACTTCTAGTTGGTCTTCCTTCTTGTCAACCTTGACAGCCACTCATGTAGTACAATGGGAAACTATGCAAAGAAGATCTCTTGAATATCTGAATATATGTATTTGTATACCCAGTTTTTTGTGCTCAACTGAGATCGTATGCCCTCTTCTTGCATGAATTCTAGCATCTTAGACTCTAGCCAGTCCTATATCTAGTTCTTTATCAGATTCCATAACATTTCCCTCAATTCAAATGGTTAACGGCCCCGGAATCAAAACCATTTGTTGGCCTCTTTCTCTTCCTTGTCTCGACCTGCGGTTGAACCACAACACAATACCAACAAGACACCACAAGACATCGGCCTAACAGAGTAAGCTCAGTCGGCAACACCCACGAGGTAGGCACAGTATCACCTGAGATATCTTAATGGGTAAGTGCCATAACCATGTTTCTATAGTTGGCGAGTGATTATAGTCCCTTGGTGCACAGCCAAGGCACTTGACAAAGACGATGAGATGGATTCTTTCACTCCATGAAAGTATCTCAACCAAGTGCCACAGGCCAACTACGCGACATGACCTTGTCCTCAAAATTAAAAACCGGTGCAACTATGTGACACAACCAATTCCTTACACTAGACAGACAATGCGTGACTTATATCTTAACTTAGGCATATTTAACCGTGAACTCATGCACAATAGTCCAGCAATACTTTTAAACAGTCATTCATTCATACTGCGACATTCACTCATCAACAACTGTAACTTTTAATAATGTAATATAATAAAACATTCACCATTCAACAACATTCATCTATATAACATAGGAAATAACATGGAAACCCATCTAGGAAAAACCACCAAGGTGCTCTTCTTCTAGCATGAGAAATATAGGTAGCGCCTTGTAGCCTGCAACTTGCAAATTGTTCTTAAGATATGTCTTTCTAACTCAATCTTCTTGCTCTCATTCTCTCTTGTTTATTCTTCTATCTACTCCTACTGATCCACACACAGCCTAGATATAGTCCTCTACTTTACTAGTGGTCTTCGCACACAACTACAAGATTCGTGGTTCAACAACCTTCTACTGTTGGAATACTAAGAGGGGGGTGAATCAGTATTCACCGATTATAAAATTTTCAATCAAGAGCAAGTTGCTAATCACCAATCATAGCATCATATCATCAACAATCATGAAAAATAACAAGATGCACAGAACACAAGATTTTTACGTGGAAACCCAAGTCCTGGGGGTAAAACCACGGAAGCCTTTTTAATAATAGTTGTCCAGAAATAGCTGGCTAAAAAGAACAACTGTCTTATTGTATAGACTTCAATTTTTTCAGCTTCAACTGAAAGGAGGCTACGACCCCTTGTTTTACAGGCTGCAACTTGAAGGAAGCTACCACTCCCTAGTTTTCCGGCTTCTACCGGAAGGAGGCTATGACCTCCTTTCCTTGCCCCGTCCTGCCACCCTATTAAGAAGAATATTGCTAAACCTATGGACCTGTCACATACAAGACGCTGCTGCTAATAGTCTCTGCACTCTAGTCACTGTCATACCTGTAGTTAATACTGTCACATCATCTCCCTGCCCACACTGTCATATCAAACCACAATACTTCTGCTGCAAATGGTCCTTTGATCAGATCTTCTTTTGCTGGTCAAGCTGCTCATCAACACTGTTGAATATTGTCAAGTCAATCTTATTACTGCCACCCACACTGCCAAGTCAGCCCTATCACTGACACACTCTATACTGTGCTAATCTTTGAATCTGTTACTGCCAAATCATCCCTTAGGAACCAAATCATAACACTATAAAATCATGTCACTGTGAGCATCTTATCACTTGTCAAGTTCAAAAACTTGCACAGCCTTCATACTTTGTCAATCACTGTCAATGCTTAAAACTTGGACTGTCAAGATATTTCAGGAAAGCAATCACAGTACATCAATTATAGTCTTAACTGAGTATATCAGACATCATCTTGGGACAGATATCATCTCACCATTACAGTGTATGCGGTGTATAGAGTAGTATCAACATTTGCATCATGCATACAGTATCACACTAATTATATACACAATATTAAACATACCTATCACTTATATGTCAAAACATTGAAAACCATACCTCAAATGATCATCACGTGCTCTATGATCAAGAATTCCAGCGATCTCTGTCTCAGTGTTGAAGGAGCATCTGCATTCTTTTTAACCTGTCTATTCTGAATTCAAAAACTTCTTCATCTAAACGGCAGCTCTTTCTTGGCATAGCAGTTTTAGAAGATACAAACTGTCCCAGAAGAACTCAATTTGATCCAGCAAGTCAAATCGCTGCTAAATGAAGCCAATGCAATAATCCTCAACAATTCTGTCAAGAGCCCCTCGGTCGATTTGCGATTTGGTTATATAGGCAGTCCTTTTTCTTTTTTTTCTTTTTTTTTGCTTGAACTTAGCGATCTTGCATTCAAGGATGATCTCTGTCCTCTGCTGATTTATAACTGAAAATTTCACCAGTCCATGAATTATCAAGATATGTACAGCCCAGCCTGTAAATGCAGCCCGTGAACATACAGCCCGTGAATTAGCCCGTGAATTTCCAACCGTAAATACAGCCCGTGAATTAGCCCGTGAATTTCCAACCTTAAATGCAGCCCGTGAATTAGTCCATGAATTTCACAAATTGTTCAGCCCGTCAATGTAAAAGCAGTCCGTGAATTTCCATGCGAATATACAGCCCGTAAAAATATTGTTCAGCCCTTCATTCCAATATTGTTCAGCCCATGAGTTATCAAAAAATGTTCAGCCCGTGAATTCCAATATGGTTCAGCCCGTCAATTTCAAAAACTGTATATGCCGTGAATTTCCAAAACTATCTTTTGTAAGTTGTCAAAAGTTCATTTATTTATATGAAATAAGATGAATGGCTTCCTTAAATTAATGAATATGTTTGCCATGTTTTAATCTTGAATGAAACTTTTCCTAAAGTTAATGAGTTATAAAAATTTATTGATAAAAAAAAATTATTTATTAAAATGTTTTATTTATTTAAAAACCTTTTAATATTTGAATTTAAACTTTTCTTGTTTAAAAATGTCACCTTTCCATGTTTAAATGAGTTATTAATATATATATATATATTTTTAAACATTTTAATAAAAAATATTTAATTGGTTAAACATAATTATTTATTAAACCATTTTATTTATTAAAGTATTCAAGTGTAAGTCTTTAAAATATTTTAAAGTGTTTAAAAGATTAGGGGTTTAGGGACTCCTAGGATACCAAGAACTTAATAGCACACAAAAGACCATTGAAGAGGTTATTTGGACACTAGCAACATTTTCGACCCACTTAGGATTACTTGAACACTCTATAGGGATTTTGGCAATGCCCCAAGGCCTCCAAGGGCTTCAGACTTGGGCTTGGACAAATTCAAAAGGTCTCCTCTTGACACAGACAACCACAAAACAAACACTAACCCTTAGGGGCTCCACAAGGGGCACCAAGACTCAACTGTTGGCATCAATGAAAACTTAATCAACAATCTCCCCCTTTGTCATTGATGACAACACTCAGGCTCCCCCTGAGAATAGCCCCCCCCTAACCACAACTTCTCTCCCCCTTTGGCATCAATGGCAAAGGGTACTACCCCTCATAACACTCCCTCTCAGAACATGCTTTACCACACACCAGGCACTTCTGTGTGAAGAATCAATTTAGTGAGAAGAAGGAATGACCCCCAATTTTTCTCGGAGGTACTCAAATGTCCCTTTAGGAAGTGGCTTGGTGAATATATCTGCTATCTGCTCCTTTGTCTCAATATATTCCAACTTGATGTGCTTTTCTGTGACCTGTTCATGAAGAAAGTGATATTTGATAGGGATGTGCTTTGTATTGGAGTGCATGACCAAATTCTTGGAGATGCTGACAACACTTGTGTTGTCACATAGAATTGGAATCGGCTCATCATATGTTACTTGTAGGTCTTGCAGGTTCCGTTTCATCCAAAGAATTTGAGTACAGCATGCTGCTGCTGCTATATATTCTGCTTCTACTGTTGACAAGGATATGGAGGATTGCTTTTTGCTAGACCATGATACCAAACAGTCTCCTAAGAAAAATGCTGCTCCTCTTGTGCTTCTTCTGTCATCCACACATCCTTCCCAATCCGCATCTGAGTAAGCTAATAAGTCCAACTCATTTCCTTTTGAATACCATAATCCAAAGTCCATAGTTCCTTTAAGATATCTGAATATTCTTTTGACTGCAATAACATGAGTTTCCTTAGGAGCTGCTTGAAATCTTGCAACCTGTCCAACAGCTTGCATGACATCTGGCCTTGAAGCTGTCACATATAGTAAGCTTCCAATCATTGACCCGTAAAGTTTTTGATCCATTGCATTTGATTCATCGTCTTTGCTTAACTTGCAGAGTAGTCATAGGAGTGCTCACAGGCTTACAATCTTCCATCTTGAACCTCTTCAACATTTCTTTAATGTACTTGGTCTGAGAGATGAAGATGCCTTCCTCACATTGTGATATCTGAAGTCCCAAGAAGAAGGTCAGTTCACCAAGTAGCGACATCTCAAATTCATTTTGCATAACCTTGGTAAATTGTTGGCTCAGAGTATCATCATCACTACCAAAGATAATATCATCAACATACACTTCAACAATAATTATGCTGGTATGATCAATCTTGATATACATATTGATGTCTACAGTTCCCCTTTTGAAACCTTGTTTCTACAAGTAATTGTCCAATCTGGAGTACCAAGCTCTAGGCGCTTGCTTTAACCCATATAGGGCCCTTTTTAGTCTACACACATAGTCCTTGTTTGCTGATAGTCGGAATCCTTCTGGCTGTTCAATGTAGACTTCTTCTAGTTTGCCATTCAAAAAGGCTGATTTGACATCCATTTGATACACTTTGATGTTTTTAGCACAAGCATGGGCCAATATCATTCTTATAGCTTCCATTCTGGCTACTGGAGAAAATGTTTCTTCAAAATCTATCCCTTCGATTTGAGCATATCCTTTGTAAACCAATCTTGCCTTGTTTCTGATTACCTGCCCATCTTCATTCAGCTTATTTCTGAAAATCCATTTTGTGCCAATCACATTTTTGTCCTTGGGTCTAGGAACTAGTTCCCATGTTTCATTTTTCTCGATTTGATCAAGTTCTTCTCCCATGGATTTGACCCAATGTTCATATGCACTAGCTTCCACAAAGTTACTCGGCTCAACTGTAGATAGTAGTGAGAAATATACTTGTTCTGGTCTTCGGACTTGCCTTCAATCTTTTCTGGTTTCTATGCCGGCATTCTTGTCACCAATAATCAATTCATGTGGATGATTCTTTTGATACCAATTCTTAGGAGAGTTTTGTTGTTGTTCTTGCTGTTGATCCTGTACTTGTTGATCCTATGTAACTTTTGGCTGAATTTTTCTCTGTTCTTCCTCTTCTTCTTCTTCTTCTACTTCATCATCATCATCTTCTTCTTCATGATCTTCTGAGTCTTCCTGACATTTTGACAGGCTCGATTCATCAATCATTACATTGATGCTTTCCACTATCTTACCTAATCTCAGGTTGAAACACTTGTAGGCCTTTCTTGTGGATGAGTACCCAACAAATATTCCTTCATCTGCACGAGATTCAAATTTTCTAATCTTCTTATCATCTCTTCTGATGTAGCACCTGCTTCCGAACACTCTGAAGTGTTGAACATTAGCTGTTGTTCCTGTCCATAGCTCATAAGGAGTTTTATCAGTGTTGCTTCTGAGCAATCCTCTGTTCATAATGTGGACTGCTGTATGCACTGCTTGAGCCCAAAATTTTTCGCTTAGTTTAGCTTCATTCAACATAGTTATGGCCATTTCTAACACTGATCTGTTCTTCCTTTCTGCTACTCCATTCTGCTGAGGTGTTTTGGCAACTGAAAATTGTCTTTTTATACCATTTTCTTCACAGTACTGATAGAATTCATTTGATGTGAATTCTCCGCCATTATCGGATCTGAGACACTTGATTCGTTTACCTATTTCATTTTCAACCTGTTCTTTAAAAATTTTGAAGCATTCAAAGGCTTCCGATTTCCTATTAAGAAGGCATACCCATGTCATCCTGGAGTAGTCATCAATGAGCAGCATGAAGTATTCTTCACCATTCAATCCTTTATTCTTGGTTGGTCCACATAGATCAGTGTGGAAAATCTCTAAGGGTTTTGTAGACGAGTATTCTTTTGTCTTGAAATTGGCTTTTGTAAGTTTCCCATGATGACAGTGCTTGCAGATAGTGTCAGAAGGCTTTGTAATCTGTGGCATGTTCCTTACAGCTTGCTTCTTGCTGATCTTGACCAGATTATCAAAATGTAAGTGTCCCATTCTTCTATGTCATAACCAATTCTCATCTTCTTTACCTAGGTGACATTTCTCTTCCTTGATCTCATCCAGAACATATATGTTGTTTGGAGTCCTGGTAGCTGTAGCCACTAACTTTCCTGATCCTGCTTTTCTTATTTTGCAGGATTTTGAGTTGAATGTAAGTTCATGTCCCTGATCACACATCTGGCTGACACTCAACAAATTATGCTTCATACTCTCGACAAACAACACATTTTCTTCTACTGTATCTTTGCCGCCAAGATTTACTGTACCTTTTCCAACTACTTTTGCTGATTTGTTATTTCCAAAAGAGACAGATCCTTTATCTTTTTCAAGAAACATGAAAGCACCTTTGTTACCTGTCATATTGCTAGAACAACCACTGTCAACATACCATTTGTTGTTACCGGTTTGAGCTTGAGCTTGAAGAGCTATCCCACATTCATGAACATTCAGATTGTTCTTTTGTCTGATCCATACTTTTTGCTGGTCACCCATTTGATTGCTTGATACTTGTTTAATGCCTGTAGGAGGGATTGTCAATCTATAATTCCTGGCAGTATGCCCGAAGTTGTTGCATTTTTGGCATTCGACTTTAGAATCCAAAGGATAAAAACTGTTGTTGTTTCGTTGCCATCTAGAATTTTCATACCTGTTCCTATTTTCTGCATATCTCCCTTTTATACAATTCATCGCTTTATGCCCAAATATTCCGCAAGAAAAGCAATAACCATAAAATGAATGTTCATACCTGGGAATAAATGGTCTTCTTGGAGGTGTTGCCCATCTGAAACTTAGATTTTCAACTGAAGTCCATTCTGAGGTTGGTTGTCTAGGTTGAAATGGTCTTCTTAGAGGTGCTGTCATTTTAACATGTTGATTTTCAACTGGAGCCTGTTCAGATTGTTGTTTGGGTACTTCCTGGATGACAGGGTCTTTGATAACTTCTGGTTTATCTTCAGCTATCTTGGAACTTGAACCTTCATCATTATGCTTCTTATAACCAAGACCTGTTTTGTCGAGGTATGGCTTTTGATTCTTGATGATCTGATCAAGTATCTTGGAACTGTTGTCATAGCCTTGACTCACATTTTTCTTTTGTAGTTGAGTTCTTAGAGTCACTATCTCCCCCATTAGTCTCTCACTTTCATTCATACTTTCTTCTAGTTGTTTTCTGAGATTGTCTTGAATTCTTTTGGATTCTTCTAATTGAATAGTTAGACTTTGAATGAGTTGATCTGCTTCTTTAGATATCTGAGGTCTTTCTCGTAACTCCTGTATCTCCTCTTTAAATAGTTTATTCTTTTTCCTTTCTCTTCTCAGCTCTTTCAAAGCACTTATCAATTCTTCCTCCAGGTCTACTTCACCTTCTTAATCAGATTCTTCTTTGTTTTTGGTGATCTTATCTGAGTCTTTTGAATCAACAGCCATGAAGAGTACCCTTTTTGATTCGTTATCACTGCTGCTGTTTGAATCACTATCACTATCTGAGTCACTGTCAAAATCTTCATCTGATGAGCTGGTGTTTCTTTTAGAGTAGAGACTTTTCTTCTTTGCAAACCTTCCATTTTTCTTTCCTTTGAAATTCCTGTATTTCTTATGTTTCTTGAAGTTGTCATCACTGTCTAAGTCTTTTACATAGGGACATTTTGAAGCAAAGTGACCTATTTTACCACATGAAAAACACTTAAGAGGTAACTTACCTTTGTACTTACCTATGCCTCTTTTGATCTTTCTTACGAAGTTTGATATCTCCTCATCATCTGAATCATCACTACAGTTGAAGTGATATGCTGTCTTTGATTTGAATTTTATTTCTGAATTGTCCTTCTTGCCTTGTTTGTCTTTCATTGCTTGCTTGGAGGAGACTTTAAAGGCTGCTTCATTTCTAGGTGAGTCTTCATCTTCTAATCTCATCTCATAAGCCACAAGTGTCCCATGTAGCTGGTCTACAGTCATAGTATCCAAGTCAGTCCTTTCTTCCAAGGCTGAGATTTTAGGATTAAATCTGTTGGGAAGCGTTCTTAGTATCTTTTGAACAACTACTGATTCTTCAACCTTTTCACCCAGGCCTCTGATAGTATTTACAAGTTCATCAATTCAAAGAAAATAGGTTGCAATGTTCTCGTCATCCTTCATCTTTAGATGTTCGAATTGTCCTCTGTAGGTTTGTATTTTGGCTTCTTTAACCTTTTTGTCACCTTCGTAGATGGTCTTGAGTTTGTCCCACATTTCCTTAGCAGAGGTACAATGCATGACTTTGACAAAGACCGATTCATCCAATGCACTTGAAATATGGTTCGTGGCTTTTGAATTCGTATCATAACGAACTAAGTAAGCTGGATCTGTTGGTGGGGGTGTTGGTACTTTATATCCATTTTCAACTATTTGCCATACTTGAACTCCTTGAGCTAGTAGAAAATATTTCATTCGTATACTCCAAAAGGTATAGTCGGTCCCATCAAACATGGGTATTCCATTTTTTCTGTGCTTGGCAAACTTTCCCATTATTTCCTTCCAGTGATTAGACTGTTCTTGAAGGAACCTGCTCTGATACCAAATGTTGGACTACTGAGAGGGGGGTGAATCAGTATTCGTCGATTATAAAATTTTCAATCAAGAGCAAGTTGCTAATCACCAATCATAGCAGCATATCATCAACAATCATGAAAAATAACAAGATGCACAGTACACAAGATTTTTACGTGGAAACCCAAGTCCTGGGGGTAAAACCACGGAAGCCTTTTTAATAATAGTTGTCCAGAAATAACTGGATAAAAAGAACAACTGTCTTATTGTATAGACTTCAATTTTTTCAGCTTCAACTGAAAGGAGGCTACGACCCCCTGTTTTACAGGCTGCAACGTGAAGGAAGCTACCACTTCCTATTTTTCTGACTTCTACCAGAAGGAGGCTACGACCTCCTTTCCTTGCCCCGTCCTGCCACCCTGTTAAGAAGAATATTGTTGAACCTGTGGACCTGTCACATACAAAACGATGCTGCTAATAGTCTCTGCACTCTAGTCACTGTCATCCCTGTAGTTAATACTATCACATCATCTCCCTGCCCACACTGTCATATCAAACCACAATACTTCTGCTGCAAATTATCCTTTGATCAGATCTTCTTTTGCTGGTCAAGATGCTCATCAACACTGCTGAATATTGTCAAGTCAATCTTATTACTGCCACCCACACTGCCAAGTCATCCCTATCACTGACACACTCTGTACTGTGCTAATCTCTGAATCTGTTACTGCCAAATCATCCCTTAGGAACCAAATCATAACACTATAAAATCATGTCACTATGAGCATCTTATCACTTGTCAAGTTCAAAAACTTGCACAGCCTTCATACTTTGTCAATCACTGTCAATACTTAAAACTTGGACTGTCAAGATATTTCAGGAAAGCAATCACAGTACATCAATTACAGTCTTGACTGAGTATATCAGACATCATCTTGGGACAGATATCATCTCACCATTACAGTGTATGTGGTGTATAGAGTAGTATCAACATTTACATCATGCATACAGTATCACACTAATTATATACACAATATTAAACATACCTGAACATCATGTCATCATCATAGAATATAATCTGTACTGTATACCTGTCACTTGTATGTCAAAACATTGAAAACCATACCTCAAATGATCATCATGAGCTCTGTGATCAAGAATTCCAGCGATCTCTGTCTCAGTGTTGAAGGAGCATCTGCATTCTTTTTAACCTGTCTATTCTGAATTCAAAAACTTCTTCATCTAAAAGACAGCTCTTTCTTGGCATAGTCGTTTTAGAAGATACAAACTGTCCCAAAAGAACTCAATTTGATCCAGCAAGTCAAATCGCTGCTAAATGAAGCCAATGCAATAATCCTCAACAATTCTGTCAAGAGCCCCTCGGTCGGTTTGCGATTTGGTTATATAGGCAGTCCTTTTTCTTTTTTTTCTTTTTTTTTTGCTTGAACTCAGCGATCTTGCATTCAAGGATGATCTCTGTCCTCTACTGATTTATAACTAAAAATTTCACTAGTCCATGAATTATCAAGATATGTACAGCCCAGCCTGTAAATGCAGCCCGTGAATTAGCCCGTGAATTTCCAACCGTAAATACAGCCCATTAATATACAGCCCGTGAATTAGCCCGTGAATTTCCAAACTTAAATGCAGCCCGTGAATTAGTCCGTGAATTTCACAAATTGTTCAGCCCGTCAATGTAAAGCAGTCCGTGAATTTCCATACGAATATACAGCCCGTAAAAATATTGTTCAGCCCTTCATTCCAATATTGTTCAGCCCGTGAGTTATCAAAAAATGTTCAGCCCGTGAATTCCAATATGATTCAGCCCGTCAATTTCAAAAACTGTATATGCCGTGAATTTCCAAAACTATCTTTTGTAAGTTGTCAAAAGTTCATTTATTTATATGAAATAAGATGAATGGCTTCCTTAAATTAATGAATATGTTTTCCATGTTTTAATCTTGAATGAAACTTTTCCTAAAGTTAATGAGTTATAAAAAGTTATTGATAAAAAAAATTTATTTATTAAAATGTTTTATTTATTTAAAAACCTTTTAATATTTGAATTTAAACTTTTCTTGTTTAAAAATGTCACCTTTCCATGTTTAAATGAGTTATTAATATATATATATTTTTTAAACATTTTAATAAAAAATATTTAATTGGTTAAACATAATTATTTATTAAACCATTTTATTTATTAAAGTATTCAAGTGTAAGTCTTTAAAATATTTTAAAGTGTTTAAAAGATTATGGGTTTAGGGACTCCTAGGGTACCAAGAACTTAATAGCACACAAAAGACCACTGAAGAGGTTATTTGGACACTAGCAACATTTTCAACCCACTTAGGATTACTTGAACACTCTACAAGGCTTTTGGCAATGCCCCAAGGCCTCCAAGGGCTTCAGACTTGGACTTGGACAAAGTCAAAAGGTCTCCTCTTGACACAGACAACCACAAAACAAACACTAACCCTTAGGGGCTCCACAAGGGGCACCAAGACTCAACTGTTGGCATCAATGACCAGGCACTATTGGCATCAATGACAACTTAATCAACATCTACTTCTACCAAAATACTCTATGATTTAACTACTGAACGAGCTGAATCTAAATAAAACTGACTAAACGAACTAAACCGACTCAACCCTTATACAGAGCGGGTTCCTTCTATTTATATTATTTACAAGACCAAGCAGGGTTTACTGAGTACTACTCAGTTATTACAGACTCAGGTAGCTTACAAAATATCTTTGTTACATTGAACGTTGGCCCATACCTAGTAGCGAAAATCTTGCAATGCATTAACCACAGCCTCAATTGGTCATGAAACGTCTTTCAGCCCATCTATACCAGTCATAACTAGCCGCAAAACTGTCCTTCCATCTTCTGCTAGTTCATCCTTCTGCCATCTTCCTTGATTTCTACCTGTCCAGCATTAACTCTTCTACCTGCCGCTTCCACCGTCTCTGGATGTGATTTTTCCCGTCGCACCAACCATGTCACAGATTTCTCTATTCTGCACTTCCTTTCCATCATTGTCATGCCTTTCCCCGTCGCACGCATGTTTTATCTTTCTACGCCGGTTCATTTCCTTCCTTCTTTACCTACGTTTCCCTTGTTGCGTGCGCACTTTTCCTTATTTGTTTGCGCGGCAGCTTCTTCCTTGTGCACTTTTTCACCCCAGCACCCTTTGTCAACCATGTCTCTCGACTTTGGACATCATGTCAAAGCTCAGTTATTTGTAATATGATAGCTTCTTCCCATCACGGAGAATCTTGTGGGGGCATGTGTCCAGTCTTTGGAAATCATATTGGAGTTAATCTTCTAGATTGTTATGTAAGGGGGGGCATCCTACCAACCTTTGTACATCATGTTGGGTAAGGACCTACTGTAAGCATAGTTCTTGTTATGTGTCAAGATTGTTAAAAAGTGAAACAGGTGTCCTTGAGCATAATTCATATTCTATGTCAAACTCATTAAAAAATAAAATAGATGTCTTTGAGCAGTGTTTATTTCTAGTTTCAAGCTCATTAAAAAATAAAACCTACTTTTGAGCATAGTTTTATTCCCTTTTAAGATCGATAAAAAATGAAATGGGCTACCTCAAGCATTGTTATTTTCTATTTCAAGATTGTGTAAAAGTGAAATAGGTCCTCACAAGAATAGTTATTTTATGTTTTAAGATTATGTAAAAATGAAACTGGTCACCATGAGCAGAGTTCCATTTTCATGTCAAGCTTGTTAAAAAATGAAATAGATCCCCCTCCCATTAAGTTAATCCATCCACCAGAGTTAACACTTGAACCTTCTTTCCATATGCTTGTGCCATTTGATTCTTCATTTTCCTCCATTTATGGTAAACATTTTCCCATTATTAACTAGAAGGCTAATTATGTGAAGGAAACAAATATGCGAAGCAAATGAAGCTTAGGGGGCATACCATCAGCCTCTGACCTTTATGCTAGCGGAAAGATCCAAACATCTGGACATCATGTTTGGAAAAATCCTATTAATGATACTAGGCACAGACCTCTGGACATCATGTTGGGAAGGGGACCACCAATAGGAATAGTACATAGAATATTTTTTCTTAATTTTAAAATTGTTAAAAATGAAAACCAGCTTCGACCATAGTTCATTTTATGTTTCAAGCTCGCTAAAAAATGAATCCAATTATTTGAAATTACTTTTAGATTTTTCATGCTCTGATTAAAACATGAAAAGTGGTTTGAACTTAGTTTATTACCATTTTCCTGCATTGGATTCAAATATGAAAAAGGTTTCGAGTGATTTTGAT
>LPNX011181976.1:3851-197626 GCA_001517045.1 Pseudotsuga menziesii | reverse complement strand
CAAATAATTTGTATATTTTTTCTCGACTTTATGTGAGTCATCACTTTTCGATAACTAATATGAAATATGATCATTTTTAGAGAAAAATTCTCTGAAAATTCTTTGAAAATGGTTTTAAATGTCTTTATTTTCTTGAATTATTTACAATTTTGTCAATAAAAATGCCTTATTTTGTACATAAAAATGTCTTATTTTATAGAAAAAATTGTAAAACGTATATGTTTTTCATTATAAATTGCTTAAAAATGTATGTTATTTTGTTAAATTTCAAAAAACACGCTTGAAAATAAAAATTAAAAATATTTTACAACAAAGATAATTCAAAGGCCCCAAAAAATGTCTGAAAATGAAAATGTGTGATACTGGCATCAACCATTTTTGAAACGGGGGTAAAAATAGCTACTAAAATTAGGAGAGAGAAAAACGAGAACTGTGTCGAGTTCTCGTTTCATAGTATAAGTGGTTACCAAGCGAACTTGTTTCTTTCACGCTTGTAAAAGTATTTGAAAGGTCGTCTATCGAGTGAAGTTTACCCATTTTTTGGGTTATTTAGACTGATTTATGACAAAAGTACACTCTAGTTTATCATAACTATAAGAGTTCTCCTAGGTATCATTTTACACTTTTTCAGACCTTGGGGATTAAATTTATGACATTGTAGTTTTCTTTTGTCCTTTAAGACTCTCTAAACATGAAATAACATCGATTTTACCTTCTTCAGACTCGTCAAATTCAAATAATGAAGGAACCTTTTTGGGAATGAACCCCTCATTTCTCATGTTTGTCAAACATGTGAGATCACCAAGCGAACTTTTTTCTTTCATGCTTGTAAAAGTATTTGAAAGGTCGTCTATCTGGTGATAGTTTACCCATTTTTCAGGTTATTTAGACTAATTTATGACAAAAGTACACTCTAGTTTATCATAACTATAAGAGTATTGTTCTCCTAGGTATAATTTTACACTTTTTCAGACCTTGGGGGATAAATTTACAACATTGGAGTTTTCTTTATTCATTTCAGACTCTCTAAACATGAAACAGCATCGAGTTTACCTTCTTCGGACTCGTCAAAATCAAACAATGAAGGAACCTTTTTTGGGACTGAACCCCTCATTTCTCATGTTCGCCAAACATGTGATATTGGACTCATCCTATGATGAGATATGTCGAGCATTTTTACCCTTTTTAAGATCGTTAAAAATAAAAGAGGTACTAGCCCATCTTTATGGGGAAATTAAGGGAATGGGAAAATATTTTTCATTTATATTAATCGCATCTTATAGTCACCCTTGAACATGGAACCTGTCTACATTTCATACAAATAATTGGGTAATCATCTTTTCCTCGAGTTGATCCACTTTCATGAGTCATTTTACTCATTTGAGTAATTCAAAGAATGCATCGTCTTTTCTTTGCATTATGTCTAGTCTTTTCCTCATTGACTCAATGCTTCCAAGTCACTTGTTGTGCAAATCAATGTTCAAGGGGAGCCTTTTACCACAACCAACCTCTACAGTTACCTTACCTTACTTTATGTTGGTCATCTCTCAGTTAGTCCCATGGTTACTCCATAATCAAGGTCACTTCAAACCACTTTTGTTCTAGTTTTATGTTGATGATGGGGGAAACATTATGACCCTCCTTCGACGAGTTTATTCTCGTCAACACCAGCACATCTTCTGGGAATTAGTCTTAGAAATAAGTTAGTACCTTGAATCTTGCATGCCTCAATGGTAGGTTTCCTCTCTTTCAACTGTAGGCTCCACTGGCCTTTGATTTAAATATTCCATTGATTATTTGACTTCAACTCATCTATTCACATTTGGAGGAATGTACTAAGGTACATTGGGAATCATTGACATTATTAGTGATTTCCTTCACACTTGTTAATGCTATACAGTAATGACCAGTACTCAAGTGGCTTCTACCATGTTTGACATTAGGAAATCTATTTGTTTATGGAAATACTCATCTTCTACGGACATAAGTTGTTTCCCTATCCTAAAATACTTAATACTAGAACAAAGGAGTTACAACAACATGAAATAACTTCCCCTAAGATAACATAAACTTCATGAATGAAATACTCATTACCTCACACAGGTTGTAGAAGGTTGATCTCATAAGTGTTTGATCTCCACAAATGTCTTGCAAGATAGAAAACAAAACACACACTAGATCATAGTAACATGCTAGTTCATGATCTTATGTTGATGACCAAGGAATTCAACAATAAATACAGTGACTTAAACACAATGATATTTATGGGAAAGAAACATTCATTTTCATTAATAAAAATGGAGAGAGAGAGAGATATAGCCTAAGCCTTGGTGTTGAGAAACCCTTCTCAAGTGAACCTTTCCTCAAATCCTCAAGCTTGCCTACCAATTTTTCACTAGTCTTGGCTGAATTTCACCAAAGTTTAGATGCAATAACATAATCTTCCTCATTTTACCCATGGGGGGTGAGCCAATATTTATAGCCATTGGGAGGATAGGAGGATATAATGGGTGAGGTGGAGGGAGGATCCTACAATGATGGATCTCAAGCTCTACGTGGTATTGAACCTTAGGGACGAGGCTACACGAAGTCATGCTTTGAGAAGCCTCTCGAAGCTTCTCATCTTCTCTTTAAAACCAATGCACCATGAGAGAACCACTCATGACATGAAGGAGACTAGTGGTGGCACCTCTTATTTCTCAAATAAAAATAGCTTTACCAAAATAGGTACCACACCTTGACCATAGGGAAAGCGCGGTCGTGGTCAAAAGTGTAAAATAACTAATACTTTTCCATTATTAATTTCAAGACTTGTGGATTTAGGAAAAATACTTATACTTGGATCTCATTGCATGATGATGACGAGAAATGTGTGTAACAGAATTCCCTCCAAAGCATGAGGCTAGAGGGATAGGATAGATGAAGGATTTGTAGGAATAAGTTATCACTTTGAGGCAATGAGTCCACTGATCGGAGATCTTCAACAACCAAGCTTATTCTATAGTACATTTACACTTTGATTTATGTCCATACGACTCACAAAATGGTTGTTGGCCAATACACTGCAGATCCATGTGAGATGTAAACAACCATGGATACTAGAATACAACGTATATCCATGTGAAGAAGACTCAAACTTGGACATAGCTATAATAAATACAATGTAGATCTATGTCATATAGACACAAATTTGAGCACAGCCATGACCATACAAATGTGGATCCATGCTAGGACTCATACAAATACTCCATTGAAACCTGGGGAAAGCAATGAGAACTTAAACATATAACCAAGGTCTTTGTCTCATCTTCAACAAAGTACGATTCTATCCATGTGAATACATGTCTTGAATTCAAACATGGTAGAAACCACTCGATTCTCGGTCAATGATGAAAATTGTTAACAAGTGCGAGAGAGATAACCAAGGTACCCTAGTACATTCCTACGAATGTGAATAGATTATTTTATGTCGAAAACTCGTTTGAATATTTCGATAAAAGGTCAATGATGTAAACCTATTGTCAAAAGTGACAAAATCTGTAATTGATGTATACATATCTCAAGGTACTACTTTGTTGTTTCTAAGACTAATTCCTCGAAGATGAGTTGAAATCATCAGGAATAGTCTCGTCGAAGGAGGGCCATGATGAATCCCACATCAATGACACGAAACTTGGAACAAAGTTCTATAATTTGAGTATGAATTAGCCATAGGATTGACTCAGATGTAACCGACACGAAGGTAGTTTTGACAATAGAGGCAAACTCTCAACACAACTCTCCTTTGAACATAGGGCGACATGAACAAAGACTTGGCAGCATTGAATTGACGAGGCAGATACCAAGACATAATGCAATGATGGATGATACATTCTTTGAAAGACTCGAAGGAGTGACATGACTCTCGAAAAATGAATCAACTCGGAAGAAAGTTGAATACCCAATTGACTAAATGAAATGCAGACTAGTGTCATGTTCAAAGGTCATAAAAACTGTTAATAATTGCAAATGATATATAGTTCCCTTTCCTTACTTTCCCGATCATGTTTGATGAGTGCCTCTTTTTGTTTTTACGAGTTCAAAGAGGGTAAAAGACACTCATTGTAGCTTATCATGAGATAAGTCCATTATCACATGTTTTTCAAACCTGAGAAATGAGGGGTTCATTCCCAAAAGATGGTCTCTCTGTGTTTAGTTTAAAAGAGTCCATTCAAAGTAAACTAGGTGTCATTCATGTTTAGAGAGTTTGAATGAAACAGAAGAAGACTCCAAATTGTCATTTTTCATATGATTTAGTCTATGAGACCCGAAAAAGTATAAAATAATACCTTAGAGAACTCTTCTAGTCAACGACTAGAGTATACCTTTTTCGTAATTTAGTCATTCCGAACCGAAAAATCGTCAAAAAGACGACTCTTCGGGTCCTTTTATGAGCATGAAGAAGACACGTTCACTCGGAAATATTTTCACATCTTAAGAGTCTGAAAAGAGCTTAAAGAAGACTCTATTAGGGTTTCTTTTTCGTGAAAAAGGCTTTAACGAGTCCGAAAAAGAGTTAAAATTTGACTCAAAAACTCAGTGCTAGGTTTAACGAGCACGATTGAAGTTTCGAAATAGCGCTCAGAAACGTTTTTTTTTTGTGCGATAACGAAAAAGGTAAAACAAAACTCATTCATATCCAAAAAAGTCATTTCTCTAGGCCATGTAAGCTTTAAAAGAACTATTAGACACTTCCAAAATTAAAACTTAGGATTTACATGACCATAAAGGGTAAAATTTTAATAAAATAATTAAACTAATTAATTTAAAACCCAAAAATGGTAAATAAAAACATAGTGAAAGTAAAAAAAAAAACATTTCTCATTTGTCTTTTTACCATTTGGAGAGCAAAGTAGCCATTTTGAGTGCAAATTCGAGGTGTAGATTGCGGATCCCGCGATCAACCATTCTCAGAACAGTCAGATCCAGGTAATTCTTCAAACTATTCCTATCATTTTCATTGTTTCCATTTTTCATTTGATGCATTTTGTAGGGTTTTTGAGGCAATTTCCCAAAGGGAAATGCATTTTTTAGGGAACCGCACATTTCCCTTTCAGGAAATGCAGTACTCCTATGACATCACCTCTTTTCTTAAAGAAAAGAGCGGTGGCACTACTCTGTTCTAATGAACAAAGTGTGATGCCACAAGTTTCCATAGAACGCATGAGAAATAAGCCAAAAGAATGATTTAAATTTTTTTTGGATGATTGTAGATGAATTCAAATACTCCAATTTGACATTTTGGCAAGATATTTCAACAAAAATGGTGGTATTGAAGGAGAGGAAGAATGAGATCAACGATAAAAGAGGGGCAAATGACGTAGGGACCATATTTTCTCTATGTGTGTGTGGTTTACTAAAATTCTTCAATGTTCCAAGTATGAGATCACAACTGAGACTACTAGAGTATATTCTCAGGATGTGGAATCCTGAGCAGCAATACTTCGAAGTAGGTGCCCATATTTTGATTATGGCCTTATAATACATCTACTTCCTGATAGGTTTGTTTAGGTGAGGAGCACCTATTTCTTTGACTAGTCCCCGAGGCACAGAAATCACTACTTAGGGTCTTATAGACCAATACTACTTTCCAGGAACACAGATGTGTGGGAATAAAATACCTATAAAGGTTGTGATGGGCCTTCCTATACGAACAGTCTTATTTACTATGCAACATATCTCTGGGAGCCAAGGGAATCATCAGGAATCGATATCCCACATGTTATATGCCTTGGATTTGATGGCCCCTATAGTATTCAACTGGGCAGAAGCCCTACTGGTCACAGTCAAGCAACAGCTGGAAAACTGTCGGTGTCGATAACTTAAATAGTTTGTATATGGAACAATATTAGTGTCATTCTTCTTTGACAGGGTACCACTACTGAGTCCACATGTGGCCTTTACAGAGCTCATGCCACGTGATCCACGAATTCTCAGATAGGTGGAGGTCATGGCCCTCCATGGTGGTGGAGGATTGAGAGTCAAGTATGGGGCTGCATTTTTCCAATGGTTGGCTGACCAGCTCCTCATGATTGATTATTATGTGTATGCATGTACTGAATTTATGGGATATCTATACCTAGCTATGCCAGTAGATGAGTAGTGGAGAGAGCTTGGTGAGTAAAACACTAAGATATACATGATCCAGGTCATTCCTAGGTGCACGCTGGGGACAACAGTCGACTGAATGAGTCAAGCTCTATTATGGCGAAAGCATATAAAAATAACCAACAAAGAAGGAAATACACTTAGGTCAACAGAAAGTATACGAACAGACAATATGCAAGAATTTGAACCAATTTATTAATTCTTCTCCATGAAAGATGGAGGAATCAGAATTATATTTATCAGAAGGATGTATATTAAATTAATGTACATTATTATATAGGATGTTGAGACGATTGGGTGACTACCCATTATGTTCAGTTACAAAAGAAGTTATAACAATTCAGAAGTTCAACCGTTGCAGATCATGTTGGTATGTTGTATGACGAGGTGGACCTGTCAAGGTGAACCTATTGAGAAAACAAGTTGAGGTGGACCTGTCAAAGGAGAACCTATCGATGTGAACCTATCGACTGCTAGTTGCATCATTCCTTGTTCCTTAAGAAACAACGGTTTCCATTGTGTGTTCATTCGGGTGAGGAAACCTTTTGGCTACTTCAGTAGTAGAGTACCATTTTCTTTGTGTGCGGAGTTGTCCATCTTTATCCACTTGAAATAAGGGAATGGAGTTCTTCCTTGTATGGTGTATGCATCATCCCAAAATTGTGTTACAAAGAAGAGGTTCCTAAACATCTGAATGGATGTCTTCGGGTTCTGTTGTATGCAAGTCATTATGTTCCAACAAGGGTGTTTGGTATGGTCGAAGTAGATCTACATTGAAAACTAGATGTAGACCAAGGAATGCAGGAATGTCAAGCTGAAAAGAGTTTTCTTCAATTTGTTTAAGGATACTGTATGGACCATATCTTAAAAGTTTCATCTTTATGTATGGACCAGTGAAGAGCTCCTTCTTTGGATGTAACAAGACCTAATCCCCAATCTGGAATGATTAAGGGATACGATGCTTATCATGTCAGGCCTTAGATTTTTTATTCGCTCATTGCAACATTTCCTGTTCTTGCTTCTGGATGTTGTAGATTTGATCTTTGAAAATCAATTCTTTCTCCACTGCTTGTCCTTCGAAGTCTATGTCATTTGAATGTGTCGAGGAACTAATTTAGTCGATAGGTGTTGAGGGTTGAAATCTGTAACAGATCTCAAAAGGACTCTTGCCCATAGAGTTGTGTTGAGCATGATTTTAGTTTTTTTGTATGTATAGAAGGTTGTCATCCCATGTTCAATGCTGCTTGTGGTTGTACATGCGAAGCAATTGTACGACTAAGAGATTTACAACTTTCGTTTGTCCATTTGTGTATAAATGGAAGGCTGTCGACAAAAAATGTTTCATGTCGAGCTGTTTCTAGAGGGTTTTCCAAAAGGTTCTGACAAATCTAGCATCTCTGTCGAAAATAATGGTCATCGGGAGGCCATAATGTTTCCATACATGTTCAAAGAAGATTTGAGCAGTCGGTTGTACTGTCATAGTCTTCTTTCATGGTATGAGTATAGCCATCTTGGAAAATTTGTCGACTACTACTAATATCGCGTCATGTTGATGTTTGGTATTAAGATATCCCATCAAGTAGTCCTAGAAATATATTCCCAAGGTCGAATAGGAACTGGAAGGGGTGTGTATAGTCCTTGTCATTGATTCGGTGGTTTAGCAATGGCACAAACCATGCACGATCGAATGTATTTCTTGATGTCATATTTAAGTGAAGGCCAGTAGAAGTACTTTTGGAAGATAACAAGTGTTTTTGTGACTCCAAAATGTCTTGTAGTCTTGTTGTAGTGTGTGTCACAAATGAGCCTCTATCAGTTCTCACCAGTCAGTACACAAAGTTTTCCAAGCTTGTATAGCAAGGTGTCCTTTAGGAAGTAGTCGATAGTCAAAAACTTGTCGATCTGAAGCTGTTGATAAATTGTAGAGAATTCGCAATCTACCGAATACAATTATAGCCAAGTAGTGGTGTCTTAACGCTACATACTCATCAATGTAGACATTAGAGTAATGGGTGGTCTACTGAGACAATCAACTATGGCATTTCCTTTTCCTTACTAATACTTAATTACCAACTGAAATTGTTGCAGGTAATTAATCCACTTGAGTTGTCGAGTTGTCTGTAGTTTCGACTGGGATGGAACGAACTGCAAAGGTTTATGGTCAGTGAGGATGACTATTTCCTTTCCAAGAATGTAGTGTCTCCATTTCTTGAGAGCTTTTAAAATGGCGTACAGTTATTTTTCATATGTCAAATACCTTCTAAATGTGTCATTGAAAGTCTTGAAATGAAATGCAACTAGGTGACCTGACTAAGTGATCACTGTGTCAAGAGTATAGTCTGATGCATCTGTCTCAATCTCAAAGGGCTGATGCAAATCAGGAAACACAAGTATTGGTGCAATACAAAGCTTGGTTTTGATTTGTTCAAAATCTTATTGTTGTGTTGGTGTGCATTTGAAGAAAGTTTTCCCATTTCCTTTCATCGATTGATTCAAATGCCATGATATGTGGTTGAAGCCAAGTATGAATCGTCGATAGAAATTCTCCAAACCAAGAAAACTTCTTGGTTCATGAATGTTTTGAGGAATGGGCCAATCTTTGAGGATCTGTACTTTTTATGGGTCAACATGAATTCCTGCAGAGTTAATTACATACCCCAAATATTTGATGTTGGTCATCGCAAATGAGCATTTGTCCATGTTCAGATATAATCGATGTTGTTGGAGAGTGTTGAATACTTTTCAAAGTTGTTTGACATGTTCTTCCCGTGATCAACTAAAAATCAAGATATCATCGAGATAGAAAATGACACACTTACCAATGAAAGGTCGTAGAAGGTCATCCATATATCTCATGAAGGTTGCAGGTGCATTGGTTAAGCCAAAAGGCATGACTAACCATTCAAACAATCATTCTTTGGTTTTGAAACTCGTTTTCCATACATCAGTGGACTCGATTGGAATCTGGTGGTATCTCGACTTAACGTCAAGTTTCATAAAGAACTTAGAACCTTTCAGATTGTCAATGAGTTCATCAATCCATGGAAGAGGGTATATGTTCTTCACTGAAAATTTTGTGATAGCCCGATAGTCGATGGAACTAAGACAACTGGACTTCCACATGGAGAGGAGATGGAGAAGATATGACCCTTGTCAATCAAATCCTGGATTTTCCTATGAATCTCTTCATTTTCAAGAATGGATCTTGTGTAATTAGATGCGTTAGGTAATGAAGAACTGTGAACAAGTTCAATGGAGTGCTTTACCCGACAATGAAGAGGTACTCTATCTGGTGCTTGAAATATGTTCTAGTATTCTTCAAGAATGTGGTCGATCTGTTGTTGTTGTCAAGAGCTCTACTATTCAGTGAGTTGAATTGTCACTGCAGTATTCCTAGAATGTTAAGGATTTATCATGATTAATGCGAAATTTTGAGCATGATTAATAAGCTTCTTTGTTTGTTTGGCAGATATCATAGAAACCGTTGGTGTGGGTTGTCATTGTGGTATGCCATACCATTGATTCTATATTTTAGCAATCACCTTCTGAGACCATGACTGATGTGTACCGTGTCGATCCCATAGGTAAGGTTTTCTTAATAGGGCGTCGGCTATGGAAAGCAGTGCCATGTCACAGACTACTTCATCTTCAAAAGGCTTAATGAAGTAGGCAAGCCTGCATTGTCATGTGATCCTTAGTTCCTGCCCATCCTTCATCTAACCGATATTGTAAGGTTGACAATGTGGAGTGCTGAAAAGACTTAATTTCTTCACAAGATCTTTAGAAACGAAGTTCTTATGGCTGCCATTATCCACAATAAGATGTAATGGATTTTTCTGAACCCGTATCTGTGTATGAAACAGGTGTTCATTTTCCTTCTCATCAACGATAGTCGAGGCTACCGGAGTGGTCGATTTTGAAGCCAAAAAGGTTGATGCATCTAGATCAGAGTCTACCAGGGTTCTGTCGGACAAGTCAGATGTCGACAATTTTTCCAAATATGTGTTTCGAGCTTTGCTTTATGGCATATCATGCGATGTTGAACTGTGATAATCACACCATTTCTCGTTAGGGGTTTTCTTTTTGCGATCCCTCTTGTCTTTCTGAAAGTTCTTCTTTTGATGATCAGGCTTTGGCGGAGTCGACTGAGAAGGGTTCTTGAACTTGTCGGAGTCGGCTAGTGACTTCTTGTCGGATGTTCGACATTAGAGGAAATTTGATGTCTAAAATGGACCTCCTAAGGAAAATGATAAAATAATAGTTAAAATAATAAAATAATAGTTATTAATTTTGGAGGAAGAATGAAAAAAACTACTTTTTTTGTTCGTATTTTCGACATATCTCCCTGTGTTTTTACTCAAATTTTGAGCGAGAGAGCTCGTTGGATGTGGAATTTAATTATGCATCCAACTAGTACCCACACTGCATACTTTTGATGGACCCCGCTACCCCAAAAATAAGAAATACCTGAAAAAATGTGATGATGATGTCATCATCACATTTTTCAGGCATTTCTTGTTTTTGGGGTAGAGGCATCTGTCAAAAGTATGCAGTGTGGGTACTCGTTGGTTGCATGATTAAATTCCGCATCCAACAAGCTCTCCTACTTGAAATTTGAGTAAAAACATAGGGAGATGTGTCAAAAATACGAACCAAAAAAGTAGTTTTATTTTATGACAAATATGTCAATTCAACCATTATGGTTGACTCATTTTACTGAAATTCTATTGGCTCTTGAATTCCAACTCACAAAATTTATTTTTGGCGCGTTTTCTTATGAGACCCATTTTAGACCCCAAATTTCCTCTAATGCTTGTTGGCTTATTCGCGAAACATGCTTTTCCTTTCTATTTAGCTTCAAGCTTGCTGGCATAATGAAATGCATGCGTAAGTGTACTGACAGTTATAAACTCCATCTCTTGCTGAATGTACGGGGATAAACCATTGACGTACTTCAGGACAAGTAATTTCTCTTCTTCTTGGATGCCAAGTCTAGCCATAAGTCGATAGAATTCATCGGTGTAACTCTATACAGACTGGTCTTTCCATTTCCTTAGTTGCTGTCACTTCTTATACTAATGTTCAAGATACTTGTGTGGGTAGAATTCCTTTTGGACATATTCGACAAATTTTACCCATGTGTCTATGGGGTCTTCTTCTTTTTCCATCTTTGTCGATAGATTCTCCCACCAACATTGTACAGAGGTTGACATCTTTAAGGATGCAATGGTGATATTTTTTGTTTCGGAGAGTTGATTCACCGTGTAGTAAGATTCCAGTTGTGTACCCAATTGTCAACGGATTCTGCGTCAATATTTCCTTTAAGATTCGGTATGTCCATATTCATTTTCACTTTGAAGGGGATGATTTTATCAAAGTGAGGTCGTGTCAAGGATTCCCTGGAGTTTGAAGTGACTTGCATGAGAATCTCGCTAAACTGGGAGAACATTTCGGTTAGTTGCTGAGCTAGTGCTTTTTCTATGAGTTGTTATTTCTCATCGGTTGCATGTCTATTATCTGCTTCTTCGACTATATTTTCTGAAGTCTAAGGAAGTGTATGCTTTTGTTATTGAGTTTGCGAGTGTGTTTGAATAGGCATAAGTTAAATAACTTCGATAGAAGTGCTTATGTAACTTAAGACCTAGAAAATATCTTGCTCTGATACCAATGATCTAGGCCGTGCCTAGGTGCACGCTAGGGACAACAGTTGACTAAATGAGTTGAGATCTATTATGGTGGAATCATATAAAAAGAACAAAAAAAAGCAGGAAATACACTTAGGTTGACAGAAAGTATACGAATAGACAATATGCAAGAATTCGAACCAATTTATTACTTCTTCTCCATGAAAGATGGAGGAATCAAAATTCTATTGATCATAAGGATGTATATTACATTAATGTACATGCTTATATAGGATGATGATCTTCTTGGGTGACTACCCGTTACGTTCAGTTACAAAAGAAGTTATAACGATTTAGAAATTCAACCGTCGCAGAGCATGTTGGTATGTTGTATGTCGAGGTGAACCTATCAACTGTTGGTTGGATCAATACATGTTTTTATATTTTTGTCATTTTTTATGATTTTTATGCATGGTGACAAGACATACTTCTTCTCATGCAAATGTAGGATTAGCATGACCTGGAGGCCCATCTCCAATAGTAGATGTGGGATTAACACGACCTATTGCGAGGTTTTATAAAATGTATCTCGTCATAGTCTACAAGCTCGTAGGCCCATTTTTCCAATACTTTAATCATGATATAGAGACCATACCACATGGATTCTAGCTTCCATTTCCCAAGTTTATCATGTTTCTAATCATAGGTCAGAACCAGATCTCCTTCATTGAAAACACGAGGCTGGACCGATTTATCATATTGAGACTTGTTCTTTTTTTGTGAGACTCATTAGCCAAGGCAACATCTTGTTGTGTCTCATCAAGGTTTGTCAAATAAAAACAACATTATTCTTCGCTAGAAGTATTGGGTAGAATATCAACAAAAATCTTGAGTGACGGAATCTCACACTCAATAGGTAGGACAACTTCCAGTCCATAGACCAATTGGAAAGGCGTGAAACTGGTCGTTGTTTTAACTAAAGTTCTATAGGCACAAAGTGCGGAAAATAGAGTTAAATTCCAATTAGATTTATGATCTCCAACCATCCTACAAAGCATGGTCTTGAGGACCTTGTTAATGGATTCAACCGAGCCATTAGCTTGTGTATAATAAGGGATTGACTTTTCATGACGAAAACCCAACTTGGTAGTCAGCTTGGCCATCATATAGTTACAGAAATGGGATCCATGATCAATTACTATGGCTTGTGGAACTCAAAACCTAGCAATAACGTGATTGAATAAGAAGAAGGAGAAAGTATTCTCATCCACGGCATATGTAGGAATTGCCTCATCCCATTTTTTGAAATAATACACAGCTACAATAATGCAACCATGCCCCTTGGCTAAGGTAGGCTTAAAATGCATAAAGTCAATCCCCCATTTGGAAAAAGGGCCAACGACAGTAATGATGTGTAACAAAGCATGATGGGTGTGCTTTTTAGGATAGAAAAAGATGACAGGGTGGGCATTTTTTGACCACTTCGTAGCAATCCTTGAAGATCAAGGGCCAAAAGTACCCAGCGTGAAGGATTTTATGAGTTGTATCCATCCTAGAAAGATGACTGCCACATTTTCCAGAGTGGTAGTCATTCAAGACTTGTTCAACCTCATCATGAGTAAGACATAGTTGGAGAATTGAATCAATATGACCCTAGTATAGGGTATCATTGAGAATGAGATAATACTTAGCATGGTGGTGATTACGTTGAAAATCGCCGTGGGAGAAATTGGGATGAAATCGTTGAGTTTGGAGATATATGATCAAATCTCCATACCATGAATCTATCGTGTTGATCAAGAACAAGAATTCATCCGAAAATGAATCATTGGGCTTACTTTCCATGAGAACACAGGGAAGGTCACACATCAACTCCATGAACACTAAGGACTTCTTGGAAGTGGTATTAATGAATTCGAGATCAAATTCATGTAGGATAAGAATCCAATGAGCATGTTTTCCCCCTAGTACATGACAATTCAAAATGTAGTACATAGGGTTTTGATCTGTGAGCACGATAGTCGTGCGAAGTAAAATGTATTGAAGGAAACATTGCATAGCAATGAGCGTAGCCAAAGCTAGCTTATCCACATGTGAGTAGCGAGTTTCAGAGTCAAGAAGAATCTTACTAAGATAGTAGAACACATGTTCTTGGTCGTTCGAATATTCCTGCACTAGAACCATACCAATGGTAGTAGTGGAGGCACCAATATAGAGTAGAAAATATTTTGAATAATTTGGGGCCTGCAACACACGTGAGTGTCTTATAGCATGTTTTAAATTATAAAAATATTGTTGAGATTGATCATCCCAAATAAAGGGATTGTTCTTCTTCAAGAGACGCATATAGCCATTTTTTTTCTCTGCAAAATTGCATACGAAACGACAAAGAAATTTTGTCTTCCCTTGCAAACTTTGGATTTCAGTAAGGTCTGTCGGGGTGGTAAGGCCAAAATGGTAGCAATTTTAAAGGGATTTATTCAAATTCAATCCTTGGAAACAACAAAACCGAGAAGGATTCTAGTCTCATCACAAAAAACACACTTGTGTGCATTCATCCAAATATGCTAATGACAACGTCGAAGGAAATGGTATCTAATATTCCCTGAATGATCTTTCCACTGCTGTGAATGATCAGGTAGGTCACCTAGATATGGTTCCACTGTCTGTTTTATATCATGAAAATCATAATACATGGATTGTTAGAAATTAACTCCGGCATTCTTCAAGACAAGAGGTAACTTGCGATATTGAAGGTTCCCCATGAGCAAATGAATGTTATTTCATGTTGCTCGGCAAGCAATATCTTAATCTAATTGTAGCCAAAAAATCCATGCATAAAAGAAAAAATGACACTTCCAGCACAATTTTCAATTATCCGAATGATATGAGGGGTAGGAAAGTTGTATTTTCGACAAGCTTCATTCAAATCCCAAAAATCAATACAAACCCTAATAGTGCCACGTTTCTTGGAAACTGGAACAATATTAGATACCCATTCGGTTAAAGGCATGGGGTAGATAAAACTAGATTTTAAAATATTTTCAACCTCAACTTTAATAGATGCAGCTTTCCTAGGGTGGACATGGCGAAGTTTTTGCCTTACTGGTTTTGTCATCAGGTAAGTTTTGATCTCATGAACAAAAATAGATGGATCAATCCCAGGAATTTCTTCATAAATCCAGGAGAAAACATCACAAAATTCATTGAAAAGTGTTTGGTATTTCTCAATCTTCATTTCTGAATAGTTTTAGCCAATGTGAACATATTCAACAACACCTGGATTCATCAATATGTCGATGGGAATTGTCTTAGTGATGTTGCATAAATTCCCTTCAGAATCAGTACCTTGTACTAATACAAGCGTTTGTGGATACTCGACAATATTGGAACTGATAAGAGAAACAAAATATGAATCTACTAAATCGACATTAGGAAGAAAGGAAGATCGATGAAATTATTCCCTCAAGGATTCATCCGAACTCATAACCTCCATGATAGACTTGTCCGATGGAAAATTCTATGAGAGATAATCCAAAGTCGAGACAGAAGAATCTATCCAATAGGGAAAATGGTAAGGATCTAACACTATCAAATGATGATCATCTGTGTAAGCATCAGAAACAGATTGAATGGCATCATATAAGGCTTAGTGTGGACTCAGAGAAGGAAATCCAGCAATCTCTTTACCTTTAGACATGCCCCCAAGCATGGATGATATCATGTTTACCATGACAATTTCAGTACTAGGAGGGGAAAAAGTAGATGGAAAGACTCCCATGAGGGGTGAATCTTTCAGAAGTCCAACTCCTACAGATTGATAGGGAGGAAGTGACTACCTAACATTGGAACATTATTTATCATGGTAGTAGTAATATCAGGCAAATAATAATCAAGTTGATCTATGGTTACAATTTTCCCTTCATGTGGTAATTGGAGTGTGCGAAAAACTAAAGACGCAATGACCGTCTTAGCATAGAACAAATTCCTTCCTAATAACAAATTGTAATCCAAAGGAGTTTCGACCACTTATACCTGGATAGAAATGGGTATTCCCCCAAACTCAATGGATAACGCGGTATCAGACCATGAATTTGAAAACCTCGTTCTTCAAATTATTCTAAGGTGGTTGGTGACTTATTAAGCTTAGGAAAACCAATGGCTTTCCAACAAGATAGATAAAACTGAGGTGGAAGCTCCTTCATCCAATACAATTCAATGAAATTTTTTACCTACCACTCTAGCCACTATTTGAGACATTAGTTTGTGGGATATCCTTGATTTATAATTCTCCACATTAAAATAATTATGGTGGAATTCTCAGGATTGAAGTCCCCTAGGGATGACAACAAATTCTTATGTTTTTTAGGGAAACTTTGGAGTACCTCCAACATGGACATGGTGTAACGTGCTTAGGATAAATATTCAACAACGTTGTAGAATTGAGCAGCTTGAGCACTAGGATTGAAAACATTTTTATGGATTGTACACTTAGGAGGGCGCAAGATTGTGTCAAAAATAGGTTTTGCAATAATAAGAGGACCATTAAAAGGAAGTGGAGGAGAAGGGTTGACAGGAGGATTCTTCTCAAAAAATGTACCTTTATCTTTATTCTCAAGCGGTTTATCATATGTCTAACTTCTAATATCAAATGAAATGGTGTCGTAGGACATCATTCTAATGTATTCATTAGAGGAAGAGGGACCATGCAATGATGTTTGGTCGAACAATTGTTGTTGGGACAAAGAAGGGTCAGTTAACACTACTAGCATGGGTTTATACTTTAAAAATGTGTTGATCTCTTCACGACGAGGACACTCCTTAATGAAGTGGTCATCTCCACACAACAAACAAGGATACTTAGCCTTCCATTTAGGTTTTGTATCATTCTCTGGAGTCTCAGTTTTGGTATTCTCCTGCTGGTTTCTATGTTTCTTATTTTTACCTTTACCTTTCTTTTTATTGTTGGGTGTTTGCAAAGACTGGATAGCATTCACCTCAGCAGAAACATTAGGAGTGGAAGAAGTTGTAGTGAAACTATTTTATGACTTAGGAGGCTTGGTTGTGGATGGAGATTGGATTGAACCAACAATACCATCTACAGAAGTTTTAGCTAGTGGCTTGGTAGGATCGGTGTTGGGACGAGGAGCATTAGGAATCAAATCGTATAAAGTTACGGACTGAGAATAAACTAAGTCCAAATATTGAGCTCGGATAATATCCCACTCTTCTGTGATAGCACCACACATAGCCACATCACATGCAATAGGAGGTAACAAGTATTTGGTAAAATAGTCATCCAATAGTTGATCTGAAATAAGAGCTTCAATTAATATTCGATGTCTCCTCCAACATGGATATGATCGGATATGTGAGTAGAAGTATTTTTCCAATGAGAGGTCAAAAGGTCAGTACCAGTTTCATATTGGATAGGTGACTGGATATGAGTAAGAAAAATAGTTTCCAAAGAATTAAAATCCACAAATGAGTGTTATGGAAGTTCGATATACCATTTTGCGGTCGTACCAGTCTATGTTCATTGGAAGAGCCTCAAACAAATGGAATCATCCATTAGGGAGTTAGATGAACACCACAAATGGAAATTCGTCATATGGTTTTTTGTATCTTCTCCTTTTTTTCATTAAACTTTGAAATTCCTTATGGTAGTTTGACTAGAATGGTAGTTTGAATGGGATCATTTATTAACTTGGACAAGTCTGGAAGATCCAAAGTAGCCAATAAAGGAGGTTGTCGATTGGGTTGTGGGTAATTGTAATATTGATAAGGTAAGATTACCCCAGTAGGACCAAAGGTCTGTTGAGGTTACTATAATACCCAACAAATTGTTTATAATTGGGAGCATTTTGACCCATAAATGGTGGTTGTGCCTATTTAGGTCCATCTTGTGGTCCATAAGTATGTTGAGCCCACTGATTGGTAACTTATCCAGGATAAGGGACATATAACGGATTATTGTATTGTACCCCACTAAAGTATTGATTACCAATGTTAAGATTTTGAGTGTTAGTGGAGTATTATTTAGTTGAATCAATCAAATACTCTCATATTTCTATGGGGTGGGTGAATCCCATTTGAAAGAAAACAAATCAATTATCACAATAATCCTAAGATCTAAAATCTTTTTTTGTGGAGTTGAGAAGGGGAGGAAGAGAAGAGAATGCCTCTTTGCAACCTTGCTTTTTGATGGAGTCCCTTGATAGTTGTCCTTGAAGCTCCTTGAGTCTCCTTTAAACCTGCAAATATCACCACAAAATTCTTCCTACTATCCTACAAAACTATCTTTGAGAAAATATGGGTTAGATCTAATTGCCTACCAATTCTACATCAACGTGAAACTTTGAAGTGAAAACATTGTACAAGAATTGGGAAGAATATTGAATCGATTCATAATAAATGACATGGAGAAATACGTACATCCCTTTCAAGTTCCTTCCTCCTCCATATCGTAGACCTTCTCCTATACCATCCATGCCTTTGATGCCCAAAAACTTTGTGGTAGAAAAGTGATTTCTAGCACTCAATTCCTCCAACATGCCTTTGCTCTCTAATTTGTCTCATCTAATTCACCTCATATGCCTTCCCTTTATAAGATAGGGCTTTGAGCATCCAATATCTTAACCATGAATGTGGGATTAGGATTTTTTAAGCTTTTTTTATTATTTCCTTCAAATACCCCACTTTCCTTAGTTTTTAGGCATCTCAACTTGATTTTCGGTATTTCTAGGACAATTAATACCCATGTTATGTATTTTTTCCACTATGTGAATTATAGGAGTTTGGTTTTGGCCCTTAAGCGATTATCGACTTGGCATGTTTAGAGCCACCTTGTGTTCGAACATTTCTTCGCTTGTGGAAGCAGTGGTCAAATGAGAGATTAAAGCTCTTAATTATTCCAGAACTCTAATCTTCATGTAGCGGTAAAAATAGAAATATGTTTTCATACTAACACTCTCAAGGGTGTTAATTTTATTGTTAACATTGACGAGGGACCCAATATATTGTAGGAGGCTGTGAGGCAGGACCAATAGGACCATAACCAGCATGACCACTAGGTCCAACAAATGGAGGGGGAGATTGTAGAATATTATGTAAGAAAGGTACATAAGATCCTCTAGTTGTTTGGGATGTAGGGGGTAAAACCTGACTCCCAACATTCAACAAAGCTATGGGAGGCATAGAAGTTCCTCCCATTTGAGAATTTGACAAAGGATTCTGAACATACTATGGCACTCCTATGGGAGTGATAAGTATAGCCACCGTTGGTGCAGATGGAGCATTTGTTGGAATGGCACTACAAGGTATATTCAATGATCTACCCAATATATCACTAGGTAGTAGGTAAGGTAAAGGCCTTCTAGAGTTTGGACTTAACTCCATCGTTGACACATTTATGGTACTAGTGGAACCAAACTAAGAGATAGCTTGGCCAAAGGCAGTTTCCCAAAATGGAGCATTCGGCCCAAATATGGGAGCTATAGTTTCATCAGGTTGAAATTGATTGAGCCCAACTACATAAGGAGTTGGGATGGATAAAGATGGATTCCAAGAAGAGAGTTTCTCTACTAAAGGTGGAACATTGGCAGGAGGAGAGCATTCACCTCCTTCTGCAATTGGAACTCCTTCCAATTCATGCATAGAAGCACTACATGCCTCGGAATTGGTATCAATGTCTCACTCCATGGGAGGTTGGGTCGAAGGATTTAAACAATTTTCAGGTGATAACCCTTGTAACCGACGAGACCTTCTCCACAGGAAATAAACCAGTTTGTAAAGGTAAAACTGATCTAGGAAGTAAAATCTCTATCTAATTAGGAAAATCAAATGCTAATCAAACTAAATCCACAATAAAAACTGTGATAGGAGTGGTTTAAAAGTTAGGATCCTCACAGGATTGTCAAACCACCACAACTCATGATATACCATAGGTTCCAATAGTAAAACATGACAAGGAGGATTGGGATCGTACCCTTACCTAAATACTCGACTACCTCGACGGAATGTTCTTATCAATCTCCCCAAGTGATGTTCTCAGTGTATTGCAGTGATAGGATGGTCAAAGGGCTATGCTCGTATGGTCTCAGGATCCCTAAAAGTGTCTCCCGATATACAGAAGGTATGTGGGAGCTCCACTCCATAGTAGTGATGTCTAATGCACAATTGTTTTAAAGGGGCCTTCTGATATACCATTGAGTATGTG
Source organism: Pseudotsuga menziesii (assembly GCA_001517045.1). Taxonomy (NCBI): domain Eukaryota; kingdom Viridiplantae; phylum Streptophyta; class Pinopsida; order Pinales; family Pinaceae; genus Pseudotsuga; species Pseudotsuga menziesii. Next base: position 177,637 of record LPNX011181976.1, on the reverse strand, counting down.
AAGTACCTTCCGATATACCTCAAGGGTACGTGAAAGACCTTTCTATATACCAGTAACATGTGGAAGAGCCGCATGATCCCCGTGATGTAGTGTAGGAAAATAATGACAGCTCCTACGTTTAAAGATGCATGAACACGTCTCTAACCTATCACACCTTTCTACAAATTTAACCTAAAACTAGCACTTAATTTTCTCTTTTGCGGTTGGGTGAATGCATGAGGTGAGTACTAAAAAGTAAAACCATGCAATGATGCTCATGCAAATCTTTTCACTTTCGCTTTTCACAAAATTCCCTACTTAAGGAAGGGATAAAGGTTCGGTTCCTACTTATCCAAAACTAATAAATCCCAATCCAACTAATATGAAACTATATTCTCAAACCTATTGCAAGCAAACAAAGACTTCAAAATGAAAAAATCTTAAATAGGGAAGGGATGAGATCTCTTTTGAAAAGAAAGACTACAATGACTACTTAACAAACCATATTTTTTCAAATTCTTCAAAAGGAAAGCAAGATGCAAACAACAAACTTTTTGTTTTTGTTTAAGAGGGAAAATATATAGAAATCAATTAGAATGTAAACACTTGAAAGTCTATAAGGCTAATTAAGTCATTAATAGTTCATACCTATGCTTAAGATCTAGAACTTTTCTCTCATTTTTTTCAAAAAATCAAATATAAAGATGATCTTAAATTAAACTATGAAGAAAATAAAAATGATACTAATTTATTTTTAGTTGGCGAAGCAACATTCAGACATCTGACTACACAATCACTTTTCAAAAACTTTTTCTTCAAGCAAAAATCAAATAGACAAGAAGCTCTTAAGCCAAAATCAAACTAGTCCTTGAAGGTATAAACCAATCAAGCTTAACACACTTTTCAGATTTTGATTTACAAATGAAACTATCAGGATCTAAGCCAAACAACCTTTAGAAACCAAAATACCATTGTAAAATTTCAAAATCTGACTGGGATTAAAACCCTACCTGGCACTGCTAGTTGATAGTAGAATACAGAGCGTTACTTTTCAGCTTCGCACTTTTCCAACACGAACAGAGTGGTGGAACCTCTCTCTATCCATTATATAACTGCAGTGGCACCGCCTTTTTCCCCAGAAGAAGGTGTGGTGGGCGCTCTTTCAAAACTACCCAGGTGCAGTGGCGAACAAGGGTTTTAAAATGAGACATAGGGAAAAAAAGGAAGATGTTAGATGTCAAAAAATGGATCCAAATGATAATAATCAGCGGCAATATGAAGCATAAAAGGTAGATCAAGGAAAATAAGGGCAAATATATCAATTCTAAACCAAATATATCTAATTAATTAGTAGATATGATCTATTAAGAAATTGAAATTTGAGAACAAGGCAAGAACCAAGAATAACCAACAATTCTGATCTTGTCCCCAGTATGGTCGCCAATTTTGTTTATGGAAATACTCACCTTTTGCGGATAGAAGTTATTTACCTAGCCTTAAATACTCAATACTAGAACAAAGGAGTTACAACAACATGAAAGAACTTCCCCTAAGATAACACAAACTTCATAAATGAAATACTCATTACCTCACACGGGTTGTAGAAGTTTTATCTTCTGAGTGTTTGATCCCCACAGATGTCATGCAAGATAGACAACAAAACACATACTAGATCAGAGTAACATGCCAGTTTATGATCTTATGTTAGCGACCAAGGAATTCAACAATAAATACAGTGATTTAAGCACAATGATATTTATGGGAAAGAAACATTCATTTGCATTAATAAAAATGGAGAGAGAGAGAGAGAGATACAACCTAAGCCTTCGTGTTGAGAAACCCTTCTCAAGTGAACCTTTCCTCAAAACCTCAAGCTTTCCTACCAATTTCTCACTAGTCTTGGCTGAATTTGGCGAGAGTTTAGATGCAATAACATAATCTTCCTCCTTTTACCCTTGGGGGATGAGCCAATATTTATAGCCATTGGGAGGATAGAATAGGTTGAGGATATCATGGGTGAGGTGGAGGTAGGATCCTACAATTATGGATCATGAGCTCCAAGTGGTCCTGAACCTTAGGGATGAGACTCCACGAAGTCACGCTTCGAGAAGCCTCTCGAAGCTTCTATTCTTCTCTTTAAAACTAGAGCATCCCTCTTTGTCTAAGGAGACAGAGAATTAACAGGGGAGAACCTCTCATTGCATGAAGGATATAGGTGATGGTACTGCTTATTTCTATAAGAGAAAGAACGTTACCAACATAGGTACCACACCTTGACCATAGGGAAAGCGCGGTGGTGGCTAAACGTGTAAATCACTAATTCTTGTCCATTATTAACTTCAAGACTTGAGGATTTAGGGAAAATACTGATACTTGGATCTCATTACATGATGATGACAAGAAATGTGTGCAACACTATTCGCATGGATAAAATTGTACTATTCGAGATTGGGATGAAGACCTTGGGTGTTTAGGCATTCACTTGAATATTTTCCTCTCCCAGGTTGAGATGGAATATTTTTTGATTGAGTCACTCCATAGATCCAAATTGTATTGTTGGTGGCTATGCTCAAGTTTGAGTCATGATAACATAGATATACAATGTATGTCCAGTATCTATGTCCAAATTTGAGTTTTTTTTTCATGGATCTACATTGTATATAAATATCCATGACCTAGTCATTTATACATGGATATGTAATGTATTGGTTGGAAGCCATGTATTGATTCGGTACGAGTACATAGCTCAAAGTATATGGTACTGTAAAAAGTATTCAACCAACAGTATTTTGCCTCATCGTCCAAACTACATCTATCAAAGTATTTCACCTATCACATCCCTCTAGCTTCATACTTTGGGGGGCAATCTGTTACACTAAAATATTGTCATTTTTCCTAAATGTCTAGGTTATATATACCAAAAGGAATTTATAAGAGGTTTTTCCTTGTCTGAATCTCATTTCTATTAGAATTGACTCAGCTTGCTTCTTGACATAAGGAATCAGCCTAGGATCACGCTAGTTTCTAATGGAAAAAAGGAATCGATGACACTCCTTGCCTTTGTGCAAGAAAAGTCTTCTCTTCTTGAAACCTCTTTCTAGTGTGCAAAGAGAATTGATGCTCAATAAAAGGAAAAAAGAGAAGCTTCGAGATATTTCTAGAAGAAATCCCTTGTGGAGGCTTATCCAAACCAGCTACATTAGGTGGCAATCGATCCCCTAACCCTAGGGATGATCCCTCAACTTCCTCCAAGTAATCCTCAAACTATTTGATCCCTTTTTGGCATATAAATGTAAGATTACATTCATGGTTTAAGGAGGACCAAGAAAGCACATTTATGTTGTTGAAATTCTTATAGGATTGAGAGGAAAAGAGATTGTAGTTTGAGGCAAAATATTTGTGGAGATCAGCACAACACCGAGGCTATTTGGTTGTAATATTTCCATTCATTTCATTAATGTAAAATATTTTCCCTTTCCCATAAACTTTCTATAATTCATTGTTTATTATATGCATCTTCGTTCATTGATATAGTTTTGTTACATTATCTCATATGTTTCCTTATTTTTTTGTTGGATCTTATCTATGTAGGTTCTTCAATGTCAACTGGGCTAAAGATTTCCAGATAATAGGGACAACATTCAGAAAGAAGGTAAGGCTTGAGTACAATAAAGTAATCCTACTAGATCTAGGGAAAGGATTTCGTGTGTGTTTGTATTTTGTTTTTAGATTTATACCATATATACTAGGGAAACATTTTTTGTCCGCACTAACCGCATATTTCCGTTAACAATTGTACCCTTTTGTCTCCTATAAATAGGAAGGAGATATTTTCATTTTAGTAATTATTGTATCTTGTCTTGTCTTGTGTACTTAGTACATTATGTAAGGAGGTTCCTCCCTCGAAGAGGATTTCTATTCATCTATATTCTGCATTATTAAAGTGTGGATTACTTTATTTTGGTCCATTTTTTGTTATTTTTATGCTATTTCTGAGACTTGGTTGCATAACATCCTCAATGCTAAATTGTGCTTGGACCCAAGAATATTGTTTCCTATTTATTCTTCCATGTCTAGAATTGATTTAAATTAATTGCAGTAACTATGTTAAATATCTAAGTGATTACAGATTTATGGTTGCAATGAGTTAGTGAGTTAAATTTGAAATGTGATTTCATAACCTTATGATTTATATAAATTTATATGTTGAATAATGAAATAAACATTATTTTTTTGCATGGACGAATTCTTTCTTGAAAGACTCTTGAGTTCATTGGTTGAGTAAATTCTTTTCTTGAAATATGTTGAGATGTTTTAGGCATTATTATATGGATTTAATGGTTGTATCATGCTATTGTTTTTCTAGTTGTGATAGATTGATTAAATGAGAAGAATGACTCTTGATTTTATGAGTGCTTGCATAGCCATTGAGGACTCAGATTGAGCATTATTGTTAACATGTTTTCTATGTTATTCAATTGTGATAAAAGTTATTAGAAGGCCATTGTTTGTATGTTCCTTTCATGTTTTATTATATTAAAAACAAGTAAAAGGATATCATGGTAAATATGGTGAAATTCATGTTCCTCTAACTTATTCACAGGATGCAAGTGAATGTCTAGGATAATTAATGATTTTTGCAAATCAACCATGATGGTTATATTGTTCCTAAAACCATTTTTAAAGCTAAAATATTTATATCATGATTAATTCCATGCTAATCATAATAAATATTCTTTGTTGAATGAATCGTTATAGTTTGACAGTGCTGAAATAAATGGATTTATTAGTTGTAACTTGAGGATGTGCCTAATTTTCTTTAAGATCATGTATGTGTTGAGTTGAAGCTTAAAACTATTAAGTTCCAGATCCAGCTCATGCCTTTCCTTAGTTATTTTTCTTAAAAATGGTTAAGTGTTTAACCTTGTAAATAGAGGAGCCGTAACCTTGATTTCTATGCCAATGAGTCGTTATCGATCTATTGATGATGGTATGTCAATGTTGGAATCCTGAGCCGCATTCTTTAGTCTAGTAGATAAAGGAGTGTAAGGGGAAGATGAGAAAGTCGTATCAGTCAGAGGAAATTTCTTTTTTTTTCTCCTTATAGTGACGTTTTCAAAGCGAATGGAATCGAGGGGGAGAATTGAGGGGGACAAAGGAGTCTTATCAGAGAAAATATCAAGAAATTTTTGTAAAGTTGGGTCATCAAAAGAAGGAGAGGTGACCGGGCCGATAGATTGTGAATCCAGATTCGAGTGTCCAGTGTTAACTAGAGGAGGAAAGTTTGAATCGTTAAAGAGAGGTTGAGGGGAGAAATCTTCCATATTTGGTGTAAGGGAAATGGCGGCAGTAGGGGAGGTGGAAACAGTACAAGACACATTAGGGTGTAATGCATCAGAGCTCCTAGAAGGAGGGAAAGGAAGGAGCTTAGTCAAAGGAAAGATAGAAGGAGAATCAGGGGAGGTGTCTAAATTCGCTTGATAAGAAGGCAACAGGAGGGATTCAAACGAGCTAGGTGGAGTAATATCAGGCAAATCCTTACGAGGGTAAGAGTGAGTCAAGGCCTGAGGAGCATTGAGAGGAATTGAAGGGCCTTTACTATCCAAACATCTTGGAGTGGCTGGAAGATTCGAAGATCGAGAAGTGATTTTAGGGGAACCTCTAATGACATCCATAGTATCCAAAGTCTTACAATCCCCAACAACAGAATCCAATAGAGCTAATTCTAAATCAGATGCATCTTCAAAAAGGGAGCATGCATTCTTGAGATTTCCAGGTGAAGAAACTGGAGGGACCGTGGGAAAACTTACCTTGGGACTCCAATGGTCTGGAGAAGAGGATCGAAGTGCTGTAGGGAGCCAAAGGCCTGAGGATGCATATTTTTCGTGAAATGACATGCATGCCCATCTCAGATGTTTAGTTTCTCTACAGTAGCTGCATCTGAAGCGTATGCCATGATAGTTGAGTAATTTGTTTGGGATAACTATGTTAGAGGATTGGAATATAGTAGAATCCGATTGAAGGATCTATGTGATTCTCTGATTTGGTCTCATTATAATTATGTTGTTCCTCTTACTACAGCCAAAGGGTACGAATGTATCATCTTGAACAGTAATTTAGATGTTCAAAATCCTTTTAGTGATTCTCTATGGGCTATGAATATCTCCACTAAAATTTCCTATTTCATCTGGCTATTGATTAAAGGGAAGATTCTTACCTGGGAGCAACTCCAATTGCGTGGTTTTCATGGTCCAAGTCGATGCGTATTTTGTGAGAGAAGTATGGAGAATATACAGCACCTTTTCTTGTTTTGCCCTTTCACTGTGAGTGTTTTCTCTTACTTCACAGCTCAATATGGTTTTTCACTGCCTTGTTTTGACTCTGTCCTGTCCCTTCTGGAGCATTGGTTCTCAACCACTGCGCGATCTGTTGTTTACAAATATCTGCCTCTATTTGCGTTTTGGTGTATCTGGAACCTTCGGAACAAATGTCTCTTTGACAATTTGAATCCTTCAGCTCAGCCTCTTATCTCCATGATTGAGAGTTTTTTAAATCTGTATCCAGTTCCTCATAAATAAATAAAAATCCGAAACATTGGTCCTAAGCCTCAGAAATTCGTTCCTTGTGCATTTTTTGATGGGGCTACTGCAAAGAAAATTGGAGGTGCAGGTTTTGTGATCTACCTAAATGAAAATAATTTTTTCAGTTTCTCATTAGGCTGTGGATGTAGCACTAATACTAGAGTGGAATTACTGGCACTCTAGGCTGTTCTAAGAGTGAGCTTAATGATGGGCATTCCCACTCACTTGATCTTTGGCGACTCTATGGTTATTATTTCTTGGCTCAATGAACTTTCCTCCCTTGATATTCCATCTCTGATGCATTGGCATGATGAAATAAAAAATATTCTCCATATTGTCCCTTCGGTGATTTTTAGGCATATATACCGTGAGCACAACATGCTGGCTGATGGCCTCTCCAAACAAGCACTGAATTTGGATATGGGATTTGGTTCTTTCTGTGAATCTTTGGATGGAATGATCATAGATCATGGCCAATTTAAACTTTTCTAGCTGCTGAACTCCTTTGTTTATTTCAGCATTTGATCTTTCAGTACTTGATTTGTTTTTCCTATCTGTCAGATTGAGACTTATTCAGCCAGTTAGTTCTGCTCTGGAATGTTTGCTTGGAATCACCTCCGATTCATGGCATATCTGACCTTATTTATCAGGAATGATGAGAAAAGTCTGCTATGATCAGACTTTATATTTTTTTTCTCTGTTGGCTAGATATTATTGCAGGCTTGACCATTGTTAGTCTATGGACTGATATGCTTCTTATTGTTCCTTTCTGTCAAGAAAGAGGGTATTGTTTAATATGTCTTTTGATTCTAATGAATAACAAAGATTGGTATTTTTTCCTCTGAAAAAAATATCAGTGATGGAATCGACATATTAGTTATTATGTTTTAATATGTCAAATCCAAGGTTTTAATATCAACGTGTTGAATTCAGGATCAACATGTTAAATGGAAGTTGTTTTTTGTTTATTGCTGATGTACGACTCCCAACATTTGGGAGATCGAGTTCCGATGTCAGAACATTAGAGTCAGAATGGTAGCTTTTTTATTTTCTTAATTGTGTGTGTCGACTTCTAACTACCAATGTCAACAATGTTGGGATCAACATGGTAATATCATAATAAATAGGATAAAGTTACAAAATAATATGCCATATGTGTTAATTAGAAAATTAATAATTGATTAATTAAAAGGAATATGTAATTAAGGTTTTTAGCTTATATTTTTACTGCGCTTCCATAGTAGAGAGTTGTTTTGAACTCACTATTAATTTCTTTTTAATTTTAATTTTTATGTAGTTCCAATTTATAAACATTATATATTGGTTATAGAGAATTTTTAATGTTGTATATTTGTTTTAAGCTAGATATTGATATGTGAGTAGTTGTGTAGCATGTGGGAACATTGCATAGTGGTATTAGAGCACGCTACTTGTATGTGCTACCCCAGTTGAATGGGTTATGTTTTTTCTGAATGTATGGTAACGTCTAAAGGTAAAGTATAGTAAATCACCATCTAGATGTGTTGTTGCATTGTAGTGTGATCCTTTAAATGAAACTATCCAAAAATTGTCAAACTTGCCATGCTTTGTATTTTCTTATCTCCTGGCATCACATTTAAAAACTAGGTCTCCGGGATGAAAATATATGAATACTAGATTTTTGTCGAATACATACTTCATCTTGCCCCGGTATAGCTTTGTAGTATCAACTAGTTGTTATATAACTTGTTATATTTCAATAAGTTGATAAATTATTCTTTTCATATCAGTCGATTCATCCTTCTCAAGCTATAACAACTCCATGACTGTTAATTATAGTAGAATGCGAAGAACTTCCTCTTTACCATAGAATAGATAGAAAGGAGAAGTGAGAATGGCTCTCTTGACAATAATTATATCCACCCACAATGCATATTTGAGATGTGAATCCTGAGCTTTTTTATTATGGTAAAGCATCTTCTTGATGATAGTCAATAAGCTTTTATTTGAGGATTTTTCCAATCCTTTTCCATGAGGATAATAGGATGTTTATTGTGACAACTTGGTATTATAATCTTGATAGAAACTCATAATTTTGGCATATTTAAAGGCTTCTGTAGTATCTATGATGAGCTTCATAGGGAAACCAAATATTATCATGTAAATGTTTAATAATGAGAGTATCATTTGCATTTCTTGTTGGTATAACTTTAACCCATTTGGTGAAGTAATCAGTCATAGTAATGATCCATTTGTGTTGTTGATTTTGGTTTAATCTCATTGATAAAATATAGTTCCCATTGTTGAAATGGTGCTTCAACCTTGATGGATTTGAGTGGTAAAGGAAGAGATTTTGTTACTTGCATACATATGACACTCCATGTAGGCTATAACCATTTTGTTTACATAAGAAAATCGGAGTAGGCCAATAATAATTGGATTTGAGGAACTTATAGGTGATGGCTCGCTAGACATGATGTCCTCCACAAATTCCTTTGTGGAACTCCAATATTAAACCGTCAGTTTCTTCTTCGACCACACAGTTTAGGAGAACCTAGAGAATTTATTTCCAAACTAAATAGTTGTCAAGAATACAATATTTAACAATTTCAATCTTGAGAGATCTTGTTTTATATTTACCAACATCTAGAGGACAGGTTAAAGTTTGGAGGTAAAATGTGATCTCTTTGTACCACTCGAACTGAGAAAACTTGGACTTGTACCACTCGAACTGAGAAAACTTGGAAGTAAAATGAAGTGGAAGGTTTTTATGATTACCCTATTCCTCATCAGTTGGCATTTGATCAATAATATTGATGTCCAAGGATTGACAATTAGAATCATCCAATAGCTTGGATAAACCCTGACCCTTTATTAGCCTCGTCATCTTAATTTCCAAGTCATATTCTTGTATCTTAGTAATCCATTTTCCTCTTCGTCCTTCAGTATCTAGCTGGAAGAATATTTATGATTAATGTTGTTTCCTAGAACACATTCAATATTTTTTTAGTGAAGAATATAATCTATGAAATATTTGAGTGCTTTAACCAATGCATAATCTTATTTTTCCATGGTATTATATTTTAACTCTGTGTCCCGCAATGCTTGACTAAAAAAACAATGAATTGTTCTTGACCTACATCATTATTTTGTAAAATGAAAGCTACAATAGTTACTTCAGACGCAAAAGAGAATATTAGAAAATGTTTAGAATAATATGGAAAAAATTAGAACATATGCTTCACCCAAAGTATTATTAATTTGTTTAAAATAGGTTCTATATTCATTGGTCCATTTTATCACATCATCCTTCCTGAGCATATTAGTGATCCTCTTTAGCATCAATGCAAAGTTACCGATGAATCTTCTAAGGAAATTAATCATCCCAATAAAAGATTAAATTTATTTTGTTTCTGGGAAGATCTATGAGGTTTATAGAAGCTACACTATCAAGATCTATCCTGACACCATATTTGGACATGATATGACCTAAAAACTTTCATTATTTTATATCAAAGAAATATTTCTTAGCGTTCAATGAAAAGCCAAACTTTTTGCACTTTAGAAAAGTTTGTTCAAGGTGCTCTAGGTGTTCATCGATAGATTTTGAAAATACAGTCATGTATTATAACTATATAACAATAAACTTTCCTTTCTTCCCAACAAATTCAATATCCATGGCCCTTTGGAAAGTAGATCCAACATTTATGAGGCCAAATGTCACTTTTTTGTACATAAACGTACCCCATGGAGTAGTGAAGGAAATGTTTTCTCTGTCAACAAGGTGCATTGATATCTAGTTATAGCCAAAGAATCCGTCCATAATGGAGATTCTAATTGACCCTACCGAAATCTGTAAAATATGATCCATTTTGGGAAAGGAGTACTTTTCTTTCAAGGAACACTTATTTAGGTTCCTGAAATCTACACATAAACAAATTTCACCACTCTTTTTCCTTACTGGCACAAGATTGGATACCCAATTAGAGTAATAGAGAGGAATAATGATTTTAGCTCCTAGAAATTTCCTAACCCCTTTTTCAATGACAGGAAGTAACATAGGATTTACCTTGTTCAACTTTTGCTTTACTGGTTTAGCATCTGGTTTGAGCTAGATTCTATGCTAAATTACAATATTATCATAGGTATTCAAATATCCATATTTGCATGATAAAAAATCAAGTTATTCTTTAAAAAGAGATGCATAACTATGATTTTGTTTAGTTAGTAAGGATTAAGAGAGATTTATATTCCTGGGATCCTTGACAAAGCCAATATTGATTTCTTCAACTACTTCTATTGTTAGGTGAACAATAGGTTTGAAAGCTACATTGTTCTTATCAAACAACTGCTCTAGTGGTACTAACCCCTTTAGGATGGAGTTTTTTTAAGCTGGAGGATCTCATGACTTTCAATCTGAGGTGCCATCTCTATTACCACTATTTTATTAGTTTTCAGTAGGTCGGTAATGTACTCCTTGTCTCTAGGATCAATGTTAATGACCAAAAACTCATTAATTAGTTCCAAGAAGTGTTTGATTTGCGTATCATCCTCAAATACTTGCTAATGTTTAACATTATTTGGGATAGTCAAACTATAACTCATTTCAACCTCATACTTCATCTTTGGTTTCTTTGGTGGTTTGAATGTACTAGCTATCAAAGCTAATGAATCATCTTGTTGATTAATCTCTTTGGGTATGAAAGTTAAGTTGAAAGAATTAGAGAAATTCTCTACTATATCCCACACCAAATTCCCGTAATCCCTCAAATTTGGATTTTTAGTCCAGCAAACCCAATTGATTTGGTTTATAGATAATTCTGAGTCTCCAAAGACAACCAGTTTGGTAATCTTTAATTGCTTAGCAGCCTATAATCCTAGAACTAGAGCCTCATACTCAATGATGTTATTGGTAGTCTCTAACTCCAGTTTGTAAGATGAAGACATTTTTTTGCTGGATGGAGGCAATAACATGGCACTAGCCCTTGATTCATCTTTATCTGAAGCCCCATAAAAATATAATTTCCAAACCTTGTCATTTTGACCTTCAATGGGATTTATAATTGGGGAATTGAGATATTGTTCATCAAAGGCTTCATTTAGAAAGAGGATGCAGCAACCCATGTATTCATCTATAGAATACAATGAGTAGTTTTTTGGGATATTTTGGCCGCTTATGACATAAGAAAACTTTGATTCTCAATATAGCCTCTAGGTTTCCCCTATAAAAATTGGTACTAGAGCATACTTCATGTCCATTTGCATGGTACCTCCCAAATTTTTATGCCATCTTCTAGATAGAATCATTCCATACTTGATGGGTACATCAGCTACCATTATGTCCAAAATTATACTTTTAATAGGTAGTTTAGATAGTGTAACTACAAGATCCTTTATCATCCCTATTAATTTCACCTTTCTAGAGTTGAAACTGTAGAGATCATGGTAGGGACTGTATATTTGTAGTCCAAGATGTTCCATGATGATTTTCGACATCAGGTTGTGGGAATCACCAGAATCAAGGATGAAATTATGCAATAACTTATCATGGACACTAATAATAACATAAAAGGGAGCAATGGGTTCTTATTTATCATTGCATGGGGTCCACATTGGAGAAAATGGGATTCAACCAAATTAATAGTATCTTACAGGTCAGATAGTTTAGCGTAATGGAGTAGTTTATCAATTTTCTTATGATGCATGGTTTTTGGATAACTTGGATAATAGAACAGGGATACAATGTTTTCCCAATTCTTTCTCCAAATTAAAATATGAAACATTCCTATTAGAATCCTTAGAATCATCAATCAGTTCTTTTGGTAAAAGGTCTATCAACATGTTGTGAAATAAGAGTTTTGGTATCTTCCCGATTTTTGTGCTTGGATTGGTTATTGACTTTAGGAGAGGGGGAAGTATATGGAATTTTATCAACATATTTATTTAAGGTACATTTGATGGTTGGAGAATTAGAATATTGACCAACTATGGAACATCTAGGCCTCAAGTTGTACATTTTTTGGAGTTCATGTTGGAGGGTGTCTGCAAAAAGTCGGTCCTGAGTAGAGGATTGAATAAACTCTGTTAGAGAATTATACCACCTTATTACCATGGCCATACACCTAGGACTCATTTTTATTTGTTTCATACTTATGTTATATGGTCCAAAACTATATTGTGTTGGTCCAACAAGGTCCTTTTAGTGTTTTGGAATCATTAATGCACTCAGGCACCCACATTTGATCATTATGGTTACACATCCTCCCTCATTTATGACATTTTAGTCGTTGGTGCACTCCCACTCCATAAAACAGAGAAATTGGTTGACCAGAGACACCCATGCATGGTATTTGGGTGTTTTTGTCTCTTTTGGGCCATTTATTGCTCCCTAGATCCACTCCCACTCACCGATGCACTCCACCATGCCTAATCTAAGTTCATTTATTTCCTAGAACTCTTCAACCACATTCACACATGCATTCATGACCATTTGAGGTGGTTTGGGAGCTCATTAATCCACCCAGGGGGGTTTTGAGGTCCAATCTAAGCCTGCAAGATGTATGCATCCAAATTGCCTACAAAGGACAATGATTTTATCCTATTGCAATAGAAACATTTTCTAGGAATATTTACACACTGGATAGTGATAATAAACTCATTCATTGGCACCATTATTATGTGTTAATATTGTTCTTCTCACTATTTTTCTACATAATTTGTGAATATATTGAGTTGTGACGATTCCTTTAGTTCCTATATATTGTTGTGAATCATATTTTCACATGGTATTAGAGCTATTTGGAGATTCAAATCAAATCTAGAGCGTTTGAGTTGTTAACTAGGGTTTCTTCCAGAAAAATTTGAGTGTTTGAATTGCAGGTACTTCTATTGTTTTTGTCACTCAATGCGCAAGAAGAAATGGAGAATAATCATGTATTTCTTACCCCATTCAAATATTTTGAATGGAAGGTCAAAATGGCGATCCATATCAGGTCAAAATGCCTCTATAGAGTCACCATGGAGACTAAGAATGAACCCAACTCTATTGTGGAAATATCGAAGTACTTCAACAGATTGGATGAAGCATTTGGGATGCTTTGTATAAGTATCTTGAGGGATATTCTATTCCATGTAGATAGTATTACTACACCCAATGAAGTCTGGGTCAAGCTTGAGCCACTATTTGGGAATATTGATGAGATGAGAGGACACCAACTCTTAAATGAGTTGATCTCATTGAGACCAACTCACTTTGAGACGATCCATGATTCCTTCACAAATTTAAAATCGTTGGTTCTTCAGCTGAAACAATGTGGAATTGACAAGAAGGAAGAGCAAATGATATTATCTGTTGTTTCAAAGCTAGGCCTTGAGTACTCATCATTTGTCTCCTCATTCCACTCAAGCAAGTTGACAGCTTGAAATTGGAGAATTCCTTCATTGGCAGACTTCATGGAGTCTTTGACACAAGAAAAAGACAAGTTGGTGCAAATTAGTATCATCAAATCCACCAAGTATCAATCCCTTGCTGTGGGAGCTTTGAATCAAGCCAAAGGCAAGAAGAAAGCCAAGGATTCAAAGCAGCAAGAGAAAAAGAAGGAGGACAAGCCCAAATCTTCAAATGGGGGTGTGAATCCTAACAATTACAAAGTGAATAATAAGCAAGAGAAGAAAAAATGCACTTATTGTGACAAGGGGTGGCATCTAGAAAGTGCATGCATGAAGAAAACCATTAACATGATGGCGCAACTCCTAGAGAATAAAAACATCCCACATCAATTATTGGACATACATTATTCCTTCTTAACCATGCATCTTTACAGTGTTCCATTCATTCTCATGGGTGATGATTCAAAAATCCAAGCCAAAGGGATTGGCAAGATTGATCTAGAAGATGGGTATTTCAACAATGTGTTGTTTGTACCTGATATTGTAGCGAACCTACTCTTTTTCTATAAAATGACACACACAGGTACAAGAAAAAGAATAACATTTACTCAATATGATGTAGATATCTCAGAAATATCTACAGGCCAAGTTGTAGTAGTGGGTTTTGGTGACCATGATTCGAGAATGCAGAAGTTCTCTTGCTTACTCTCCTACTCCCAAGGGAATGAACTCATGTCACATGCCAATGATACTAGAAATTTGTGCCATGAGAGTTATGGAAACCTCAACTACAGGTACCTCCCATCTCTAAGAAAGAATTTCATGGTTGAATGGATTCCTACCATCAATTTTTCCGAAGGCACTTGCAAAGGGTGCATAGTGGGGAAACACACTGAGTGAAAATATGACAAAGGGAAGACTAGGAGGGCTATCCAAGTTCTTGATCTGATCCATTCAGATACGATAGGGACTCTTCCCACACCCTCATATGGGAATTCAAGGTATGTATTTACTTTCATAGATGATTTTTAAAGGTATTGTTGGGTGTATTTTCTCAAACAAAAATATGAAGTCTTTGAGACTTTCAAAGTGTTCAAGGCTTTAGTTAAGAACATGTGTGGGAATAAAATCAAGGTTCTTAGGACTGACAATGGAAAGGAGTATTTCAACAAGAAATTCCAATAGCTATTTCATTATAGTGTCATTGAGATGCAACATTTTGTTCCCTACAAACCACATCAAAATGGTGTTGCAGAGCGCAAAAACAGAGCTCTGAAAGAGATGGAAACATGCATGATGGAGGAAAAGGATTTGTTACCTAAGCTATGGGATGAAGCTATAAATTTTGTTGCATATATTGAAAACAAAGCTCCACATAAAGCATTGGAAGGAAAAACTCCATTTGAGGCTTGGAATGGTCACAAGCCCAATGTTTCTCATTTTAGGGTTTTTGGCTCAAAGGCTTAGGCTAGAATTCCTCCCGAGAAGAGAAAGGCCTTGCAACCTCAAAACAAAGAGTACATTATGGTTGGATATATGAGGAATACGAAAATGGATACAATATATTTGATCCCTCATCTCAGAAAACATTCATTAGAAGGAGTGTATAGTTCGAAGAAGAGCCCATGCAAGAGATCGAACTAGTCCAAGGGGAATGCTCACATCCTGCACTCCATGATGATGTAAGTGATTATTCTTTCTCTTATTTTTCTAATTTTGATGTTCATGATGATGATGATGATGACATTTTTATACATAAATGTCATCATCAACATGTGATTAGGCCCCAAACACAGTATTTTCCTTGAATCCCAAATATTGAAGTGAAAATCCTAGTCCAGATATCAATCCTGCATATCAAAATCCAACACTGATCCTACCTTTTAGTCAATGAGTGTTACCCTCTTCAGGACACCTTTAGTCTCTTTCTAGTAGGTAGTGGCACCACCTTTACCTCTTGTAAAAGGTGTGGTTTTTCCCTATCACCTCTCTATTATAGTGGGGAAGAAGCGATGCCCTTGGTAAAAAGTGAAAAAAAGAGGTTTCCACGAAGCTTCTCGAAGGAAGGCTTCGTGGCTCCCTTATCCCTACATCTGAGGACCACTTGGGCTCGAGATCCATCCTTTTTGGATCTCCTATCCACCTCACCCACCATTTACTCAACCATCCCTATCCTCCCAAGGCCTATAAAAGCAAGCTCATATGAAACGTTATGTTGTTGCATTGACATTCTGGCCTAAATCAGTAGGATGAGCATAGGAGGAGCGAATTGGAGCTATCAGGGACAAGATATTGGCATTATGAAGCAGCTTATTGACACTAAGGCATAGGTTATAACTTCTTCTTCATTCATTAATGCAAAATTGGTTCATTTCCCATAAATTATATCGTGTTAATATCGTATATTTTATTATTAGATTACTTAGTCACTAATATATAATAGTGGAACATTTTCTGGTTCTTTTTTATCTTGTGTGTTGGTTTCATGTGATCATGCAAGAACATTAGTGAAGAGCTATAATTGCAGGAAACAACTGCACATTTCCATCAAAGACACTTATTCCAGATCTCCACTCATTCTAGGGAAAGTATTCCAATTCTATTGTGTACTATTTGTTCTAGATCTGAACCATTCAGGCTAAAGGAATAGCTCCAATCTGTCGGAGGTGCTTTTTTCCTAGCTACAAATCTGGCGACTCTGCTGGGGAAGAGTTTTCAGCACATCTGATCTTCCTTGGTCTCCAACTCTTGTCTGAAATCCAAGCTCCATTTTTATCAGTCAGATCTACTAGTCGATCTAGTGAGATCCTGGTTTGCTATCATCAGATATGTTCAGATCTAAGTTTTTCTTACCTTTTGTGCTTTAAATTCTTGTTAATTCCTGATTTATATGCCAGTTTCACAGAGATTAATTTTTCTTTTTTTGCCATCTTTTTGTTTTTGGACATCTACAGGGAACCGTACATGCATAGTGGGAAACAAGCGGTGCCACCGCCTGTAACTAGTGATCAGTAAGTGGTGTTTTTTTTGAGTTAGATTGCTTGGAAAAATTTTCTAGTTTTGAAATGAAATTGGAAAAAGAAATACTCTCTCATTCTTGTAAGTAGGCATGTTTTGAAAGGTAAAGTGAAAGAGTTTTCACATCATAACTACATAGTTTTACATTTCTGTCATAACTCCATGCATTTACCTAATCGTTCATATTAAAATCAACGGTAGCTATAGGTTAAAAAAAATTTAGCAACTTGAGTGATAGGTTAGAGACATGTTCCAGCATCGTAAAACATAGGAGCTATCATTTATTGCCTTCACTACAACCCGGGACTCACATGGTTCTTCCGCTTACCATCGGTATATCGAATGGTCTTTCACGTACCCTTGAGGTATATTGAAAGGTACTTCATGTACTCGATTGTATATCGGAAGGCCCCTTGTGGATGGTTGTGCATTAGACAACACTACTACGGATTTGAACTCCCACATACCTTGTGTATATCGGGAGGCTCTACTAGGATTCATGAGACCATCTGAGAAAATCCCTTTTAGCCATTGTGTTGGCACAATACACCGAGAATAGCACTCGGGGATATTACTATGCATGTGCCATCCAGGTATTCGGGTATTCAGGTGAGGGACGGTTGATCCTCCTTGCCGCATTTTACTGTTGGACCCTGTGGTATATCGCGAGTTGAAAAAACTTGACAATCGTGGTGAGGAACCATCTTATTCATCCCCTCTTGTCACTTAAGTTTGCTTGTGGCCTATAGTTTGTGTAGGAGAAGTTTTGAGTGATTTCTTTAATTTTGAAACCCTAGGTTAGGTTTAGTGACTTTCATACAATCTGGCTGAGTTTCAGTTGAGATGATCTCGAAGAAACCAAGGCTTACCACCCGACTTTCCACTTGCAACAATGGAAGGCCTAATGGAAGCCACAGATCAAGGAGCTACAACTAACTCCCATGTGGGAGGTATCCCAATTGCATAAAGTGGAGAGCAATTTACTTCTTATATTAATCCCTTGGTCCAACAGCCTCCTGCGGCTGAAACTTCCTTTCAATCTCCGATGGAAGGTCGAATTGATGGTCTTAATGAAATTGAGTATGGCCCTGATGCTCCTTTTTGGAGAACTTATATGGGTCAATCCATTTCCAAGTTTGGGGTTATCAAACCCTCTTTTGAAAACCCTCCTTTGAATGAGGATGCATTTAGGAGAATTCAAGCATTGCTTGATCGCACTCGTAATTTTCAAGAGAGGATGGACAGGGTTATGGCTACCCCTATGCCTCATAAAGAACCTATGCCGGCTCTCTTACCCCATCTGTCAGATCCATGGCCTTCTAGATATAGTTTTCTTCCTGAGACTTTGGCTCCTGTTGATGATGTTCCACCTCGTGGTATGTCTCCTCAGAATCCAGGTCAAACCTCCAACCCTACTGTTTTAAATTCTAGGTTTGTTTCTCGTCCTCCCTTAACCTCTATAGTTGGGGGGGAATTCTAAGCTCAAATGGGGGAAGCACATTCGAATGCTAGGGGGAAACCTCCAACACGACCTACATTATCTGTTAGTGTAGTTTCTACTAGTATTAGGCCAACTTCTACTATAGGACAACTCGTAGTGGTTGTTCCTCCTACCCATACCAATATGGTAAACCCTCCATCGAGTTCAGGCCAACCCTTAGGGGCACAACCTACAGTCAACCAGCCTTCTTGGTGTTATGGTTACCCATCGAATCAATTACCTATAGCAAATACAAATTATCAACCTACATCTATAGGAACTATGTATCCTAGAATCCCTTACCCTGGAAACACATTTACGCTATGGGGGAAACCTAATTGGTCCTACATGCCGGTAATGGGAGGAATGCCTATTCTTACTGCTGGAGGTGTCATAGGGTCACCTTATGGTGGCCAACCCTTGGGAGGCCCACCTGGTGGAGGTCCACATTATGGAGGACCACCTCCTGGAGGCCCACCACCTCTAGTCCCACCTGCGGGAGGACCACTTCCCGGAGGCCCACCTTCTAGGGGTCCACCACATGGAGATCCACCTTCTAAAGTACCACCACCTAGAGGACCACCTCCCAGAGGCCCACCTCCTGGAGGCCCACTCCCTTCAGGAGGCTCTTCGAGGGGGTCATCTTCCCATCAACCAACTCAACAACCCATATACCAGTCACCTTATGGTCCTACTGGTACACATATGCCCTATCAATACTACCATTATGTTGAACCTAATCAACAACTTTTGTTCCTAGCAACTTTGGACTTGCCCAATTTGTCCAAGTTGATAAATGATCCCATTGAGCACAACCCTTTGTGTCCTACTATTCTAGTTAAGTTTAAATCAGACATTCCAAAGTTTTATGGGAAGTAGGGAGATGATCCCAAAATCATGTCATGACTTTTTATCTATGGTGTTCTTCGAACTCCTTGATGGACGACTCTATTCATTTGAGACTCTTCCGGTGAAATTTGACAGATACGGCCGCAAAGTGGTATATTGAACTTCCACAACATTCGTTTGTAGATTTCAGTTCATTGGCAACCTTTTTTCTTACACACTTTCAACTACCCATCCATTATGAAATGGGTATGAACCTTTTCACCTCACTTCGTCAAAATACTTCCAGACACATATCGAACCATATCCATGAGTGGAGACGGTGGAGACGACTTATTAAAGCTCCCATACCAAACCAACTGTTAGCTGATTCGTTCACGAAATCCTTATTGCCTCCCATTTCCCAAGATGTGGCCATGGGTGGTGTTGTTACCGAAGAGAAGGCTATCAGTCACGCTCAGTATCTGGATTTGGTATATTCCCAATCCAGGACTTTGTATGATTTTATCCCGCAAGCTCCTCGTCCCAGCACGGACTCAGCTAAGCCACCTGCAGAGACTCCTATTGATGGGGTTGTTGGATCAATCCAGCCCTCGTCAGCAACCAAAACTGCCAAGCAACCTAATGGTTCTGCTACTACTCCTTCAACCCCTATGGTTTTCACCGAGGTAAATGCTATCGAAAGTATGCAAACACTCGGCAATAACAAAAAAGGAAAAGGTAAAAATAAAAATAAAAATCTTGGAAACCAATAGGAGAATACCAAGACCATGGCAATGGAGAATGATAAAGGGAAAAGAAAGGCCAAGTACCCTTGCTTGTTATGTGGGGGTGATCACTTCACGAAAGAGTGCCCTTGTCGTGAAGAGATTAGAAAATTCCTGAAAAGTAATACCACACCCGTGGTGCTTGCCAATCCCTTTCCGTCTCAATGACAACTAATAGAACATATGCCTGATCAGGGGACCTCTAGTTCCATGGAAGAAATCAGAATGATGGCTTCAGATACCATAAATTTGAATACTTTTCGTCATTCGTATGACAAACCGGTAGAGAAGAAGGATGAAAATCCTTCTTCTGAGAAAGTTCCTTCTACTAGTTCTCCTCCATCTTCGTCTAATGGCCCTCTCATGATAAAAAAACCTAATCTTGATTTAATTTTACGACCACCTAGGCTACCCTCAGGAAGGTTATTTTCAATCCCAATTTCCGAGTTGAACAATTTTATAATGTTGTTGAAGATTTAGCTCAAGAACCTTGCATGATGTCTACCCTTGAGATACTCCAAAGTTGTCCAACGCAGTGTAAAAACATGCTAACAGATTTGGGGGCATTAAACCCAGATAATACCGACTTGATTCATTTCAACGTAGAGAACTATAAATCCAGATTACCTCACCAACTCACATTTCAGATTTCCTCTAGAGTAGTTGGGATAAAGGTCCATCGAACCGTCCTAGATGAAGGAGATTCAACCTAAGTCTTGTCTATATCTTTTTGGAGAGACATTGGTTCTCCTAGGCTTACAAAGTCTTCGACGATGTTAAAATATTTTGATGGAGAAGGTTTCGAGCCTCAGGGTCTGTTACTAACCCTTTCAGTTGAGTTTGGGGGAAAAAATATTTCCATTCAGGTGGAAGTAGTGGATGCCCCATTATATTACAATCTCCTATTAGGGAGAAATTGGTTATATGGCATGACTGTCATCGCTTCGACAGTCTTTCGAAATATCCAGTTTCCTCATTTGTGGAAAATTGTAACTATCGATCCACTTTACTTTTTTTCACCAGATGTTACTACTCCCACTACGAATAACATCCCTATGCTAGTTCAGTCCCATCCTCCTTATCAGTCGATTAGGTTAGGTATGCTGAAAGATTCAATCCTTATGGGAGTGTTTCCTTTTTCCCCTCCTAGCATGGAAGTAGCAACCATGAACATGATTTCCATGACTGGTTATAGTACCAAGGGAAAATAAGTTGTTGATTCATCCTCCCTTGGCCCCTATGAAGCATTGTATGATGTTGTCCAATCTACCTCCAATGTCCAGCCAGATGATCTTAATTTGGTGGCTTCGGATCCCTACCACTTGCCCAACTTTCTAGAACCCTCACTTCCCACTCTATACTATCTCACATAGAATTTTCCTTTGGATGAGTCCATCATGGAGATCATGAGTGTGAATGAACTCGTATAGGAAGATCACCATCATCGATCTTCTTTTCTTCCCAACACTAGTTCGGTAGGTTTTGACCTTGAATCACTTATCAGTATTGATATTGTCACCCATCTACAAACACCTGTGTTGTTGCAAGACACAGATTCCAAAGGAAATATTTGCAACATCACTAAGACGAATCCGATTGACATATCAGTCAAGCCCAGAACCATTGAGCATGTTCACGTAGGCCAGAACTACTCGATGGAAGAAACTGGAAATTTTAGAGCTCTTTTCAAGGAATTCTATGATATTTTTGCTTGGACTTATGAGGAAATTTCTAGAATTGATCTGTCAATTATCGTACATGAGATTAAAACCTATTCCACAACAAAGCCTATCCAATAAAAATTACATCAAGTCCATCCAAGGAAGGTTGCAACTATCAAAGCCAAAGTAGAGAAACTTCTGAAGGCGGGGTTTATTTATCCCGTACCCCTGATGGAATGGGTATCTTAGATTGTCCCCGTAACCAAAAAGTAGGGAACTATTAGAGTCTACATTGATTTTCATGATTTGAATAAGGCTTGTGCTAAGGACAATTTCCCAACTCTGCATATCGATCAGATCATCGATAACTGTGCTAGAAGCATCATATTTTCTTTCACGGATGGTTTTTCTGGCTACAATCAGATAGAGATTCTACCTGCTAATTAGCACAAAATTAATTTCATTTGTCCATGGGGAACCTTCACGTATCAAAATTTACCTTTTGGCCTCAAGAATGTTGGAGCTACATTCCAACGAGTCATGTCCTATGCCTTTCATGACATCAAGCACATAGAGGAAACGTACCTTGATGACCTCCCCACTCATTCATAGCAATGGGAGAACCATCTAGGGCACCTTAGAGGCATTTTTCTTAGGTGTCTTCATTATAACATACAATTGAATCCACACAAGTGTGTATTTTGTGTATAGACTGAATGCCTTATTAGATTCGTGGTTTCCAAAGATGGCATCCGGATTGATCCTCTGAAAATTGATGTTATCTTGGCCTTACCTGCCCCGACAAACCTTACTGAACACCAAAGTTTGCAAGGGAAGGAAAACTTTCTTCATCATTTCGTGTGCAACTACGCTGAGAAAACGCACAATTATATGTGTCTCCTGAAGAAGGACACTCTTTTCTTATGGGATGACCAGGCCCAACGAGCCTTTGATAATATGAAGCATGCTGACTCATTCACCCATGATACACCCCCAAAATTATTCAACGGACTTTATCTTGCATGTTGCTACCTATGCTACTACCATCGAAATGTTTCTGGTGCAGGACAATCCCAATGGCCAAGAGCACGTGATATATTACATGATTAAGAGTCTCATTGACTCTGAAACCCATTACTCACATGTGGAGAAGTTAGCTTTGGCCACGGTCATTGTTGTTTAGAAATTTCATCATTACATTATGCTTCATGCCACAATTGTACTCGTAGATCAAAACCCTATGTACTACATTATGAATCATCAGGTACAAGGGGGGAATATTCCTGTTGGATTGTTATCGTACAGGAATTTGATCTTGAGTTTGCCAAGGCCACTTCAAAGAAATATTTGGTTTTCGTGGAGCTAATGTGTGACCGCGGCATGTGCTTTGACAAAATTTGAGCCCAATGATTCATTTCCAGATGAATTCTTATTCTTGATAAACACACCTAACCCATGGTATGGAGATTTGATCATCTATCTCCAGACCCAGAGATTTCAGCTTAATATATCCTGTGACGATCGTCGTCGTATCTGTCACCACACAAAGTGCTATCTTATTTTGAATGATACATTGTACCTTCATGGTATAGATGCCATCCTTCGATGATGCCTTACACATGAAGAGGCTGAAACGGTTTTGAATGATTGCCACTTTGGAGCATGTGGAAATCATCTTTCTAAGATGGCTACAACCTAGAAAATCCTCCACGCTGGGTATTTATGGCCCTCAATGTTCAAAGATTTTAATGAGGCGGTTAAGAAATGCCCACCCTTCCAGCACTTTTATCCCAAAAAGTGCACCCACCCTACTCCTTTACACCCCATCATTACAGTTGGCCCTTTTTCCAAATGGGGTATTGATTTTATGCATTGTAAGCCTACCTCAGTCAGAGGGCATGGTTACATCGTCATAGTCATGGATTATTTCACAAAATGGGCTGAGGCAATGCCTACATATACAAAGGATGTTAAGAATCCCACCCTCTTTTTATTTAATCACATGATATCTAGGTTTGGAGTCCCGCAAGATATAGCCACTGTTATAGACAAAACTTCCTATGGCTTGGGGTACCACAACAGATAGCTTGACTCCAGAAATCAATTCTTTCCAATATGCAATAGAAATTAAATATCTAACACTAAAGGATCATACCTCTTACCTTATTTCAGACGATTGAAGTAGATCCCCGTTGATCTTTCCAACTTCATCTTTAATTGATAAATTACTTCCTCAACAACAAGTAAACAAGACAAGCATACTATATATCTTGGTGTTAGATCTATTCTAGCATATATAATCAACAATGTACAAGCATTTGAAATCACCCATGGATAAAATATTCATTCAAACATACATTATTGGATAGGAAAAGATATTTCTATTAATATAAAATCAGAGATTACAATGGATACAACCTCTGTCGGCACGTCTGCGAATCGAAGAAATGGAATCCCCCACTTGGGCCTCCACCAGCTCAATCCTCCATCTCTCGATAGAAATCTCACAAGAAAAAGGCAAGCTTGGGAAGAACACAAAAGTGCTCCAAGGGACAAAGGGATGAGGACTCAAGCACAAGTTTTGGCAACAATGGACTATAGTTTCTTTGCTCTCAATTTTCTCTTATGCCTTCAATGTACCAAAGAGTTCCTTATATAGCTTTTCAAAGGGGTAATGAAATGTCGAATCCGAGTGATCTCAAGGCATATGGAAGGCCAGGAGTCAAGTGAGTCGGATCCATGTCAAGGAAAAATCCAAAAGGATTTGGATTATGCACACATCCCAATGTACATGGTTTTAGGGGTCAAACCCGCATATATACATGATTAGGAGTTTAAAAGCCGCGTATATGGATTTTCACATGCTTTTAGGGATGGTCAAGGAAACATCAAAGGACAAAAAATGGTCCAAGGGGTCTAAGGAGTCTATAGAGGGATAGGGGAAGGCCATACAAGTGTGATTCACCTGGAGTGGTAAAATCGGCTATAACAGATGCCCCCTAATGTGTGAGGTCAGAGGGGTCATACGATGGCTGAAATACATTATAAGTCCATCCCAGAAGTGGGGTGATGAAGGATCCCAAATGGAAGACCAGCCACCCAATCAGCATAGTACAATGATACAACTCTGCACATACTGCAAATACATATAGTAGTCCCGGATACATAAGAGTACAATGGCCATGAATAGGCATGATACAAGATATCACATAAGTGATCATCACCACGTACAATATACATAGATTAGAATCTCCATGATGAAAATATACAAAGGATCATGATCTCCATAATGGCTGAATATATACAATGGATCGAGATCTCCATAATAGCTAGAAATGTCTGACATATACTGGAATCAAATCACGAGAGCTGAAAGCTCATGAACACTGGCACAATCAAGTAGGTAGCATATAAGAGATGCCACCAATATGGAAGGTCTTCTACACAAATCGCTACGAGTACATGTCCTACTATGTGAATAGAGGTGTCAAGGTCGAACATAGTATTCCATCATCTAATTACTGGTCATTGATGTATACCGTTAACAGACGCGAGATCACCCACCGATAATGAAAATTGGAATCAAGGTACTAGAGTGAAAACTAACAAGTGTGAATAGGTGTGTTGAGGTCGAACACTTGAGAGGATACATTGATCAGGGGACATTGATGTATTCCCAAAAACTATCTATGGCGAGAGAACCTACCACTGATGACTGCAAGTCTCAAGGCACTCAAAATGACTCTAGATTCCAATCCCAGAATAAATTATCTAAAGTCGATGAGATGAAATCTGCTGAAAGGAGGGCATTAAGGCATCCCCCATCATCCAACATGAGGTACTCAGCAAATTTGTATAATGTGGAAGGACTCGATCATAAGGTGCATGAACCAGTAACTGTACCGGGAATGGCCGACATGCAAAGTCAAGATAACTGAGGAATGGCCGAGTCAGGTTTCAACTTCCTTCAAACAAGAGAATAACAGCATATGGTGACTTACATAAAGGCAGCATAGACTCGATATATGAAACTGGGAGATCTCTGTGACATAGGAGGCATCGATAGAGGCTCCATGGGGACTGGAAGCTTAACCAGTCGGTAAAGATAAACTCAGATAAATGAGTACAGCTCCTAAAGTCAAACTATAAACCCAACCAACAAATGTGATATACAGTGCTCTATTCTAAGGCGACACGACTCAACAACTACCAAAGATAACATCTTTCCTTGTCCGGATTTTTGGTTTTTTTATTTTTTTGGACTTTTTCAAATATTTAGAAAGATTGAAAAAGAATAAAACTGCTTTATAGTTATAGACTAGGAGGAGATGAGTGTCATAGGGGAAAACAAACTAGTTCCAAGCAGTGGAACATACCTATGCTCAATGCAAGGATACATGTGTAGGATAGCGACACTCGGGGGACAATACCCTCCTGGTAAAAAGGGAATCAAGCTGCAAAGGATATATAAAATGGCTCTGCATGGCTAGACATGAGACAAGCGCAGGCTATATGGCTGAAACTCAATGTCAGGGAAGCCGGCATAAAGCTCAATAAGGTAGGAAAAGCTCATGATAATGCAATTACAACTTGACATAAGGGAGTGTTGAGGGAAATAGGCCAGCAAAATATCAAGAGGAGTATGAGGCTCTTGCGAAATTTCATGGAAATACTATACAATGGACTCCCACACCCTAAAGGACAAAACATCAGCATGGGCACCAAGTGCAAATAAGGTGTTAACTAGGGTACCCATGTAAGGTCAAGCTCTACCACTCATATCATGCCACTTCTAAAACAGCAAGAAGGTTCTGTGACATAACAGAGTGGTTTCGTACCTAAGGCTATAATGAAATGGTTATAATGTCATGCAAATTGAAAACAGTGATGAAACCTAACCTATATGCCAGTTTAGACATGATACCTGAAATCAGCACGAACGAGTCAATCCAATGGCTGAAAAGGCACTCAAAAAGGTCTCCTACATCATAAATTAGGTAAAAAGCAGTGCAAAATGATTAGAAATGGTCCAACTATATGAAAGGGGGTAAAAATTTGAAAAAATTTGAAAAAATTCTATAAATAGTAAATATTTCAAAACATTATAAAACATTTGAATTTTTACCCAATTGAGCTCAGATTTTCAACAGTGAATTCCAGGAGATCTAGCCGACCGAATCCACTACTGTTTCTTCCAGGTACTTACCCATGCTCTTATCTTCCATTTTGATGCAATTTTTATCAAATTCCATGGTTATTTGGGATTTCTAGGCCAATCGAAAATAGGCGCTGTGGCCCACAATGAAATTGACGGTTTTTCCACGTATAGGGATGGCTATACACGAAAAATGCCCCCAAATCCACATACATACGTGGATGTTTGGCAAACAGTCGCTTATGCGGCCACACATGAGGTTTTTTAAGTATTGTAATGAGTAAACTTGCAATTTTTTGTGTAGGATGGTCCTAGAATGGAGAGAATGTGAACATGGTGATGTAGAAGAGGCAGTAAGGGATGATCTAATGGCTCAACAAGCGCTACGTGCATGTGGGCTCTACAAATTTTGGTGTCTTGGTGGCTTAAGGGCCAAACCAGGACTATAGCAGATGCTGGTGGATTACTTGGATCCAGACTCAGAGTCATTCCAGATAGATGGGATGTCCCTCACCGTCGAGGTGGAGGACATATACTTTATTACTAGACTTTCTCGATGGGGGGAAGTAGTGAACCTATGTTCTCGCGGTCCCAAAGGTGGCCTGACTATAGATGAGTACATTATGGTGTACTGCTATCTGGACACGGAGAAGGTGGGGAGTCAGATCCCAACCAACTCTATATAGGTGTTGGGCCTAAAAGACATCCTACTGACACTAGGCAGGATAGAAGGCTTGGCTTCACTCCACCAGGCCTTGCGACCTCTGATGTTCTATGCAGTGGAGTTCATGACACCCACGGTATACAACTGGAGCACTACACTATTGAGCAACATGAAACATCAGCTCAGTGAGTGTAAGATGGGCAGAGTGCGGAACTTCGGTTTCAGCAGCATACTGAGCATGTTTTTCTTTGAGCATGTTCCGAGATTGAGCCCTAGAGTTGACGTTCCTCTTCACGGCGTTCGAGATCCATCCCAACGGTGTTGGGTGAATGCGATGTGCAGACTGGGGGGAGTTAGGGTGTCCAACCCCTATCCAGTTGAGTTCTTTTCATGGTGGCAATGATAGATAGTTGCCATCGATGACTACCCCTATGTGAGGATAGATTTCCAGGGGGACCCAGACACGCCGCTAACACCAAGATCGGCATACGGTGACATAGGTAATGAATCTCGACCCTCTCTTTAAATTTTTGAGTTATTTAATTTTTTTGTGTTTTCTGATTATATGGAATCAAAAGACATGTTTTTGGGTGAAAATACATAGTGACATCTACCATATGCATGCAGATGTGGGACCACGGTGGCTTGAAGGGTTCCCTCGTCATAGACGGAGGGGAAGAGGAGATGATATCACAGGTGTGGATGTAGATCAGACACTCCAGAGCATTCACACCAACTTTGTGAGGCTGACACACAGAGTTCCCATGGCGCAAGTCGAGGACTTGCCTGAGGCTATGCAGCGCCAGGTGGTGGGTGTACCATGAGCATGGGTGCGATTATTTCGACGGCTAGCTAGAGCCGTAGTGACATTCCATGATCAGAACCCCCCTCCTCCTCCACAGGCTTAGATACCTGAGAGTGATAAATTTTGTATTACCGTGTATTCTATTTTGGTGGCTCGAGAGCCCCATTTTTGTATTATGACACTATGTATTACCACATTTTGGATGTATATAAAAACTTTTTATGATGATCGGTTTATTTATTTACATGTGTAAAAATTTGTGTTTGTGATGAGTTTATTATGTATGAAACAAATGCCAATCTAACACGTAGTTAGCATATGAGTCAGCAACTTGATTATTAATTCTTGGAATATGTATGTATGTTATATTGTCAAATTGTCGTTCTAATAATCTCACACGTAAGAATCTTCTTAATAACGTCAAATCTCTATCATGGTACAAACCATTAAGTTGTGACACTACTAACTATGAATCAAGACGTACCTCAAGAGAAAGAACGCCATGTAAAATGGCATCTTGTAGAAGTTCAATAACGGAACTATATTTATCAACATTGTTGGAATATGGCCGTAAACATACGCCTTCTGAAGACAGTACCTGACCCATAGGAATATAAATCACCCAAGCAGCAGAGGCTGAGTGTTGAGTGTGATGGCTCGCACCATCCGTGAATCCTATGTAGGTGGAAGATTCCATTGACATCTGCCAAAAGAAATGGAAACTAATCACAAACCCAATCATGATAAGAAAAATACCTAACTATGCAAAACTGTACAATAATATAAAATAACCATCCTTGGCTGAAAATCATGCATAGTACTTTCTGAGATAGAGCCCATTCCTAGGCTCCGCCAAGGCCGTTCCCTCATAATCCACTAACTCATAAGCACCCTTCTCTAACACACATTTGACGATGTAAGGAGCACGCCACATGGGGTTAAACTTTCCTACCCCCAAGGGTTCTTTCAGTTGATCCCACAAAAGGACCAAGTCTCCCTCACTAAACCTCCTTGGATGGACAGACTTATCATACTGGTCCTTTACGCGATATTTATTTACTTCTAGTGCCACCAAGGCATCTTGATGCTGCTCATCAAGTTGCTCAAAGTGGACCAAATGCTCCTCCAATGTGGAAGTGTCTGGTAAGAGCTCTACAGCTAGTTTCAAAGAAGGAATCTCGCATTCAACCGGAAATACCGACTCCACTCCATGTACAAGCTGTAACACCCTGGTTTTGACCCCATTGCATTAAGATGCATATGATGTATATATATTGTAAATGATCATGGTGTGGAGCTAAAGGCCAAGGCCCCACCATTGATTGGTTATGCTATGTTTCAGATTTAAATTTGTCACCGATGGTGTATCGGGGCATGCGACATAGATAATTAGCTTTGTCATCATGTACATATGCATATTTAATTAAATAACCCGATCAGCTACGATCGCGAAAACTAAATTGACAGGGGGCATGATTTTCACAAGGATAAGGGTGTGGGGGAAATTGTCAAACCTTAAGCCATGAGGGAAAACCCATGTGTCATATTCCTTTGTCTTACCCAACCACCTCCATTAAGAATTTCTACTGGTGGTTGAGGCAGTTATTGATTTTGGGAGTGGTGTGGCAGGACTGTCAATCCATGCCTACACGCACACTCCACCCACAGTTGACTTCACCATGGAAAGGAAAATCACTGCCATCACTCACGCGGACATACTACTGCTCTTCCTCCACGACAGTGCAAAAAACAATCATGCACTCCCTACTCATGTCTATCCACTGTTATGTCCATCCACGCACAAGCTGGAATTCTTGTCCATCCTCACGCAGGGATCATTGACCGTTGTTGCTCATGCACAGGAGCTATCCTAGTTTTACTCACGTCATTTTTCCCCTACGGATCTAGGAGTGGTGAAGCTGTATATTTTCCTCACAGGCTACGTGGTGGGTTCTGCATTGTTACCATCTATACAGCAAACTAGGAGTTTTTCTCTTTCATTCCCATTGTGCAGTTGTATGCTCTTCTCTCAGACTATTATGTTCGTTTACTTTTCTGTCATTTAAATGTTGAGATTGGAGCTGTGGTTCTTCCTGTGAGTCACGGTGGTCGCTGTTCTTCTCAAGGTCTGTTGTGATTATTGTGGCTTCTTTATGTTTGGGGGTCTGTTGCAAGTCTTCCTCATGCACAGACCATTTGGAGCCATTTTCCCCACGTTGTGAGCTGTGCTCACTGTTTTTGGTTTTGGGATTATTGTTTTCCCACGTTCATTGATATGTTTGGGACTGTTGTATTCGTTGGGAGTCATTTTGGCCACGATAGGGCCAAGAACGAACCAGGAATCATTTTCCCCTATTAAGTTGTGACAGTTGATTGCGTTTGGGACTGTTGTAAATTTGCTTGAGAGTCATTTTGGCCACGATAGGGCCAAGAATGACTCAGGAATTTGCTTCCCTGTCTTAAGCTGTAATTGTTGTTTAATTCCCTGCATGCAATGCTTGGTCTTTGGACTGTGTAGGGAGCAGGGATTGAAGGCTTGGTTTGCTTGATAAACCTGGTGGCTGGAAACCACACAGATAGGGCTAGAGGGTTGGATTTCTTCTCCACAACCCCTGAATAGCACTGGAAGGGAATGTAGGGCCTGAGGGACTGTGTAGCAGAGAAGGGATTGATTCCTTGTGTTGGGTGTGTGTGGGTGTCTTAGAAGTCAGGCTAGTTCTGGTGTAGGTGTTTTTGGCTCTGTAATGAGCCCACCAACTTAGCATTTAGCCTTTCCCAACTCCTTGATGGCCTGATAAACCCAACTGTGTTGGATTGGCTGTGTTATGTGTATCCTTGGCTATGTGTAAGCCTGCTTGTTCCCTAATTACTTGGAGAATCATGCCCATCTCAGGGGTGGCAGCACTGCTGAGAGATTAAGGAGCACGCCGGCCTATGGTTGGGTGGAATGTTGCAGCGACGTAGCTGGTTGTGGATCGAGTTATTCATAAGATAAGTGCTCTCGTCCATTTCTACTTCCGCAACTATATTTACTGTTAATGATTATGATGGACATGTTGAATGAATGCTTGTATAAATGTATGATGTTTCCGCTATGTCTGATAGATAATTATAGCTGTGTATGATGTACAATTGCATCTGTGCATGATAAATGTTCATGTGTGCATGTTCTTGTTCAATACATTTGCTTCAGCATTCAGTTTCAGCAATTTTTATGCATTGACATGTTCATGGGGCTCTTAGCCCATAACGCCATGGGGTCACGTCCTCTTCGTCGGTCAGAGGGATGTGGACATGACACAAGATGATATGGAGAAAAACTCATGGCAGTCTTAACAGTGGTTCTATACACCCACAAAGCAGGATATAACATGATGTGCCAATTATTCTTGCTTTGTGCGATGGTTCATTGGAGAATGGATTTGAGTGATTTATTCACTACTTCTACCTGTCCATTCGCTTGAGGGTAGTAAGAGGAGGAATGCTCTTGCTTGTACCCTAACTTTGATGCCAACTCTCCCATCATACGGTTCTGGAAGTGCGAGCCATGTTTAGTGACAAGCTCTTTCAGAATCCCAAACTGAGTAATAATCTAGTTGAATAAGAAGTGTGTGGTTGTTTCACCATTAGATTTAACTGTAGGCATAGCCTCAGCCCATTTCGTGAAATAATCAACAACCACTATGATATGATGATGCCCCCCAGCTGAAGCTGGGTTGCAATCCATAAAATCAAGCCCCCACTTACTGAAGGGACTGGCGGTGATGATGGGATGTAACGGGGCAAGTTTCGAGCGCATATTACATGCAAACACCTGGCAAGGGTGGCACCTCTTGACCACATCTACACAATCCTTAAATATCGACGGCCAGAAATAACCCGCTCTTAAGATTTTTTGGGCTGTAGAAGACCCAGATAAATGACCACCACACGCCCCTCCGTGGCAATCATTCAACACTACCTCAACCTCATCGTGAGTTAAAAAACTATGTAAAATGGAATCTACCCCACATAGGTATAAAGTGTTATCCACTATGAGGTAATTCTTAGACATGTGACGTAATCATCGTCATTCATCCCGTGAGAGGTGAGTAGGGACCTTCAACGTTTGTAGATATATAATGATATCCCCATACCATGGGTCTAAAGTTGAGATTAAGAAGATGTGCTCATCAATAAACGTATCTTCACAAACCAATTCCTCGGCCTCGCTTGGGAAATCCAATATAAGCTCTACAAAAATTAACGATTTCTTCGATTTTGCCGAGACAAAGTCGAGATCAAATTATTGTAGGATGACAATCAATTTATTATATTTTCCCCCAATCATCCTTCGAGTGAGGATGAATTGAAACAGATTGACATGGGCTACAACCAAGGTCTGGTGAAGGAGAATATACTGTCTCAACCATTGAACCACATGTACAGGAGCTAAGGAAAGCTTCTCAACATGAGAATAACGAATCTCCATGTCAATAAGATTCTAGCTCGGATAGTATATGACATGCTCTTGGAGCTCCTCATTCTCTTGAACCAAAACCATCCCAACCATCTCCATGGATGCGGCCACATAAAGTAGAAAATCACGGCTATAGTGTGAGGGACTAATCACCGGGGCCGATGCTAGGGCTCGTTTGAGTGCATCAAAGGAATCCTGGGCTCGCTCATCCCAACAAAAGGTGGTGTCCTTCTTCAAAAGACGCATGAAGCCTCTAGTCAAATTGGAAAAACTGACCACGAATCTCCGTAAGAAGTTTGCCATGCCTTGCAAACATTGAAGATGATGAATATTTTTTGGGGGAGACAACTGAAGTATTTCCTCAACCTTTAAAGTGTCGACTCTTATACCCTCTTTAGAAATGATGAATCCTAATAAGCCACCTGACTTCACACAAAAGATGCACTTTTGAGGATTTAACCTAACCAAATAATGGAGGCACCTTTCGAATACCAATATCAAATCATAGGAATGACGCATTCTCATACGAGAATGAGCAGCAAGGTCATCCAAAAATACATCGATAATCGACTTGAGATCGTGGAAAATCAAGGTCATTTCCCACTAAAAAATAGCTCCGGCATTTTTAAGGCCAAACGGCATTTTCCGATATGCAAGAGCTCCCCAAGGACAAATAAATGAAGTCTTATGTTGGTCCTCAGGCTTAATTTGTATCTGATTATATTCGAAAAAGTCATCCATGAAGGAAAAAACCTCGCTACCCGCACACTCACCCAAAATCTGATCAATAAATGGTGTGGGGAAATTGTCCTTAGGACAAGCATGATTCAAATCGCAAAAATAAGTACATATGGAGATCATTCCCTGCTTCTTCTCCACTGGAACGGGGT
Organism: Pseudotsuga menziesii; assembly: GCA_001517045.1. Lineage (NCBI taxonomy): Eukaryota > Viridiplantae > Streptophyta > Pinopsida > Pinales > Pinaceae > Pseudotsuga > Pseudotsuga menziesii. Next base: position 143,964 of record LPNX011181976.1, on the reverse strand, counting down.
TTGAAACCCACTCCATCAAGGGAACGGGATAGATAAAACTATCTTTCAATAGTTTCTCTATCTCTTCCTTAATCGCAAGTGCTTTCCTAGGATTCACCGCACGTAAGCATTGTCGAATAGGCTTAACGTCGGGATAAGTATTAATATCATGTTCGATAATGCAAGGGTCGATACGTGGCATTTCATTGTAAGACCAAGCAAAGATATCACGAAATTCTTTAAACAGTTCGGTGTATTCTAGAATCTCATCATGGGAACATTCTGCCCAAATATAGACATTCTCTATCCTGCCAGGATCGCGAGAGATATTGATAGGAATCGTTGGAGATATGTTTTCCATGTTCCCATCAGCCATCGGACCAGGAGAGCTTAATGGAACCATGGGACTACCAATTCTCTCGTTAATAACCTCTCTAAAGTCCTCATGCTCCAAGCAATCAAGCTCGAGAAGAAAGTAAGATCTATGATGGAGCTCTTCCCATGGTGGCTCATCTCCCGACATGGCCTCAATAATCGCTTCATCTGAAGGAAAAACACTATCAAGGAAGTTGTGCATGTGAGAAGACTATACTACCCATGCTTGTAGCCCATACGGGTCCTCCTCCTCCGTCTGTGAAGAGGAAGGGCTAGGCTCTACAACACACTCAACATTAGCTTGATAAGCTACCATAGTTGCAGGCAACGACACGTCCGTCACGATGGGCTCACTCGAAGTATTCGGTGTAGGAAGAATCCAAGGATATTCCATATGACTCGTGGGAAAAGACACCGATCTCATAGATGTCGAAGCCTCACCGAAACTAGACCCTATCATAAAGATAGGTGCAGGACAACTAAAGCTTCCCATGAGGGATGGATACATGCCCACACCCACACTCCCAGTTGCCAGCTGAGAGTGCTCTACAATTGGGATTGAAGCTCCTGAAGATGCAGTAATCAACGGATTCTAGAATGATGTTTGATTAATTGTAACTATCTTCCCGTTAAATGGAAAGCACACAACGCGAAATAGGGAAGAAGCTACGGCTTGCATACTGTACATCCAATTCCTATCTAGCAAGAGATTGTAGTCAAGGGGCACATCAACCACCTTGACCTCTCTCGCAATGGTATTCCCTCCCAAACAGACCTTAAGGGAAGGGAGAATCTCATGTAGCCTAAATGATCTCCCATCGAACATAGTTAACATGGTCGCCGATTTAGACAACTCAGGGAAACCTAAACCCTTCCAACATGATAAAGACATCACAGAAGCAACAATGCCTTCGTCAATCACGGTGCGCTTAACGGTCATGTTAAGACATTCTATGTGAATCAAAAGAGACACATAGTAAGGCAAGCAAGGCTGAAGTCCTGCGGTTTCAAATTTAATCATGGAGGAAGAATTATCATCATTCACACCAAGGGAAAAAAGCAAAGCTTTCCTTTGCGAAGGACAACTCTGAAGCACTTCTAGTGCAGACATCGCACAAGGAGTATGGCCCAAATCCTCGACAACTAAATAGTTCCAGGTAGCTCAGGCATTAGGATTGTGCCCCGAATGCTTAAGGACTCCCTTAGGAATGCGAGGCGCAGCTTCAGGTTGATCCAAAGGTTTTTCAATACGCAAAGGAGTTCCTATGGATTCGGCTCATTTCCTGGGTTGGGTTGTGACGAACCATAGTCCTTCGCACGGGTCACAACTTTCGCAGCACGAACCATGTTAATGCAACCATTACCACTACCCTCCGGCGGATCTTAATCACCACCAGACTGATCATGGGTCCTCGAGTTCATATTTTGATTGTGAGGTAAAGGGTTAGTCTGCACAACTAGGCCCTGTGCCAAGAATATTGAGGATTCATCGATACGAGGGCACAAGTAAGTGAGGTGATCATCCTTACACAACTTGCAAGTAAATTTAAACTTATGTTTAGCTTGCTTGTCCCCCCCAGCATCACGGGAATTCTTTCCATTATTATCATTCTCATTCTTATTCCCACCCTTACGATTATTCTTACCCGTCTTTTTATTCCATCCGAGTTGCTGGTTACCCTTCTGGTCCGACGATTGCACTGAAAGCACACTCGCTGTTTGGGCGGGTTGAGATGAAGCCATGGCTTGTCCCAAAGTAGATTGGTTGATTGACAATTTACTAAATTGTTTTGCAACCGAATCCACAGGTTTAGCACTCACACAACCCACAATGCCATCGGCATGTGGTCCAGATTTAACTTTGGGGTCAAAACTAGAATGCGGGGCATTGGGAATGATCTCATATAACAAACCAAACTAAGCATAAATCAAATCCAATTCATATGCCCTAAAAATGGCTTGTTCCTCATTTTTCACTCTAGATGTAGACACATACTTCACTATATATGGAAATAATGACTTAAAGAACCATTCAAGGAGGAATTTCAATGGTATAAAGACTTTAATTAACCTCTTCCGTCTACGCCACTCTTGGATATGATCCAAGATATGTGTGGATTTATCCTACCAAAATGTCGACAACAGTTCAGTACCAACGTCATAACGTACTGGTAGCTGGAAGTGGTTAAGAAAAGTCATCGCTAGGTCATCGAACAAAGCGAATTCCCCCCTAGGTAGCTCTATATACCATTTCGCGGTAGGCCATGTAAGGGTGCATTGAAATAGTCTCAAATGGATTGAGTCCTAATGTAAGGAATTCAAAGAGCACCATAGGTGAAAGGTAGTAAAATGTTCGCTCGGATCCTCTCCCGGTTTGTCCTCGAATTTGGGTATGTCTGAGGGAATCTTAGTAGGGACAGCCGGCCAAGCTAGGTCATAAGCTACAGGATCGTTCATTAATCTCGACAATTCAAGAAGATTCAGCGTTGTGAGGAAAGGGAGCCTAGGATGATGAGGTCGATGGACCTCTCCCTGATAGTTATAATTCACATAGGTCTAATTACCACCATGGCCTTGCCCATAGTGCCCTCCTCCCATTTGACCCATATAGGGTGGCATGGAAGCACCATAGTGTGGTGTACCTTGACTATTCAGAGCTACAAAGCCGTAATTTGGAGAGTAAGCAGGTTGTTGATACCCGCCCCCATAAGGTGAAGAACCCTGTCCATACTGCGTCCCATAATAAGGTCCACAAGTCATCGCATGCGATGTCCCATGAGACACTCCGTAAGTAGGAATATATGCTCTAGAAGTAGGAATATACATTCAAGAAGTAGGAATATACACTTCAGAAGTAGTAACATGACCTCTATAATTATGAACATAACCTCCCGAAACAATGGGCGGTACATGAACCTGAGACACAGCTAGTCGAGTAACAGCATTACGAACATGACTCGTAGCAACATTTCGGCCCGAAGGACCACGTGAATGAGGTGGAGGGTGAACATTTGAAGAACTAGGGACAGAGGATGGAGGGACCTGAGTAATTATGTACATGTTATTCCCTATAGTGACTCGTCTCGGATCTGGTATCCTAATAGGATCATTAGCCCTAGACCTAGGAGGAATATGTGATGTAGCTTCCACCACCGGGATGGAAGGTGCAATGTGACTTGTGCTCCCAAACCTCTCTGCATGGTAAGGAATGAGAGTGCCCCCAGGCATAGTGCTAGGCTCAAAATCAGATTCAACATGAAATGCAAAATCATGTGTAGGAAAACCAGACATACCATAACTACCATAACTAGTGCTCGCGGGTTCGAAATGAGTCTCATCATCTTCTAGCATTCCATACCAGCGATGCGTCAATGGGGAATCAACCCTAGATTAAGTATGTCTATCATGAAAAGTACCTATATCATAAATCATAAGACCTAACTCAGTCAATTCGGGTGAAGGATCATAGTTAGGAGTAAACTCCCCATCTTCCACATGAATGGGAGAAGGTGGTTCAGGAATACCTTCAACGTGGTCTCCCATGGCGTGTGAATCAATGTGCAAAGTATTCCACCTGTACTGTCTATTTCTCTCTCCCAAAGGAGGAGGAGATGTAGAAGGTGAAATTCCTACTAAACGACGAGAACGGCGAGGAGCCACACTTGAATCCACAATGACTCAAAAAATATAAAAAACTCTCTATCTACGCAAACCCTGGGAAAGATATCGTGCACAGAGAAATCACCAATAAAATCTAAATCCAACCACAAGAAATCAAGGGTAGGATAAGTGAGCTCCCGAATGAAGCAAGTATGTCTCGCCTAGGAGATGCTTGAGACTCCCATACACAACAAGCAGAGGTACATAACCAATTATTGTGGCCCTTATCTTCAAAGTGTAAAGCGACTATGATGTCTAACCCTAACCTGGACGAGACACCCACAGAATAACCCCTATAAAGTACCCCCTCGATATCCAAGTAAGGCCACTAAGGTCACCTCAATATAATCAATTCTTAGGTGGACAATCGCAGACGGGATTGACCGTATGGGCAGGGTGGCAAAGCCCGAAACTCTTGAAAGAGCCCCCAGATACGAATACAATCCTGGAAATATCTTCGGTGCTACTCAGTTATGACTAGGGGTCATCCCAATCAATAACCTCTCACACTACCTCGTGCTTAACTCCCTTTTGAGAGGAGGATCCTGAGAAACACTGGTTATACCAAGGAATTTCACACACTCACCTGCACAGACACATACTTGTTGTCATTTAGTGGTCTTGGAGAATTGACTCACAATGAACTATTTCAAGACCCTAAAACCTAATCTTGTTGGTGAACCCTATCAAATAAAATAGTGTAGTTCATTTTAATTTAAGCGTTGATTTTAATTGGCTTTATTACTCAAAAGAGGGATATCGCCATGCAACTAATGGCATTATGACACAACATGAAGTAAAATGCACACCTAACAATCAATGCAAATGCATTGTGTCCATGAAAAACAAGGTATGCTACTACGTGAAATGCATAATTTTCCTTCAAATGATAAATGCAAGTTTTCCTATATGAAATCTTGACTAATACTCCAAAGCAAATCTAGTGCAAGTACAATGCAAAATGCAATATACAATGCATGATGATCAGCAAATATTTTTGGATTTTTTGAAATAAAAATGAGATATAAAAGAAAAAGAATGGCTCTACAACCCCTAGACTCTGTAAGCACACTCAAGAAGCACTCAACCAAAGCACTAAGGTAAAATAAATCTAATGCATTAATCCCAAAACAAAAAATAAAAAATGCAATGACAAGAACATTCTTCAAAAAATAAATTTTACCCTAAAAAAAGCATCTCTGGTCAGAAATAGAGGTGTATACAGACTCTAGCAGCATCAAAAGAGACTCAGCAATCATCACAATTCACCCAGCAACCATCCAACTTCCTCTAGAAGGAAAAACTAAGGGCATACATGACTATTTGTAGTAAACCCGCGTGTGTATGCGGAAATAGCAGAGAAACCCGCATATATACGCGACTGTGAGTTAAGAACTCGCGTACAGGAAGAAAGGTGCATAAAAATAAGGGAAAACAGACAAGATGAGACAAACTTCACACCAATTAGACACTACCAGGAAAACATGCCCCCAAACCCGACATAGAAACAAGAGAAAAAGAGCAATTCAAAGTCATTGAATGCCAATAGGAAACCCCCAAAGGACAACTACTAGGAACTCCCCAGCAGTGTTGCCAATTCTGTTACAGAGAGAAATTCCTATGGCTTGGGGTACCACAATAGATAGCTTGACTCTAGAAATCAATATTTTCCAATATGCAATGGAAATTAAATATCTAACACTAAAGGATCAGACCTTGTACCTTACTCTGAACGGTTGAAGTAGATCCCCGTTGAGCTTTCCAACTTCAGCTTGAATTGATAAATTACTTCCTCAACAACAAGTAAACAAGACAAGCATACTATATATCTTGGTGTTAGGTCTATTATAGCATATATAATCAACAATGTATAAGCATTTGAAATCACCCATGGATGAAATATTCATTCAAACATACATTATTGGATAGGAAAAGATATTTCTACTAATCTAAAATCAGATATTACAATGGATACAACCTCTGTCGGCACATCTATGAATCAGAGAAACTGAATCCCCCACTTGGGCCTCCACCACCTCAATCCTCCATCTCTCGGTAGTAGGCTCACAAGAAAAAGGCAAGCTTGGGAAGAACACAAAACTGCTCCAAGGAACAAAGGGATGTAGACTCAAGCACAAGTTCCGCCAACAATGGACTATAGTTTCTTTGCTCTCAATTTTCTCTTATGCCTTCAATGTACCAAAGAGTTCCTTATATATCTTTTCAAAGGGGTAATGAAAGGTCTAATACGAGCAATCTCAAGGCATATGGAAGGCCAGGAGTCAAGTGAGTCGAATCCATGTTAAGGAAAACTCCAAAGGATTTGGATTATGCACACAGTTTTAGGGGTCAAACCTGCGTATATACGCGATTAGGGGTTTAAAAGTCGCGTATATGGATTTTCACATGTTTTTAGGGATGGTCAAGGAAACATCAAAGGACAAAAAATAGTCCAAGGGGTCTAAGTAATTTGCAAAGGGACAGGGAAAGGCCATACAAGTGTGATTCACCTGGAGTGGTAAAATCAGCTATAACAGTCATTGACCACGGATCTCATTTCCAGAATCAGATGATGGTTGAGCCAAGTGCTAGGATGGGTTTTCGCCATGAAAAATCAACTCCATATTACTCGTAGGCTAATGGTCAGGTTGAGGCCATTAACAAAGTTTTAAAACTATGCTACATAGGATGGTTGGAGATCAAAAATCCAACTGGCACGTAACTCTCTTTTCCGCACTTTGGAATTACAGAACTTCAATAAAAATGACAATTGGTTTGATGCATTTTTAGCTGGTATATGGACTGGAAGCCATCATTCCTATTGAGTGTCAAATTCCATCACTCAAACTCGTAGTAGAACTTATCCCACACACTTCTGTTGAGGAAGAAAGATTCATGTAATTGACTAACCTTGACGAAACTAGAAGAGATGTTGCCTTGCTTAACGAGGCACGCAAGAAATGCATCAAGGAACAATATGACAAGTTTGTTCAACCTCATGTCTTCAACGAATATGATCTAGTCCTGACTTACGATCAGAGACACGATAAACTAGGGAAAGGAAAGTTTGAATCCATGTGGTATGGTCCCTTTATCATTAGTAATGTCTTAGAGAAAGGGGCTTATGAACTCATAGATTATGATGGGATTCCCTTCAGGAAACCTCGCAATGGGTTGTACCTGAAGACGTACTATGCCTAAGACATTTATGTATGGTACCTTGTATATATGTATATTTGGCTTTCAGTGTGTTTTGTTATTTTCAATATGGTTTTGAGTTGATGTCCATATTTTTTATACCATGTTTTGGTTATGCAGATTGGATGGATTTCTATGGTTTCATTGATGGTGCATGACTTCATACCTTGAACCTTTCTTCAGTAGCTTGGGTGTTGTATTCTCCAACTCATGATTTATTTAGTTTAGGTGTGGTCTATATTGGTCCAGCTACCAACTACATCATCGAGTATCAGGCAGTGATAGGTTTACTCACCGAGGCTACATCTTGGGGCATTCATGAGTTGGTGGTGTTTATGGACTCTCAATTAGTGGTTTGTCACCTAATCACATCTACACTATAAAAAAACCTAAACTTTTCCATCTCTTTCGGAGAGTGCGTTTGTTATAAAGGTCATTTGATTTCGATACTTATAGGTATATCCCTAGGGATGATAATGTGATTGTTGATTCATTGGCAAATTTCATTATGGACTGGCATATTTCCCATTCATAACTCATTAAAAATAAACATGGTCAATCATAATGTAAAATAAATAGTAGAAACATATAAAACCCCTCATCCATTTGAAACCACATGTAAACACGGGAATCAAGTCTGTATATATATATATATATGTATAAAAAGTGGTTTTACAAAAAAAATATGGTCACAAGACCTCATCTAAAGCACTGTGGCTTTCAGGAATACAAAATTATACAAAATTCCTAAATCTAACTAAGCTTTCAGGGATACAACATGAAAAACACTCTAATGGTGCTCGTGGTAGCACATAATGGCCCTTGCTACTCTGCATAGAAAGCAACTAAAGCGACCTGATACCCCTTTCGTATGTCTCTGAAACCTCTTACGGAGGTCATCAATAGTAGCATCCGTGATATCTGAAGTCAGTCGATCTAGGTTATCCTCTAGCTCTGTGAGATCATCATCACCTCCGTGAACAAAGAAAGCTCCCGCTTGCCTATCCATTGGGGAGGATCCCCCAAGCCGTGCATCACCAACATCTGCATGTAAAAATTCAGGTCTTGTTATCGTACATAAAAATCATAAAACATAAAAATTATAAAAACATAATCAACATATAAGGTTTTTCTTCTTGCTGATGTCACCCCACTGTGCGCCAGGTGGTAGTGGTAGGTCAGGATCTCCTATGAAGTCAGTCCCTGCATATGCATAATCCTCAATCATGAGGATCTGATCACTCAGCCATCAGAAAAAATGCAGCCTAGAACTTCACCTTGGCTCCACCACCTCCTGTGCGGGCCATGATATCTACCCACCATGACATATGGGAATCCCTAGCTCTAAGTTCTATGAACACCACCCGAGGTCTCATGAGAGGTACCCTCTCGAAGAAAAACCACGCTAAGATGGCCCTCTACCCGAACTGTTTCAACTCGCCTTGTCAACATTTCGTCAGTTGATCCTTGAATAGAGGTAATAGTGCCTTGGCCCAGTTATAGACATTAGGTGCCATGGCCTCCAGGGCATACAACATATGTGCCTGGGATACCTGGTGGGGCCCTTGGCTCCCTGCCACCCTCTGCATAGTAATAAAATTGTCTATAGCGAAAGATCCATCACAACTTTTATAGGAATCTTCTTACCTGACATTTTTGTACCTGGGAGACAATGGCGATCTATAATCTTCTGTGTAGTGATGTCCCCACCTTGAGAACCAGTCAGAGAAATAGGAGCCCCTTGTCTGGATAGAATTGTTAGAAAGTATATGTCCTCTACCTCCACAATCACAATATGAGGTCCTACCTCAAAATGTTGCTGCTCCAGATTCCACATCCATATAATATATTCCAGTAAGTAGGCATGTGAAACCATACTTGGGCTACGGAAGAACTTCAGAAGGCCACATCCTCATAGGGCAGCCACACACCCTGCATTTCTTGCGGCATGAGCATCATCATCATCATGTTGTCTTTCCTTCTAGACTACCATTTTTTACCAAATGAACCTACCGAAAACCATCAATAAGCTAATTAGAAACATATTTTATCATTAAAAATGCTCAAAATATCTTTAAATGGCTAGGGCAAGTAGTTTTTGGAGCTCACGGTTGGCACCTCCTCTTCCTAGTTAAGACAGAGTGGTGCCACCACCTGAGTTTAACTGAAAAACCATGGTTTTCATCGGGCACCGCCTTTCCTATAAAGGCCAAGGCGATTCCTGTCATTGGTCTTTTAGGTTTTCCCATTGAACTCGAAAACTCATTAAAAACAAAAATTGGAAACCATGAAAAGGAAGGGAAGGGTTCAAGATTTTACCTGGACCTGACGATACGAAAAACAGATGGTGGATGACTCCACAATCTCTAATTGAAATTTACACTACAAATCTCCCAAAATGTTCTCCAAGGTATGGTAAATGGTAAAATGACTTGTTTTTTACTATTTACTCAGCTTTTATAATATACTTTTATGGTTTTTTGTATTATTTCAATGTTTTAAAATCATTTTATCAAAAAATACCCTTTTACATAGTTTATAAAAGTCATTTAAAAAATATTTTGGGAACACTAATAGCCTTTTAGAGTTTTGTAGGGACGAAAAATAAACAGTTTGGCTATGGGGAAGTTTGTTTTTTTTTACTTTTTAGTACTTCTAAAAATGAAAGAGGTCCATGAGCATTTGTTTCGACACTTTGGTCATGCTCCCAAAACCTAGCATCAAAGTTCCGAGTCTTTTTCGCGTTTCTTTTCAGGCTCGTAAAACCTATCCATCGCGTAAAAGAAACCTATTGGAGTCTCCTTTAAACTTTTTCGGACTCCCTAAATATGAAAATATTGTCAAGTACTTGTCTTCTTCATGCTCGTAAAAGTATTTGAAGAGTCATCTTTCTAATGGTAGTTTATCTCTTTTTTCGGTTCAGATCGACTATTTATGAAAAAGGACACTTTTTGGAGTCTTCTTCTGTCTTCGTTCAGACTCTCTAAACGTGAACGATGTCAAGTTAACTTTCATTGGACTCGTTAAAATAAACATTGAGAGACCCTCTTTTGGGAACAAACCCCTCCTATCTCAGGTTCGTAAAACGTATGAGAATGGACTTGTCTTCGGACAAGCTACAACGAGTGTTTGTTACACTCTTTGAACTTGTAAAAATGAAAAGAGGCACTTGTCAAACATGATGGGGAAATTAAGGGAAGGGAATCAATTCATTTCGCAAATAGAATGGTAGTTTTTTTTCAACTTTGAACATGGAACTTGTCTGCATTTCATTCATTTAATTGGGTATTCATATTGTCTTTGAATCGATCCACTTTCATGATTCATGTCACTCCTCTGAGTCTTTCGAAGAATGCATTGTCCATTATCGCATCATGTTCCACCTCGTCAAGTCAATGCTGCCATGTCTATTGTCATTCCTCCTGATGTTCAAAGGGAAGTTGAAATTTTATCTCTACAATCAAAACAACTTTTGTGTCAGTACCTTTTGAGTCAATCTTATGGTTACATTATCTACAACATTCCAAAACTTTGTTCTGATTTTCATGTCATTGATGTGGTATTCATCATGACCTTCCTTCGATGGGACTATTCCTGTCGACATTAGCTAATTATCCAAGAATTAGTATTAGAAACAATTTTAGTACCTTGAGATCTGTATCCCTCAATGACATATTCTCTCGCTCTCAACATAGGTTCACATCATTGACCTTTGATCGATAGAATCGACTGAGTGTTCAACATCAAATTATCTATTCACACTCAGTATATTGTACTAGGGTACCTTGGGAATCATTGGCATCAATGGTGATCTCCCTCGCACTTCTTAACAGTTCATGTCATTGGCCGGTAATCAAGTGGCTTCTACCATGTTCGAATTCAGATCATTGTAATCACATGGATATAATCGTACTTTGTGGAAGACAAGACGAAGACCCTGGGTATCTGTTAAAGCCCTCATATATTTCTCCCCAGGTTGCGATGGAGTATATTGTATGAAGTACTAGCATGGATCCACATTTGTATGGTAGTGGTTGTGCTCGAATTTTTGTTCATTTGACATAGATCTACGGTGTATTTCTGGTAGCTATGTCCAAGTTTGAGTCCTCTATCACATGGATCTATGCTATATTCTAGTAGCCATGGTTGTTAATCTCTCTCATGGATCTGCCTTGTATTGGTCTACATTGATGATGAAGACACATTTACTCATGAGTCAAAAGTATTGATTTATTGCAGATTCCTGGTTGTTGATCTCTGATCAAGTTGATTCTTACCTCAAAGTGAGAACTTTCTCTTTCAAATATCTTGCCTATCATGTCCCTCTATGCTCATGCTTTGGGGGGGATCCTATTATACATAAATATCATCATCATCATGTGATGAGGCCCCAAACACAGTATTTTCCCTAAATCCCAAATATTGAAGTGAAAATCATGGTCCAGATATCAATCCTGCATATCAAAATCCAGCACCACTCCTACCTTTTAGTCAATGAGCATTACCCTCTTCAGGACACATTTAATATTTTGGTAGTAGGAGGTGGCACCACCTTTACCTCTTGCACGAGGTGCGATTCTTCCCTGTCACCGCCCTGTCATAATGGGGAATAATAGGTGCCCTTGGTAAAAAGTGAAAAAAGAGAGGTTTCCATGACGCTTCTCGAAGGAAGGCATTGTGGCTCCCTTATCCCAACATCTAAGGACCACCTAGGCTCAAGATCCATCCTTTTGGGATCTCCTATCCACCTCACCCACCATTTACTCAACCATCCCTATCCTCCCAAGACCTATAAAAGCAGGCTCATATCCATGGTTGAGAGAGGGAAAAGTTATGTTGTTGCATTGACATTCTTGCCTAAATTAGTAGGGTAATAATAGGAGGAGCAAGTTGAAGATATCAGGGAAAATATATTGGCATTATGAATGATTTTATTGACACTAAGGCATAGGTTGTAACTTCTTCTTCATTCATTAATGCAAAATTGGTTCATTTCCCATAAAGTATATCGTGTTAATATCGTGTATTTTATTATTAGATTCCTTAGGCACTGATATAGAATAATGTAACATTTTCTGGTGCTTTTTGATCTTGTGTGTTGGTTTCATGTGATCATGCAGTTACATCAGTGAATAGTTATCATTGCAGGAAACAACTACACTTTTCCATCAAAGACAATTATTCCAGATCTCCACTCATTCTAGGGAAAGTCTTTTAATTTTGTTGTGTACTATTTGTTCTAGATCTAAACCATTCAGACTAGAGGAACATCTCATGTCTGCAAGAGCTACATTTTTCCTACGTACATACATGCATTCAAATCATGACTCACCCATTTGTTCAAAGTGGGATAAGAAAACCATACAAGCAGTTGGTGATCTTGTGGGAGATCCACTAGACTCTAGGAAGACTAGACCTCAATTTCACAATGATTTCTCCACTTGTGAATTGAATCTTCTATAGATATGCTTTATGATGGTTGGATATGATCCTCAAACATATCAGGAAGCTTCACTTGACCCAATCTGGAAAACATCCATGCAATAAGAGTTCAAGTCTTTTCAAGACAATGAAACTTGGGAGTTGGTCCCTCTACCTTCCAAGAGGAAACCGGTACAATGTAAGTGGGTCTATAGGAAAAAAGTGGATTCATATGGTTTATATATAAATTAAAAGGCCATGTTGGTTTCCAAAGGCTTCTCTAAATTCCATGGAGTGGACCATACATATACATTCGCACTAGTTTCAAACATGGACTCAATCAAGCTAGTTTTTGCCATTCTTGCATATAAGAGACGAGAGGTTCACCACATGGATGTTAAGAGCGATGTTCTTCATGGTGACCTTCATGAGGAGATCTATATGCATAAGCCTGAAGGTTTCATTCATTATCCTTCACTTTTTTTTTGGTTGAGGACGTCACTATGTGGCCTCAAGCAATCCCCTAGGGCTTGGTATTCCAAGATGGATAACTTCCTTCTTTCACTAGGATATGAGCGATGCAAATCTGATCCTAATGTATATTTGCAGCATATTTTTTTATTTATTGCAGTTCATAGTGTTTTATGTTGATGAATTTTTATTACAGGAAGTTGATTTGATGATTTAGGATCAATAAAGTCCTGTTTGCATAGTGAGTTTTCTATGACTGACCTTGGATTGTTGAAACAATTTCATGGCTTAGATATTGAGTAATCTGATGTGGAGATCAAGGTAATACAATAAAAGTATGTTGTATACCTGTTATTAAAGTTCAATATGGCTAAATGTAAGTCATCCAAGTGCCCATTCCTTTCAGGAGTGAAACTAGGTGGTTTTGGTTCATCTCCATTGGTGGACAACTTGTTGTACATACAACTAGTTGGAAGCTTGTTGTATCTTGCACACTCTCGAACTAAGTTGGATTATGCAGTAGGTGTTGTTGCAAGACATATGTAGAGCCTTGTGAGATCCATTGGAAGGTTGCAAAAGGATCTTGCATTATGTGCAAGAAACCAAACACTTCATGGTACACTATGCCGCTAGTTCTCCAATAGAACTAGTTGGATTTATTGGTTCTAATTGGGATATATATTTCATTGATAGAAATTACATTTCATGTTATTTCTTCATGATTTCACATGGTAACATATGGTGTTCAAGAAATAAAAAACACACTATATCCCTTTGATCCGCTTAGGCCAAGTACAAAGGAGTGGTGAACGCAGCTACACAATGTGTGTGGTTGCAAGGTATTCATGGGGAACTTGGATTTGCATTTGATTCACCCACACTCATTTAGTGTGACAATAAAATTGCAATAAATATTTCCACTGGCCAAGTGTAGAGGCATAGTACCAACCAAATAGAGATACACATGCACTACATCAGGAGCTTGGTGCATGGGTAGGTGATATCGTTGCAGTATTGCCCATCTATAGAGCAAACTGCTGAAATATTCACCAAGAGATTCACAAAGAATAAATTCACCTATATGATATCACTTCTTGGAGTGGGTGACACATGGTGATTGTTGATATTCTCTTAGATTAGCTCCATGTCCATTTTTTAGGGGAGGTTTTGTTCCCATGAGGTTTTCCTGCTTAACTTGGTTATATGGACAAATAAAATTTGTAAGAGGTGACTTGAGCCTTAGTTGCCAAGGCCTCAATAATTTGGTGATGTATTTACACTAAGTCGGGCTTAAGGGGGGTGTTAGAGAATTATACCACCTTAGTACCATGGTCATACACTTAGGACACAATTTCATTTGTTTCATACTTATGTTATATGGTCCAAAACTAGGTTGTGTTGGTCAAGCAAGGTCCTTTTGGTGTTTTGGACTCATTAATGCATCTAGGAGCCCACATTTGATCATTCTGGTTACACATCCACCCTCATTTATGATATTTTAGTCCTTCGTGCACTCCCACTCCATAAAAAAGGGAAACTGGTTGACCAGAGGCGTCCATGCATGGTATTTGGGTGTTTTTTGCTCTTTTGGGCCATTTATTATTTCTTAGAGCCACTCCCACTCACCCATGCACTCCACCATGCCTACCCTAACTTCCTTTATGTCCTATAATTCCCCATACATGTTCACATAGGCATTCATGACCGTTTGAGTTGGTTTGGGAGCTCATTGGTCCACCTAGGGGTGTTTTGAGGTCCAATCTAAGCCTGCCACATGTATGCATCCAAATTGCCTCTAAAGGCTAATGATTTTCTTCTATTGTTATATAAACATGTTCTAGGCATATTTACACATTGGACAGTGATAATAAACTAATTTATTGGCACCATTCTTATTTTTTAATGTTCTTTTCATTGTTTTTCTGCATAATTTGGAAATATCTTGAGTTATGAGGATTCCTTTAGCTCCTAGATCTTGTCGTGAATCAGATTTTCACAAATTCATTGTCTCCTTCTTTATAACAATTAGCTTCATCATTGAGCAATGAATTATCATAATCACTTCAAGTGAGATGTATATGATTTGACTGATCATCTAACCAATTTATCTGCTCATCTAGTTATTCATATTCACCTTCCTCTAGAGCCTCAATAATATCATTATTGTTTTCTTGAACATATGATCAAAGAGGTTGTTCCTTGGTTCTTTTCTCTCTATAAATCATCTACAAATTATATAGTTGTCTGAATTGAGTTGGATTTCTTGTTGGATATGGTCTATTAGGGTTTCTTCCCTCAATATCCTTTCTAGTTATCTTATTAGATAATTTATTTATAATTTAGGACATCTCTTCAATCTTGTATTCATGTGAGTCTTTGGTTTCTTGTTATGTACTTTCCTCATCTTTGGATTTTATTTTTCTTTGTTATTAGTGTCATTCACCATTTTAGTTTTCCCACTATATCTCATGTTTCCTTCAACATCAATTGCATCATCATTCATTATGAGGTGAGAAACCGACCTTCTCTCTTTCAGCATCATGGAGAAATATGATGGGAATTCCCCAACAGAAGTAGATCTTGCATCTACTTTGGTAGGTCTAATATATTTAGAGATCCTATAATACATCTTATTGAATCCTGTAGTGAATTTAACCACATTATATGACTTATTTTTCTTAAGTGTTGAGAACTCAATAAAATAATAATGGTTATCACGCTTCACTCCCCACTTCTTCATGAAGAACAATTCTAACTCATCCATGGTTCCTGTTGAGGCTGCAAGGAGCGCTCTAAACCATTTTTTTACATATTCCTCCAAGGATTGAGCAAAAACTATCATATAAACATCATAATTTTCCATAAATATGTTATTAGTGAAGTCTTGGAAATGGTCCATATGTTCTTCTGCAGAGGTCCCTTTACTACCATCATATTTGGGCAACAATTTGAGATAGTGTTCCGGAATGTCACTAAGAGGCATAACTGATCTTAAGGGTCCATGATGGGATGCAACCAAATGATGGAATCATGGTGGAGGTGGTCGAATGGGGGGGGGGGGGTTGGGGGGGGGGGGGGGGGGGTGCTCCAACTCCTCCACATCCTTTGCTTCCTCCTCCTCCTCTAGACATGAGGTGCTAAAAGATTAAGTTCTTGGATTTTATAGTAATATGGGTTTTAGACTTATTAGCCAATGACACGTAGAATATATGGGTACTAAAAGATTAAGTTCTTGGATTTTATAGTAGTTAGAGCAAGCCCCATCGGCAACACCTGTGAAGCAGGTGCAATCTCACCCGAGATATGTCTTTGATGGGTAACCTCCAGAACCATGTTTCTTCGATTGCTGAGGGATTATGGTCCCTTGTCGTGTAGCCAAGGAGCTGGACCAAGTCACGAGGAGGGAGTCATTTCCACCGAATTGTAGCACACATCGTGCATATATTCTACTAACTACTAACGACACGACATAGATTCAGCCTTAGTACTTTAAACATGGCAGAATGTAAAAGTAAGCTATCATACTGGCATAGCATACAGGAGCGCAACAACGCTCGCGCCATGAACATAAACTAACAACCAGAAGCAATGCATAATAACCTATTCATGGATTTGATCTCTTATTGGCAGTCCAGCATCCATTCAATCATAACAGGACTAGCACCATAAGCATAACAATCATAAACATAAAGACTCACAACATTAATCAGCCATTTAAACACAATAGATAGGGGGGGGGGAGCTCCAACTCCTCCACGTCCTTTGCTTCCTCCTCCTCCTCCAGACATGAGGTGCTAAAAGATTAAGTTCTTGGATTTTGGAGTAATATGGGTTTTAGACTTGTTGGCCACTTTTCCTAACTCATGCGACCCAGGTTCTGCGTAGTCCGTCAACCCAACAAACACCCGATATACCGGCCCGACTGAGCAAGCCCCGTCGACAACACCTGCAAAGCAGGCTCAGTATCACCCGAGATATCTCTTCGATGGGTAACCACCAAAACCATGTTTCCATGATTGTTACAAAGAAAACTTCCTATGGCTTGGGGTACCACAACAGACAGAGTAACCGCAGAAATTAATCCTTTCCCATATGCAAGAGAAACCAAACATCTAACACTAAAGGATCTCGAAACATACCTTATTTCGGACGGTTGATGTAGATCCCCATTGATCTTTTCCACTCTCTCTTGTATTAATAATTTTCTTTCTCAACATTCAGCAAACAAGACAAGCATTCTATATAATTGTGTTAGACCTACTCTAGCATATATAATCAATAACATATAAGCATTTAAAAGAATCCATGGATTCAACACTCATTTAAATACACATTATTGGACAGGAAAAGATATTTCTATTAGTATAAATCAGAGATTACAATAGTGACAACCTCTGTTGGCACGTCTGCGAATTGGAGAAACTGTGTCCTCCACCTGGGCCTCCACCACTTCAATCCTCCATCTCTCGATAGCAAGCTCACAAGAAAAGGCAAGCTTGGGAAGAACACAAAGTGATCCAAGGGACAAAGGGATGTAGACTCAAGTATAAGCTCCGGCAACAATGGACTATAGTTTTCTTACTATTCAATTCCTCTCCTTTCAATGTATCCAAAGGGTTCCTTATATAGTGCTTCAATGAGGTAATGGAAGGTCAAATCCGAGTGATCTCAAGGCATATAGAAGGCAAAGAGACAAGTGACTCGAATCCACATCAAGGAAAACTCCAAAACTATTTGGCCTTTTGCACACATCTCGATGTACGCGGGTTTGAGGGTCAAATCCACGTATATATGTGAGAATAGGTTTAAAATTCGCATATAGCAAATAATGCATGTTTTTAGGGATGATCTTGGAAACATCAAAGGTACAAAAATGGTCCATGGGGTCTAAAGAGGCTTTAGAGGGACAGGGAAGGCCATAAAGGTGTGATCTACCATGTGTGGTAAAATTAGCTGTAACAAATGCCCCCTAATGTGTGAGGTTAGAGGGGTCATACGATGGCCGAAATACATTATAAGTCCATCTCAGAAGTGGAGTGATGAAGAACCAGGTGGAAGAACCAGCCATCCAATAGTACAATACAATGTTGAAACTCTACACATAATTGCAAGTAGATATACCAGTCCCGGATACATAAGAGTACAATGGCCATGAATAGGCATGATACAAAACATGACATGTGTGGTCATAGCCACGTACAACATAGATAGATTAGAATCTCCATGATGAATATCTACAAAGGATCATGATCTCCATGAAAGCTTAAGATATATAATGGATCAAGATCTCCATAATGTCTGGAAATATCTGACATACATTGGAATCAAGTCACGAGAGCTAAAATCTCATAAACACTGGCATGATCAAGGAGGTAGCATATATGAAATGCCACCAGTATGGAAGGTCTTCTACACAATTCGCTACAAGCACATGTCCTACTATGTGAATAGAGGTGTCAAGGTCGAACATAGTAGTCCATTGTCTTATTACCGGTCATTGATGTATACCGTTAACAGACGTGAGATCACCCACCGATAATGAAAATGGGAATCAAGGTACTAGAGTGCAAACTAACAAGTGTGAATAAATGTGTTGAGGTCGAACACTTGAGAGGATCCATCGATCAGGGGACATTGATGTATTCCCAAAACTATTGATGGTGAGAGAACCTGCCACTGATGACTGCAAGTCTCAAGGAACTCAAAAATGACTCTATATTCTTATCCCAGAATAAATGATCTGAAGTCAATCGGATGAAATCCACTAGAAGGAGAGCATTAATGCATCCCTCATCATCCAACAAGAGGTACTTAGCAAGGTTGTATAATTTGGAAGGACTTGATCATAATGTGCACGAACCAGTATCAGTACCAGGAATGGCCGACATGCAAAATCAAGAGAACTGAGAAATGGCTGACTCATGTTTCAACTTCCTTTGAACAAGAGCATAAAGGCGAATGGTGACTGAATGTAGGTAGCATAGACTCGATATACAAAACTGGGACATCTCTGTGACACAAGAGGCATCGACAGAGGCTCCATGGGGACTGGAAGCTTAACCAATCGATGGGGATAAACTCAGAGAAAAGAGTACAACTCCTAAAGTCAAACTATTAACCCAACCAATGGATGTGATATGCAGTGCTCTATTTGAAGGCGAAACGACTCGACTACTACCAAAGATAACATCTTTTCTTTTCCGGCTTTTTGGTTTTTTTATTTTTTTTTTGGACTTTCTCAAATATTTTGAAAAGCTTGAAAAGGAATAAAAGTACTTTATAGTTATATACTAGGAGGAGATGACCCGAAATAGTCAATAAATAATCCAAACTATAGGATATAGGGAGGAATGATCATGACAATGGCACCCAAAGGAAACAATGCGGTGAACGATGGGACATAACAAGGAAAGTAAGGTGTAGACCCAACATTCATGAATCCACTACCACCCCCATGAGGGTGACCACCAGTGTAAAGACCAAGAGAAGGCAGTCAACATCCTCCATAAATGGAGTAGAGGGTGAAATGTGCCACTCCCAAACTATGAGCACGGTAAGTGGCTGTGATGCCCGCAAGTCTGACACCAGGGTCCGTACTAGGACCAAGGATGGGCGATTGGACACCATGCATGCCAAAAATAAAAGGACCCAAACTCAAGAGAGCATAAATATAATCAAGTAACCAAAATCCCAAAGGCCAACTAGCGCATAAAGAGCTCACTCCTAAGAAAATCTACAGCCAAAATACAAGCAAACCAAGGGGAGGATATGTGAGCTCCCGAATGCAGCAAGTATGTCTCACTTAGGAGAGGCTCAAAACTCCCATACACTACAAGCGGAGGTACGTAACCAATTATAGTGGCCCTTAGCTTCAATGCATAAAGGGACTGTGCTGTCCGACCTCTACCTGGCCAGGAAACTCACAGAATAACCTCTGCAAGTACCCCCCTGTGATACCTAGGTAAGGAAACTAAGGTCACCTCAATATAACCAATGCTTAGACAGACAGTCACAGGAGGGATCGACCGTATGGGCAGGGTAGCAAAGCCCAAAACTCTCGAAAGAGCCCCCAGATACAAATACAATCTTGGAAATATCTCCAGTGCTACTCAGTTACAATCATGGGTCATCCCAATCATAACCACTCACACCGCTTCGTGCTTAACTCCATTGTAACAGGAGGATCCTGAGAACACTAATTATATCAAGGATTTCTCTCTCACCTGGACAAACACCTAATTGTTTTTGTTTTGTGGTCTTGGAGAATTAACTCACAATGAATTATTCCAAGACCCTAAAACCTATTCTTGTTGGTGAACCCTATAAACGAAAAATCTGTAGTTCATTTTAAATTATGCGTTGATTTTAATTGGATGTAATTACTCAAAGGGAAAATATTGTGCAACTAATGAAGTTATGAATTAGCAGTGAAGTAAATATGCACACCATAACAAACAATGCTAAGTGCAACCTTGTAGAATGAAAAACAGGGTATGCCACTACATGAGATGAATAAATATATATTCCTTTCTAAATTCCAATGCAATCCTTCCTATATGAAAGCCTAAACACAACTCTCATCCAAGCAATCCAATGCAAGTACCTCCTCAAATCCATATCTAAGGTGCAACTAAGAGTGCAACTACTTTGTATTTTTCAATATAAAAGCATGAAAAAATGCAATAAAATTCATCTAAAACTCTCAGTATTTGAAGCAAGTATAAAACACAAGCCCAAAAAGACATCGAGACAAAAAAGAGTAATGCACTAATGGCAAAACAAAATGGATAAATGACTAAAACTAATTTCAAAGAAAAATAAATGAAAAAGCGGTCTCTAGTCACAAAAGAAGCCTCGAACAGACAACATCAGACCCAAGGAAGACCTAACCACACTCACAACCCACCCAGGAACTTCCCACAACATCAAACTCACCAAAAGTGAGGATGTACGTGATTGTTTAAAGAACAACTGCGTATATACGCGACTTTTGTCCAAAAAGTTGCATGTATATGTGTATTTTGGCCAAAAAACCTGCATGTATACGAAACATTTGGCCAAAAAACCCACGTATGTACGTGACTTTTGGCCAAAAACCTGCATATACAAAGAAGATAGTGGTAAAAAGTAGGCCAGGGGTCAAACGAATAAAGGGGAGTGTCAATGGATGAGCATACTATAAAATGCAACACAATAACAAGGAGAAAAAAAGAGCAAGTCAAGAATATCAAGCACATTGTACCCCCAAACCCCAAAGAAAAATAGGGAACGTCCCTAGTATGGTCGCCAATTCTATTACGGAGAAAACTTCCTATGGCTTGGGGTACCACAACAGACAGAGTAACAGCATAAATCAATCATTTCCCATATGCAATAGAAACCAAACATCTAACACTAAAGGATCTTGAAACATACCTTATTCCAGACGGTTGATGTAGATCCCTGTTGAGCTTTTCCACTCTTGCTTGTATTAATAATTTTCTCTCTCAACATTCAGCAAACAAGACAAGCATGCTATATAATTGTGTTAGACCTACTCTAGCATATATAATCAATAACATATAAGCATTTAAAAGCATCCATGGATTCAATTCTCATTTAAATACACATTATTGGATAGGAAAAGATATTTCTATTAATATAAATCAGAGATTACAATAGTGACAACCTCTATCAGGACGTTTGTGAATCGAAGAAAATGAGTCCTCCACCTGGACCTCCACAACTTCAATCCTCCATCTCTCGATAGCAAGATCACAAGCAAAGCCAAGCTTGGGAAGAACACAAAGTGCTCCAAGGGACAAAGGGATGCAGACTCAAGTATAAGCTCCGGCAACAATGGACTATAGTTTTCTTGCTCTTCAATTCCTCTCCTTTCAATGTATCCAAAGGGTTCCTTATATAGTGCTTTAATGGGGTAATGGAAGGTCAAATCCAAGCGATCTCAAGGCATATGGAAGGCCAAGAGACAAGTGACTCGGATCCACATCAAGGAAAACTCCAAAACTATTTGGCCTTTTGCACACATCTCGATGTACGTGGGTTTGAGGGTCAAATCCATGTATATACGCAAGAATAGGTTTAAAAATCACGTATAGCAAATAATGCATGTTTTTAGGGATGATCTTGGAAACATCAAAGGTACAAAAATGGTCCGTGGGGTCTAAAGAGTCTGCAGAGGGACAGGGAAGGTCATAAAGGTGTGATCCACCATGTGTGGTAAAATCAGCTGTAACAACGATTGCCGAGGGATTATGGTCCCTTGGCACATAGCAAAGGAGCTCGACCAAGTCGCAAGGAGGGAGTCATTTCCGCCGAACTGTAGCACAAATCATGCATATATTCTAATAACTACTAACAACATGACACAAATTCAACCTTAGTACTTTAAACATGGAAGAATGTAAAAGCAAGCTATCAGACCGGCATAGCATACAGGCGTGCAATAGCGCTCGCGCCATGAACATAAACTAACACCCAGAAGCAGTACATAATAACCTATGAATGCATTTCAGCTCTTATTGATAGTCCAGCATTCATTCAATCATAACAAGACTTGCATCATAAGCATAAAAATCATAAACATAAAGACTCACAACATTGATCAGTCATTTGAACACAAGATATAACATGGAAACCCATTTGGGAAAAACCACCAAGCTGCTCTTCATTTGGCACGAGAAAAGGATATAGCACCTTTCAGTCTGCAGGATGCAGACTTATCTTAGGATAGGTGCTTATGGCTCATACTTCTAGTTCTCATGCTCTTTGTCTTATTTCTCCTAATCTACTTCTACCATCTACAGATCTACACACAGCCGAAATCAACCTCTCTAGCATCTGCACTGCTCTAGCAGAGCTTTTCTTCTACTGCACTAACTCTAGTTACATTTTGCAAACTCCTGGCTACTCTACTACTGATATATCTCTCTTCTGTTAACCCTTCCCAAAATTTATTGAAATTCTAACCTAACATTAGAGGAAATTTCAACTGAAAATGGACCTCCTAAGGAAAATTAATAAAATAATAGTTAAAATAATAAAATAATATTTATTAATTTTGGAGGAAGAAAAGAAAAAACTACTTTTTTGTTCGTATTTTTGACCTATCTCCCTGTGTTTTTACTCAAATTTCGATTGGGAGATCTTGTTGGATACATAATTAAATTTTGCATCCAACAAGCTCTCCCAGTCGAAATTTGAGTAAAAACACGGGGAGATATGTCAAAAATACAAACAAAAAAAGTAGTTTTTTTATGATACCTATCCCCAAATTTATATTAAAAAATTGTTTAAGAGGTGTTCCCTTTTTGAATTTTAAAGCATTTTGATTGGCTAATACATGATGACATGGAATTTGTATTATTTTTTTAAGGCCCTTTTTAAAAAATCAAATTTCCTCTAATGAACGTAATGACGACAAACAATCACCAACCCTCTAACTATTGAATCCCTCCTATTTATACTATTTTACATGGCCATGCAGGGTAGACTGCATACAAGCAGTCTGTTAACTGTCACCATCAGCCACCCCTAAGGTTACAGTTGTGGTGATTACGACTTGACATGAGGCACTATCAACCTGACTTACAAATATCCCCTCATACGTGTGTAGCTGCAGGCTTACACTTCCTTAAACGGCCATGATCTGGATTCTAAACCTGTTGCTTTTTGGCCGTTATCACTTGTGCACTCATGTGCTTGCCTTTCCTTCAGTGCGCACCTCTCCATTATGTCTGCACGATTCAGTTGCTTCCTTCGCAATATTCCTTTGTTTCCGTCGCGCGTGCGATGAACCTTCTTTTCTTGCATGCGAGCTTCTTCCTTGTGCTCCTTTCCCAGGCCAACAAGACTTATGAGGGTTTGACTATGTAGACGATTCACCACTTTCATAATTTATGATAGGAGGATCAGGGAACTCAACTAAGGGAGTAGCGGTTCTCTATGGGGATAATATTTCATAGGAAATTCAAATATAAATTCAGACTCGGTAAATTGAGGAACAAAAATAGGAGGAGAAAAGATTCTATGTGGATTACCTAGTTACGACGATTGGTACATGTTATTGATGATTTTACCACACTTGGTAGAGAATGTATTTATGGCATTCCTTGTCCCTATGCAGACTCTTTGGACCCCCTTTGCTCAAAATAAACTTTGATGTTCCAATAAATACCTTTAAAAATACCTAATTATTGCTATACGCGGGTCACATGCTTACATCCTACATGTACATGCAGCTTGTCCTACTATGACCCACGTACATTAGGAAATGTACCTAAAAAGAAAATATTTTGGAGTTTTCATCAATGAGTCATGAATAAATTAACTATTGGCCTTTGATATTCCGGGAAATGCTCCTACTCAACCCTTCACTTCCTATTGAAGGGATGTATATTGAGCCCCTTGGATGCATTAGAGGAGGAGAACTTATGAGAGCAAGGAGATTATAGTGTATTTGTGCCCCATTCATACATGCTTAAGTATGCATCCCTGTGTCATTTTGAACAGCCATTGATGCTCTTTCCAATCTTTCCCTTCTCTTGTGAGATTGCTATTTATTTGGAGGATTGAAGTGGTGGAGGCCCAGGTGGAGGACTCAGTCTCTCGATTTCTATGAGGTGCCGACAGAGTTTGTCACTTGTATCTATGTTTATAATTAATACAAATATCCATTTCTCATCCATTATATGCATGTAACTATGGATGTTCTTTATCCATGGATGTAGTTGCTTCAATTTATACATATTGGTTTTATATATGCTATATTAGGCCTAACACTTAATATATATCATGCTTGTATATTTCGTTGTTGTTGAGAATGGAATGTAGGTGCAAGTGTGGTTGAAAATATCAATGGGGATCTACTATAGCCGTCTGAAATAAGGTGCACCTTCTATCTCTTAGTGTTAGCTTTGTTTATCTCTATTGCATATGAAAATGGATTGATTTCTGGTGTCATACAGTATGTTGTGGTCTACCCCAAGCCATAGGAATTTTTCTCTGTAACAGAATGTTGCAGTTGCAACAAATTCCAAAAATTCCAAAAAAATTTAGGACCCTCCTTTGCTTTGGATTAGTTGATTTTCTTCTTTGTTTTCCTATGTTTGGATTGATCTACCACTTGAAAAGATCCAATGTCTGATCAAACTTCATTGCTCTTGTTAAATGCATTTACAGCATGTTTGAATCGGAAGGACTTGTCATTTCTTTCTTCGCCATTGCGGATAGACTTTCGGTTTAACTTCAACTTTTCTCCCGTTTCGATTGATTTTCATTGGCTGCTTTTTTGTTTTGGCATCGGAACTTTTATCATTTCTTTCTCCGCCGTTGCGGAAGGAAATATACTTCCTCTTTCGATCAGTGCTTTGAAATTTCGGGTCCAATTGTCATTTCCATCGATTCCTTAAGTTGCGGACTTCCGCCCTTGCGGCTGCGGGGAGCCTTCTCCTTCCGGCGTTGCGGACGGAAAATCACAATCTCTCCCGATTATGGCTTGAATTTTTGCTCCCGCTTTGATTGTTTACATCGAACCCGTAAGTCTTCGACTACCGCCGTTGCGGCTGTCGAAAGTTTTCTCCTTCCGGCCGTTTGAGTCATTTTTAAGCCCGCCGTTGCGGAAGGTCGGACCTTTTGTTAGCTCCGCCGTTGAGGCTGCCGAACGATTTTCCTTGCTGATCTCTTAGACGTTCTGCTTCCAAATTAAGTCCCAATGTTGCAGACGATGGTGCTCTTTACGGTTCCGCCGTTGCAGGTGAAAGAAATGATATCCCTTCCGATGTGTATGCGTGTTGCTTCCAACTTAACTTTACTCGTTGTGGATGGCTTGGCGCTTCGATCATCCGCCATTGCGGAAGGGTGTTTGCTTTCATCTTCCGATTCAAAAGCTCTCCATCGTCCGATATTTGCTCACCCGTTGTGGTTAACTATATATACGAGGTCGAGGCGTTATATTATTCTATTGTTATTTTTTGACCGACGTGCTCTATCGATATCGTGCTGTCGAGCGCTCAATCTTTTTTGGACCCTAGTGCTGGTACCCGCGTCCAGGTGGAAACTGTGGAAGCCCGACTATCTTCGTCCCGCCATACACGCCGGTTACACATCAGTGCCAGGTAGGCTTCGTTTTCCTTTCCCTTTCCGTTGAACGTTTGGTGGTTATGCTTGCTACGGTGGTTTGTTTTCCCGGCCGTTTACTCGACCCCGTAATTGCATATATATTTGGAGGATTTTGTATCATAGTAGACCGTGGGAGGGTGGTTTGACATGTGGAGTGGTTTTCCCCTCACCGCCATTTATTTTTGCAACCCTGCGCATAGAGAGTGAGGGGGTTTGGCGCAGACGGCCGTTAGGCTGTCTGCGCCAAACCGCCCTGCGTAATGATGGTGGGTAGGAGATAGGTTTTCCATGGCCTTCCTTGGGGGTTTGGGACTGTTTGTGCCATTTTTGGGCTTCCGTGTCGTTTGAACCCCAATCATTTTCATCACGCAGTTCCGCGCGACCTCATTCGAGATTAGTGTCGAACCCCTAGCCTGCTGAAAGGGATATGTCATTACTCTTAGTGGGTGAGCATGGCACCGTTGAAGAAAACTGCATAGTTACCATTGTCTTTCCCGTGCAACGAAACGACCATGGCGTGCACAGAGAGCCAATATTTGTTGCATATTAATGTAGATCTATTGTTGTTTCGAATATGGTTGATAGTATTGTTTAATATCCTACAGCAATGGTAGATTGCACATTTTACTGTATATAACTATCTTTCATCATGCTAGACATAAACTAAGTCACTGAACGCTGCACATCGGGTTTAATAGTTCTCTTAGTTAGGCCATTTTAGTCTGTACATGCATATATTTGCTTCATTGACTGATTGCTATCATGTTAATCATGGAATAAATGGCACACTGCACATTAATGTATACCATTTTGTCACTCAGCCAAAAGGGCTTAATGTTACAATTTTATGGCAGGAAGAGCCCACAATGTCAAAGAGACAAAAGAAGAAGGCCCCTGTGGTCGAAGAAGAGCCAGAAGTAGAAGTTGTCACTAAAACTGAATACATTTATGAATACACTAAGTGCATTTCTGGTATCGTCCATGAATACCAGTGGGGGGGATTATATATATTGATCACCCGCAGAGAGGTTCCTGACATGGGCTTAGAAGAAGAGTCCATATATGCCAACATAGAAAGATCTTCACTGATGAAGATCGCCACCAGACCAGAGTTGTTCCCGTGCTCTGAGGTAATCGGATGGATTCTGCCCCTGGTAGATGTCACAACAATGATTCTAGAAAATGTTGAAAGACAGGGCTATGCTACATATAGCCCTGGATATGTAGCATTGGATTACCACCTGCCAGAAGCCCAAGTATTTTTATCTGATGATTGGGTGAACAACATTAGAATGGACCTGGTAGAGACTCTTAAAAGGATGTTGTTGCAGGGAAAACACTACAGATATAGACCGACGGGTGATTATGATATGGCAAGCTTAAGGGATCCTTATACATTCATAGCTTTGATACTAAATAGGATTTTTGAAAGAGCACATGGTAGGTTCTTCAAGTTGGAGTGGATACCCATCATTTTTCATGTTGCAACCCAAGGGACAATTTTCAACTGGGCTAGCCTTTTATCAAATAGTCTTTCAGCTTGCTTGGCCTCAGCTTTGGGAGGAGTGGCCCAAAAGAGGTCTGAATTCTATATGAGTTCCATACTCATCGATTTCATATTGTGTAATCAGCATTTCCCCGAACTCAGGTGCATCTGGGATAGGGAAAGAATGCCTGTCTATGCTTCCTATAAACCACTGTGGGCACACAAATATCACAACCATTATCGAGAAGTATGTGAACACTTTATCATGCCCTTACACACACTCATTTTCTTAAAGGAGTGTGATTGTATGTCAGAAGAGGCACTGCAAGTAATAGCGGAGTATGCAGACTACTATTTGACTGAAAATGGCCTGTACTTCAGGATGTTTGGAGGTTCGAGAGCACCTTCCCTGCTGCCCAAATACACAACTGATTACATTATTCAAAAGGAGGCAGTCAGACAAGTGTTCCTGGATGGGATAGGTAGCTTTCTATTTGAGCACAAGAATACCACCTATCCCCCTTTTCCCTTCAAGTTAGGAAGCTACAAGTTCACCAAAGTGAAGAAAGCCGATGAATTTGTAGAAGAAATGGAAAGATTTCATTTTGGCGAAATGCCCTTTCGTAGAAATGATACTCAAGGCAAAGTGGCTGAACACTATAAAGAACACAACGTGCATTTTGAGTATTCCCAACAATGGGATCGAGAGGAGTCCATCTTCCGAAATGCAGTAAACATGACAGCCTTGCAAAGAAGGTTTAAGAAGAAGATTACCACAAAAGGTGGGAAGGGAGATGAACAAGCCAAGGCTGATGAAGAGGCCAAAAAGAGAGATGAGGAATCCCAGAGGTTGGCGCAAGAAGCTACAAGATGGCTGCACACAGAAGAAGAAGAGAAAAGAAAAGCTGCTCAGGAAGCAGCTGAGAAAGCAGAAGAAGTAGCTAAGAAAGAAGAAGAAGAGAAAAAAGGAAGCTGGATGAGGAGCTTCAAAAGCAAGAAGTTGAAAGGCTAAAGCTGACACAGACAGAGCAGTCATCTTCTGAAACAGCTGCAGGGTAGACCCAGGACGTGGAGAACCCCGAGGTTCAGGACCCACAAGTACCTATTGCCAGCACACCCATGGTCCCCACGCTGAAGTTGGTCCCCTTTGTGCAGAAAAAGGGAGAAGAAATCCCTGATTTCAACACTATGTTTTATGACAGGGCTACAAAGAGGATAATAAAGGGAACAGAAAAGAGGGTTGAAAGAGGAGAAATGCCTAGTAAAATGATCACGGATACGGCTATTATGTTGGGAATAGACCAAGATCCAAGATTCACCCTCAGAGCCGGGACTGCACTAATCCACTCTTGAGAAGATAACATG
The DNA here is from genome assembly GCA_001517045.1 of Pseudotsuga menziesii. Lineage (NCBI taxonomy): Eukaryota > Viridiplantae > Streptophyta > Pinopsida > Pinales > Pinaceae > Pseudotsuga > Pseudotsuga menziesii. Next base: position 114,890 of record LPNX011181976.1, on the reverse strand, counting down.
GACAAGGTAATAACTGACTCGGAGCAGTCCAAGAAGTCCTCTGCTCAGTTGAAAAATACATTGAGGAAAGAGAGAGAGGAAGGCAATAGGCTGAAGCAGAAGTGTGAAGACATGCAGAAGGAGATAAAGGCTTCTAAGGCTGAATTACAAGCCCTCCAAGTAGAAAGACAGGTCAGAGAAACAACACAAGAATCCCTGGAAAAAATACATAAAGAATATCAAGAGCTGAAGATAGAAAAGGAAAAGCTGCAGGAGAAGGTAGAAGAGCTAGAAGAGCAGCAAAAGATTATCTTGTAGGCCAGTGAGATCCACTCCCAAGAACAGAGAGAGAAACATCAAGAGCAGATTTCTTCTCTGACAAATGCTCTGGAGGAAGCAAGGGAGCAGCAGGTTAACCTCCAGCCGTTCAAAGAGCACATCTTGGCCTAGAAGACGAAGATGCTGCAGCTACAGACTGCTATAGAAGGAGAAAGGTGCCAGGTGCTGCAGGTAGATAGCAGATTGGAGGAAATTCTGGAGACCTCCTCTTACTTTGTAGATCGATCTCAGGACGTCCTTGAAGTCCTGACTGCAAGAATGGAAAGGCTAGAAAACAAGGAAGAAACTCCAGCAGAACTGCCATCGAAGGATACATAGGCCCTCAAGCGGGATTATGACTTGCTGGAGTTTGCCATAAATACTACGGAGGATTTCAAAAAATTAGTTAAGAAGACGAAAGCAGCATGCACTGAGTTTTTCAGAAGGCTTCTCATTACCTACAACCAGTGCCAGATAGAGGCCGAGCAGAGGCTTGAGGCTTTCCTAGATCACAACGCCTTTGTAGAGCTGTTGCAGAAGAGATACCAAGAGGAGGAGGCCAAAGTACAACAGATTAAAGCACTGAATGATCAGATCCTGAGGAGCAAAGTAGATCATTCAGCTATCAGCGTGCAGCTTCTGGAAGACCAGCTTCGATTGAGTGCAGCCAGGATTGAGGCCATAAAGAACCAGGCTGTGAAATTCGAGATTAATATTCAGTTTTTAGAGCCTTGTGCATTTGAGGGCATTTCCTTTGAAGCTTCAGCATGGAAGAAATTTCTAGATGCCCAAGTGGGACCCTCCTCTTAAAGGATTGGTCAATTTTTGTAATATGTAACATTTTTGTAAAAAACCTTTGAGAAAAGTCAAGTGTTGGGAAACAAAGAGTTGGGAAGCCCAAAGGTCACTTTGGGCAGCCCAACCATCTCACCTTTTTGTATAAATGTAATAGACTAAGAGGGAAAAGGGGCTTTTTCCCAGTTAGACATGGAAATGATATTGTAAGAAGAACTATTTCTCTTTGCAATAAAGAAGCATTGTTTGGCTGTTGGAGAAAGATTGGTGGCACTTTCAAATGTTATGCAGTGGATGGCTGAAAGATGAACTGTTTTGTTTTTCCAACTTTTTGTCCATTAATCGTGAGATCGTTCTAACTCTTAGAACCTATGTTCTTGTTTAGATGATTTCTTGTTTATTTCATGGAATTACCACCATGAGTAATGTATGTTGTTCATAAAACAATTAGCTAACTGATTGTTGAAATATCTTTAATCATTCATGTGTTGTAGGAAGAAATATCAGCTATCTGTAATCTCTCTTTATCATACATGCACAATTCACATTACTCACAAATAAGTTAAAGTTGCTCCCCGGGGATAGATAGTTAAATAGATAGTTAGTTTTAGTTCTGCACATGTGATTTAGATGCTTGTGAGCCTATGACGAGAGGTAAGAACCTGCGCATCACATTGTGAACGCTCCTTGCATCCTTATCACCCTGCATGGTCAAGTAGGCATATGCATCTCATACATAAGTCAAAAATACAAAAATATACGCGGTGGACCGGGCCGCAACCAGTAAAACCTTTGTTTTTGTTACTTTGACCTACAGTAGTCGGACGGCAAACCGGACGGATTCCCCATACCAAATAGTCACGGGCTAGTTGGGAACGTTGACTGGGGAGAATCCCTTTCTGTTGTTGCCTACAAATTTCCAGGCCTCAACAGTTCTAGCGCTAGAAGGAGGGCCGCCAGTGCATGCATGGCCATGGAAACTTATTTTCCCAAGATTGCCTTACCAGCAGATGTTTTGAAGCTTGTAACCTGACCCAAGTACTTACAGGTTTCGGTTATACCTTTGAAGTAAGAAAGCCTGTTCTCACCCTATGTTTCTCTTTGCTCATATTTTCGTTCTTTTTCCTGTGCTCATGGCTGGTTTAATTGTCAACCAGCCTAACCCATTGCCTGCTTGGAGAGCTAGATCCCCGTTGAACCTCACGCCTCCCTTGCATAACCTACCTCAGGCTTTTGATAAGCTGTTGCCTAAATTTGACCTTGAGGAAAATATTGATGTAGATGACCACTTGCAGAGTTTCTATTTAGCATTAGAAGGGATAAGGGCTGGGGAATATGAAGACGTGGTCTGTAGACTTTTCCCACACACCCTGAAAGGAGCAGCAGCATCCTGGTATTTTGGCTTTCCCGTAAAATCTATTCCTGACTGGGACACTTTTGAAAGGGTTTTCAGAAGTAAATACACAGCCCAAAAAATGCATGCCTCATTGATGAAAGGTCTTGGTTTGTTAAGAAAAGAGAAGAATGAGAAGGTACGTAGTTTCACTCAAAGATTTTCAATATACCTAAAGAACTTTTCTGAAGCTGACAGACCCTCAGACAAAGTTTTAATTGAATATTATACCTCAGCCCTAGGACCTGAGTTGGCCATGTTTGCCAAGATGAAAGCCAAACCTACATTGGTAGAGACTTATGAAGAGACAGAAGGGATAGAGGATGAAAGGGAAAGTGTAGGAGATTATCCTGATTTACCTGGAGAGAAAACTACAAATAAAAAATCTTTACTGCTGTCTAAACCTAAAGAGGAACAATCACATGATTATCAAGGAATGCTGAAAATGATATAGAATCTATCCAACAAGATAATAGATCTGGAGAAAGGGAGGGAAGCTCAGAAAACTCACAAACCCTACTACCAAAAAAGAGAGGATAGCAACCAATGGAAAATGCCTCCACCAAATTTACCATCAGTAAACATAACAGAAGTAGGGGGTGATAATTTCTGCACTTTTCACCAACAACCTCATTCGGAAAAGAAGTGCCCTCAATGGTTGAATTCGATGGAATTGGTTATGAATCAGCTGCTAGATTCTAAATTGACCAAGGACAGTGGCAAAGAGGAAAAGGAAAAATAGACTATGGAGAAACAAGATAATGACACTATGTTTTCATGGGATGGTGTCTCGCTATTTGACGCTGAAGAGAGTGCTCTCAAAACTGAATGCACACCTACAGTAACAAAGGACATGGATTTAACAATTTCGAAGATCAAAATATTGCAAAAGAATGTCAAGAGACAGGAAGAGGTCAGTAATGAAGATAAATCACCTAAAGTCACTACTTTCAACCAGGAAACAAAACCCATCCTGGAGCCTGTCAAACCTGTGGAAAATGTTGAGGAAGAGAATGTTGGAAAAGCTAAGGAAGTTAAAGAGGAAATACCCACTGAAAACCAACCTGTGGAGGAAAACGTCAAATCAACTGGAGAAAGGAAAACTAGCACCCCACCTTTCCTTTTGACTCTAGAGATTTTGAACCATAAGGTGCATAATTGTTTGGTGGACTCTGGATCATCGATGAATGTTATGCCTCTTGCAATCTACAAAAAACTTAATGGGCAGCTAATACCTACTGATTGGGACATCACTCAACTAGACAAGACTAGTGTCAAAGTGGTGGGGGAGATGAAGAATGTTCTGATTCGATTGTCTGCAAATAAAAAGATATGTCAGTACCTTGATATTGTAGTAGCAGACATACCTGATGGCTATGGATTGATCTTGAATCGAGACTGGTCAGCATGACTATATGGTTACTTTGCTTTAGACTGGTCACACCTATGGTTTCCTTAGAAGGGTAGCCCAAACCTGATTAAGATTTTAAGAGAGCCCTACATGAAGCACAATGTTACTGGGCTAGGAAAGGGAAATGAGTCTGTTGATTCTGTCCTGGGAAACTATCTGACTGAGCTTAAGCCAAGACATCATACCTCAAGAAAGTCTAGTTCCAGAATTGACACTCAGCTTGATCTCCTTCAACTTCCTCAGGATGAAAGGGATGAGTGTAGGATAGTAGACATGTGTTCAATTGCAAAAATAACGCAGCTAGACCATGGTTAGATATCTCATGTCTATAATCCAACCCACCCTCTAATTCCCTAAGATTAAAGATATTCAGGAGTGGGCAAAAAAATTTCTTTTCTTTTGCTTTGTACATAAATAAATTGATTTGTTTGCTTTAATGCTTTGATTATTGATTTGAGGTTGTTCTATTTTAATTTATAGCTTTGATGATGTCTTTTTCACTGCTTTATTAGTAGTTCTTTTGGTTTTGAATAAAGAGGCAAACTTTTGGTTGCAATGGAAACATCAGGGTTCTTTATTAACTAAAATATTGAGCAACAGACTGTGCTTTAAAGTATAGAATGTCTCCTAGTAGCAGTGTCCCTAACTGGCCATGCATTCATTGAAGTCTTACTTTACCCCTGTAGATAACTCAGAAGTAAAACAGGTATGGAATACTATTTCGAGGCTCCATCCATTTCACATCTTAATATCCAAGGGGGTGACAGCGAAGACCCACGGAAAGGAAGCAGAGTAAACGGTATATCATATATAAATGATCCCATGCCATAATTTCAGAAAAATCTAAAAGCTATCAAGAGTCAAAACTCCTTAAAAGAAACAAGACATATCAAAGCAAAATATCAAAAAGCATGAATTTCAAATTGCCGAAAGTTCCTCTCCGTCCGTGAGATGAAACGCCAATTCTTCTCTCACACAAAAGGGCACTATGGGACAGAGGAGCCTGAATAAAATTCAGAAAGAAAGGCAAATTGAGGACTCAAAAGAAATAAAGTTCTAATTACACAAAAGTGCAATTGGCATGGGAATGAGGAACAAAAGGATAATGCTATTTACTATCTGTTACAATCCTGTTGCGTCCAAGCATGAAACTACCTAAGGACGGGTAAAATAAACCTCATTTATTAGGCCTCAAAAGAGTCATTCAGACTTGAAATATTTCTGATGTTACCATTTCCCAAAGAATGGAATACTTCTCAATGGTTTAAATGCTTAAGTTGGCCAGCCTAGGGATACAAACATATAGAAGATTTCAATTTTTATTCAGACGGTCTTGCATTGGGAAGGAGTTAATTCAGAAATCTGGGGTTCACCAGGTAGTCGCCAATTGTTGTAGCTGCAACAAATTCCAAAAATTCCAAAAAAATTTAGGACCCTCCTTTGCTTTGGATTAGTTGATTTTCTTCTTTGTTTTCCTATGTTTGGATTGATCTACCACTTGAAAAGATATAATGTCTAATCAAACTTCATTGCTCTTGTTAAATGCATTTACAGCATGTTTGAATCAGAAGGACTTGTCATTTATTTCTTCGCCATTGCGGATAGACTTTCAGTTTTAACTTCGAATTTTCTCCCGTTTCGATTGATTTTCATCGGCTGCTTTTGTGTTTTGGCATTGGAACTTTTATCATTTCTTTCTCCACCGTTGCGGAAGGACATCTGCTTCCTCTTCCGATCAGTGCTTTGACGTTTCAGGTTTGTTTGTCATTTCCATCGATTCCTTAAGTCACAGACTTCCGCCCTTGCGGCTGCGGGGATCCTTCTCCTTCCGGCATTGTGGACGAAAAATCGCAATCTCTCCCAATTATGGCTTGAATTTTTTCTCCCGCTTTGCTGGTTTACATCGAACCTGTAAGTCTTCGGCTGCCGCCGTTGCAGCTGTTGGAAGTTTTCTCCTTCCGGTCGTTTGAGTCATTTTTAAGCCCGCCGTTGTGGAAGGTCAGACCTTTTTTTAGCTCCTCTGTTGTAGCTGCCGAATGCTTTTCCTTGCCGATCTCTTAGATGTTCCGCTTCCAACTTAAGTCCCGACATTGCGGACGATGGTGCGCTTTACGGTTCTGTCGTTGCGGATGAAAGAAACGCTAGCCCTTCCGATGTGTATGCGTGTTTCTTCCAACTTAACTTTACTCGTTGCGGATGGCTTGGCGCTTCGATCATCCGCCGTTGCGGAAGGGCGTTTGGTTTCATCTTCCAATTCAAAAGCTCTCCGTCGTCCGATCGTTGCTCGCCCGTTGTGGTTGACCATATATACGGGGTCGAGGCGTTAGATTATTCTATTGTTATTTTTTGACTGCCGTGCTCTGTCGCTATCGTGCTGTCGAGTGCTCAAGCTTGTTTAGACCCTAGTGCTAGTACCCGCATCCAGGTGGCAACTATGGAAGCCCGACTGTCTTCGTCCCACCATAAACGTCGGTTACACATTAGTGCGAGGTAGGCTTCATTTTCCTTTCCCTTTCCGTTGAACGTTTGGTGGTTATGCTTGCTACGGTGGTTTGTTTTCCCGGTTGTTTACTCGACCCCATAATTGCATATATATTTGGAGGATTTCGTATCATAGTAGACCATGGGAGGGCGGTTTGACATGCGAAGTGGTTTTCCCCTCAATGCCATTTATTTTTGCAACCCTGCGCATAGAGAGTGAGGGGGTTTGGCGAAGACAGCCATTACACTGTTTGCACCAAACTGCCCTGCGTAATGATGGTGGGTAGGAGATAGGTTTTCCATGGCCTTCCTTGGGGGTTTGGGAATATTTGTGCCATTTTTGGGCTTCCGTGTCGTTTGAACCCCAATCGTTTTCATCACACGGTTCCGCGCGACCTCATTCAAGCTTAGTGTCGAACCCCTAGCCTGCTGAAAGGGATATGTCATTACTCTTAGTGGGTGAGCATGGCGCCATTGAAGAAAACCACATAGTTACCACTGTCTTTCCCGCGCAGCGAAACGACCATGGCATGCATAGAGAGCCGAGATTTGTTGCATATTAATGTAGATCTATTTCCGTTTCGAATATGGTTGATATAATTGTTTAATATCCTACAGCAGTGGTAGATTGCACATTTTACTGTATATAACTATGTTTCATCATGCTAGACATAAACTAAGTCACTGAACGCTGCACATCGGGTTTAATAGTTCTCTTAGTTAGGCCATTTTAGTCTGTACATGCATATATTTGCTTCATTGACTGATTGCTATCATATTAATCATGGAAGAAATGGAACACTGCACATTAATGTATACCATTTTGTCACTCAGCCAAAAGGGCTTAATGTTACAATTTTATGGCAGGAAGAGCTCACAATGTCAAAGAGACAAAAGAAGAAGGCCCCTGTGGTCGAATAAGAGCCAGAAGTAGAAGTTGTCACTAAAACTGAATACATTTATGAAGACACTAAGTGCATTTCTAGTATCGAACCTGAATACCAGTGGGGGGAAGTATATAGATTGATCACCCGCAGAGAGGTTCCTGAAATGGGCTTAGAAGAAGAGTCCATATATGCCAACATGGAAAGATCTTCACTGATGAAGATCGCCACCATACCAGAGTTGTTCCCGTGCTCTGAGGTAATCGGATGGATTCTGCCCCGGGAAGATGTCACAACAATGATTCTAGAAAATGTTGAAAGACAGGGCTATGCTGCATATAGCCCTGGATATGTAGCGTTGGCTTACCACCTACCAGAAGCCCAAGTATTTTTATCTGATGATTGGCTAAACAACATTAGAATGGACCTGGTAGATACTCTTAAAAGGATGCTGTTGCAGGGAAAACACTACAGATATAGACCGACGGGTGATTACGATATGGCAAGCTTAAGGGCTCCTTATAGGTTTATAGCTTTGATGCTAAATAGGATTTTTGGAAGAGCACATGGTAGGTTCTTCAAGTTGGAGTGGGTTCCCATCATTTTTCATGTTCCAACCCAGGGGACAATTTTCAACTGGGCTAGCCTTGTATCAAATAGTCTTTCAGCTTGCTTGGCCTCAGCTTTGGGAGGAGTGGCCCAAAAGAGGTCTGAATTCTATATGATTTCCATACTCATCGATTGCATATTGTGTAATCATCCTTTCCCCGAACTCAGGTGCATCTGGGATAGGGAAAGAATGGCTGTCTATGCTGCCTATAAACCACTGTGGGCACACAAATATCACAGCCATTATCGAGAAGTATGTGAACACTTTATCATGCCCTTACACCCACTCATTTTCTTAAAGGAGTGTGATTGTATGTCAGAAGAGGCACTGCAATTAATAGCGGAGTATGCAGACTACTATTTGACTGAAAATGTCCTGTACTTCAGGATGTTTGGAGGTTCGAGAGCACCTTCCCTGCTGCCCAAATACGCAACTGATTACATTATTCAGAAGGAGACAGTCAGACAAGTGTTCCTAGATGGGATAGGCAGCTTTCTGTTTGAGCACAAGAAGACCGCCTATCCCCTTTTGCCCTTTAAGTTAGGAAGCTACAAGTTCACCAAAGTGAAGAAAGCTGATGAATTTGTAGAAGAACTGGAAAGATTTCATTTTGGCGAAATGCCCTTCCGTAGAAATGATACTCAAGGCAAAGTGGCTGAACACTGTAAATAACACAATGTGCATTTTGAGTATGCCCACCATTGGGATCGAGAGGATTCCATCTTCCGAAATGTACTAAACATGACAGCCTTGCGAAGAAGGTTTAAGAAGAAGATTACCATAAAAGGTGGAAAGGGAGATGAACAAGCCAAGGCTGATGAAGAGGCCAAAAGGAGAGATGAGGAAGCCCAGAGGTTGGTGCAAGAAGCTACAGGATGGCTACATAGAGAAGAAGAAGAGAAAAGAAAAGTTGCTCAGGAAGCAGCTGAGAAAGCAAAAGAAGCAGCTAAGAAAGAAGAAGAAGAAAAGAAAAGGAAGCTGGATGAGGAGATTCAAAAGTAAGAAGCTGAAAGGCTAAAGCTGACACAGACAGAGCAGTTAGCTTCTGAAATAGCTGCAGGGCAGAACCAGGACGTGGAGAACCCTGAGGTTCAGGACCCACAAGTACCTGTTGCCAGCACACCCATGGTCCCCACGCTGAAGCTGGTCCCCTTTGTGCAGAAAAAGGGAGAAGAAATCCCTGATTTCAACACTATGTTTTATGACAGGGCTACAAAGAGGATAATAAAGAGAACAGAAAAGAGGGTTGAAACATGAGAAATGCCTGGTAAAATGATCACGGATACGGCTGTTATGTTGGGAACCGACCAAGATCCAAGATTCACCCTCAAAGACGGGACTGCACTAATCCACACCTCAGAAGATAACATGGACAAGGTAATAACTGACTTGGAGCAGTCCAAGAAGTCATCTGCTTAGTTGAAAAATACATTGAGGAAAAAGAGAGAGGAAGGCAATAGGCTGAAGCAGAAGTATGAAGACATGCAGAAGGAGATAAAGGCTTCTAAGGCTGAATTGCAAGCCCTACAAGTAGAAAGACATGTCAGAGAAACAACACAAGAATCCCTGAAAAAAATACGGAAAGAATATCAAGAGCTGAAGATAGAAAAGGAACGGCTGTAGGTGAAGGTAGAAGAGCTAGAAGAGAAGCAAAAGATTATCTTGCAGGCCAGTGAGATGCACTCCCAAGAACAGAGAGAGAAACATCAAGAGCAGATTTCTTCTCTGACAAATGCGCTGGAGGAAGCAAGGGAGCAGCAGGTTAACCTCCAGCCATTCAAAGAGCACATCTTGGCCCAGAAGATGAAGATGCTGCAGCTACAGACTGCTATAGAAGGAGAAAGGTGCCAGGTGCTGCAGGTAGATAGCAGATTGGAGGAAATTCTGGAGACCTCCTCTTACTTTGTAGATTGATCTCAGGACGTCCTTGAAGTCCTGGCTACATGAATGGCAAGGCTGGAAAACAAGGAAGAAACTCCAGCAAAACTGCCATCGAAGGATACACAGGCCCTCAAGCGGGATTATGACTTGCTGGAGTTTTCCATAAATACCGCAGAGGATTTCAAAAAATCAGTTAAGAAGACGAAAGCATCATGCGTCAATTTTTTCAGAAGGCTTCTCATTACCTACAACCGGTGCCAGATAGAGCCCGAGTAGAGGCTTGAGGCTTTCCCAGATCACAACGCCTTTGTAGAGCTGTTGCAGAAGAGATACCAAGAGGAGGAGGCCAAAGTACAGCAGATTAAAGCACTGAATGATCAGATCCTGAGGAGCGAAGTAGATCATTCAGCTAGCAGCGTGCAGCTTCTGGAAGACCAGCTTTGATTGAGTTCAGCAAGGATTAAGGCCATAAAGAACCAAGATGCTAAATTCAAGATTAATATTCTGTTTTTAGAGCCTTGTGTGTTTGAGGGAATTTCCTCTGAAGCTTCGGCATGGAAGAAATTTCTAGATGCCCAAGTGGGACCCTCCTCGTAAAGGATTGGTCAATTTTTGTAATATGTAACATTTTTGTAAAAAACCTTTGAGAAAATTCAAGTGTTGGGAAACAAAGAGTTAGGAAGCCCAAAGGTCACTTTGGGCAGCCCAACCATCTCACCTTTTTGTATAAATGTAATAGACTAAGAGGGAAAAGGGGATTTTTCCCAGTTAGACATGGAAACGATATTGTAAGAAGAACTATTTCTCTTTGCAATAAAGAAGCATTGTTTGGCTGTTGGAGAAAGATTGGTGGCACTTTCAAATGTTATGCAGTGGCTGGCTGAAAGATTATCTGTTTTGTTTTTCTAGCTTTTTGTCCATTAATCGTGAGATCGTTCTAACTCTCAGAACCTATGTTCTTGTTTAGATGATTTCTGGTTTATTTCGTGGAATTACCACCATGAGTAATGTATGTTGTTCATAAAACAATTAGCTAACTGATTGTTGAAATATATTTAATCATTCATGTGTTGTAGGAAGAAATATCAGCTATCTGTAATCTCTCTTTATGATACATGCACAATTCACATTAATCACAAATAAGTTGAAGTTGCTCCCCGGGGATAGATAGATAAATAGATAGTTAGTTTTAGTTCTGCACATGTGATTTAAATGCTTGTGAGCCTAAGACAAGAGGTAAGAACCTGCGCATCACATTGTGAACGCTCCTTGCATCCTTATCACCCTACATGGTCAAGTAGGCATATGCATCTCATACATAAGTCAAAAAATACAAAAATATACGTGGTGGACCGGGCCGCAACCGGTAAAACCTTTTTTTTTGTTACTTTGACCTATGGTAGCCAGACCGCAAACCGGACGGATTCCCCATACCAAATAGTCACGAGCTAGTTGGGAACATTAATTGGGGAGAATCCCTTTCTGTTGTTGCCTGCGAATTTCCAAGCCTCAACACAGAATTGACAACTCTGTTGGGGACTTTCCTTGTTTGTTGGGGTTTGGGTGCATGATGTGCTTGAATTCCTCTTTGTTTCTCTATGTGTCTATGTCATGTTCAGAAGTGTGTTAGCCAATTGGTATTCTATTGAATTAATTTGGATATTAGCCTGTCTTTTTACCACCTTCATCTTACTATGCGTAGGTCATAGAGGTATCAATCACGTATACGTGCGAGCTGTAACACTTACAGTCACAAATACATGCAGATTTTATATGAACAATCATGTATGCCCCTCTTTTTTAGTGTGAACTTGATGTTTGAGAGATTTTGGGTGGGTTTCGAGTGTTGCTGAGTCTTCTTGGGTGCCTGTGATGTTTGTTTACTGATTTTTCTTTTTACTAGAGACCTTTTTTCTTTTCTTTTTAGTTAAAAGTTGTTCTTGTCATTCTTCTCCTTTTTTGTTTTGATATTAATGCATTAGACCTTTTTATCTCAATTTCTTTCTTGGCTTGTGTCTGATACTTGTTGCAGGGTCTGGGAGTTGTAGAGTCTTTTTATTGCATTTCCATATCATTCATTATAATAATACAAAAATATTTTATCTTTGGCATGTTTGTGTATTGTGCATTTGCATGAAAATAGTACTTCCATTAGGTTTGCTTACTTGAATAGTGATCAGGATTTCATATAGGAATGGTTGCATTGGAATTTGAAGAGGAATTTGTGCATCTCATGTAGTGGCATACCCCTTTTTCCTTTTCAAAGACAAATTGCACTAGGCATCATTTGTTAAGTGTGCATGTTTACTTCACTGCTGATTCATAACATCACTAGTTGCACGATCATTTCCTTTGATTAATCACAACCCTTAAAATGAACACTTAACTTAAAATTGATTACACATTTTTATTTGATAGAGATGCACCAATAAGCTTAGGTTGTAGAGTCTTGGAATAGGGTGTCGAGAGTAAATTGTTCCAGGACTACAAAACAAAACATTTAGGTGTCTATCCAGGTGAGAAGAGAAATCCTTGATATAATTAGTGTCCTCAAGAGGATCCTCTTACATAGGAGTTAAGCACAAGATAGCGTACATGTTTGTGGTGGGAATAGCCCCCCGCCACTTTCTATGCAGCATCGAATATATTTCCAGGATCTTATTTCTATCTAGGGGATTTTGAGGTATCTTTGGTGCTTTCGAGCTTCGGGCTTTGTTACCCCACCCATACGGTAGAGCCCTCCTATGACTGTTCACATGAGCATTGGTTATATTTGGGTGACCTTAGTTTCCTTACCTAGGTATCACAGGCGGTACTTGCATAGGTTATTATGTGAGTGTCATTGCCAGGTAGGGATCAGATAGCATAGTCATTTTATGTGTTGAAACTAGGGGCCACTATAATTGGTTACACACCTACACTTGTAATGTATGGGAGTATTATGCCTCTCCTAGGTGAGACATACCTGCTACATTCAGGAGCTCATTTATACTCCCTCTTGTCTTGTTTTCATCCGGCTTAGATTCTCTTAGGAGTGTGCTCTTTGTGCGCTAGCTTACTCTAGGTTGTGTACTTAGTTGAGTCTTTTTCTCTTAAGTGGAGTCATCGTGGATCGGGTTTCAGCACTACGCCGATCTTGATGTTTAGCAGGGCTTTCACCTTGTGGGTCTCCTCCTCCTACATGGAAGAGGATTAGACATTCTAGGTGAACTTATACACGTTGTGATCCACACACCAGTCTCATCAGGAGTAATACATCTGAGACCCTGTAAGTCCCTCCTCCATCCTATGGAAAGGGGAATGTGACATTTTGTAGACATGGGAATTCTGTTGAAACTGATCCTCACAGGGTGGGTGCTTCTTTCAATTCATGACCCCAACTGACAGATTCTGCAAATGCTTATCGGAGGACTTCCTCATGAAGTTCCAGTGGTGAGACTCACCATGTCCCCTCTAGTACTGGTCCCTTTATATTTTGCATGCTAAAAATTACTAAGACTTTCTTGTCATCTGTCGTTGATCCTGATGTAGGTCCTAGTGGTGTTCCTAGGGGCATTTTCATCCCTTTCCATCCTGGTAGGTTTGGTAGTGTTCATATTGCACCTTCAATTTCATTTGTGGGAGTATTTTCATACCCTTCATCTGGGCATAATACTGGTATTCGCTTTCACAAAGGTGACCCTAGACATGTGAACATTGGAAGTACATCCTACATTTTATCTTATGCTCCATCGTCCACCGCACCTATTTCGTCAAATTCCTTTCACATGACACATCCTCCACATAACCCGCCCAGTCCTTCGGGACGGAGTGCTGCCTCTAGCCATGTTGTTCCCTCGTCTATTGGTAATGTTGTTTTGGGAGCTTATGTGCCTCCCTAAATATCTGGGGGTCAACCCTTTTATTAGTCCTACAATTATGGTTATTTAGCACCCCAATCTCAAGTTGTACTGAATCATGATATTCATGTGCATCCTTTTACGGGTCAAGTAGGAGGAGGTTATTACCCGACTGGCCAAGGCCATGGTCTTTACAATAATCAGCCCTATATTAATCAATATTGTCAGGGAGCATGGACCTAGATGGCACAACCTAGGATTCCTTTCTTAGTTACATTGGAATTTCCTAACTTGTTGAAGTTGACCAATGATCTGGTTTCTCATGATACGATGTGGTCGATTTTTCCCGCTAAGCTTCCTTCAGACATTCCAAAGTTTGAAGGTAAGAATGGTGGGGACCCTAAAGAGCATGTTACCACTTTCCACCTATGGTGCTCTTCGAATTCTTTGAATCATGACTCAGTTCATTTGCAACAGTTTCAACGCATGCTCACGGGTCCTATGGAAAAATGGTATATAGAGTTGTCTGTGGGCACATATTGGACCTTTAATGATCTAGCCCTAACATTTTTGAACCACTTTCAACTACTGGTGCATTATGATGTTGGTACTGAACTCTTGTCGACATTTCTACAAGACAAAGTAACACATATTTCTAATCACATTCAAGAGTGGTGTAGATAGAAGAGGTTGATTAAGGCCAACATTCCACCTGAGTTTCTATTGGAATGGTTCCTCAAGTCATTATTGCCTTATATCGTGAAAGATGTTTCAACGTACAGAGTTATGAATGAGTAACAAGCTATTTTTCGAGCTCAGCAGTTAGACTTGATTTACGCTCAGTCTAGGCTCTTGTATAAGATTATCCCTAATGCTCCACGGTCAAATTTTGAGCCTAAGTTAAAAACTAGGCCACATGTTGATGGCATTGTTGACTCCGTGAGTACTAAAGTTGTAAACCAGGTTACGAATCAAATGAGGAATTTTTCTATTAACCAACCTACGACCAGATAAGCGATGGCTTCGTCCAATCCCAGCCAAATGGCAGATGTGCTCTCAATACATTCGTCGGACTAGAAGGGTAACCAACAGCCCGGACGGAATAAGAAGAAGGGAATAAATAATAGGAGAGGTTGGAATAGGAAGGATAACTCTAACGATGACAAGAATGGTAGTGATGCTAGGGGGGACAAGAAGTATAAATGGAAGGTTAAGTTCCCTTGCAAGGTTTGTGGGGGAGATCACCTCACTTACTTGTGCCCCCATATCAATCAGGCCTCGAATTTCATTTCACAGAGCCCAGCTGTGTTAATGGATCCTTTACCACATAACCAAAATATGGCTTCGAGGAAAGTGGACTCTAGAAATGCTTATGGTGGGCATCAAGACCTGCCAAATGTTGAAGATGGTGATGGTTGCATCATGATGTATGATGCTAATGTTGTGACCCACAAGAAATATCATGGTCCTGTCACAACCCAACTTGGGTAAAGAGCTTGCACCTACTGAGAAACCTTTGCATATTGACAAACCTAAAGAAATACCTCGCATTCCCAAGGGAGTCTTAAAGCACTCAAGCCACAATCCTAATGCTCGAGCTACCCAGAACTATTCTATTATCGAGGATTTGGGTCAGACTCCTTGCACGATGTTACCTCTTGAATTTCTTCAGACTTGTCCTTCGCGGAAGAGAGCTTTGTTGTCTACCCTCATAATGGTTGATTCCAATCCTTCCACTATGATTAGATTTGATACCATGATTTCTAGCCTCGCTTTCCTTACATGTGGATTTTTTAGTCCATGTGGAGTGTATGAACAACACGATCAAACACATGGTAGTTGATGAAAGCGTTGCAGCCTCTGTGATGTCTCTGGCTTGCTGGAAAGGCTTTGGCTCACCCACATTGTTGAAATCCACAAACATGTTGACTACATTTGATGGACGATATTTTCAACCGCATGGTATACTTCCTTCTCTTCAAGTCCAGTTGGGAGGGAAGACCGTGTCAATAGAGGTTGAGGTGGTTGATGCACCCCTTGACTAAAACCTTTTACTGGGCCGAAATTGGATCTATGATATGAAAGCATATGTGTCTTCCATCTTCTGTGTTATTTGCATCCCTTTTGAGGATTGAATTGTCACAATCGACCAGATGTCATTTGATAGTTCCAGTTTTGTTGCATCGTCGGGATCCACCATCCCGGCCATTGACAATTCTCAACCGAAAACTGAGGATGTTGGTGTTGGCATGTATCTGCCGTTGATCGGATCCTTTAATATTGCAACACCAATTTTAACCATTGGTTCCACTCTTGGTAGTGCTTCATCGTCTTCGAGTTCGGTCCCTTTTAAAACTATGTATTTAGCGGACCCTTAGACTCTTCCTTCTCCGAGTACTTCGGATGAGGACCTTAGACCTACTAAGATGGAGATGTCACTATCTATAGTGGATATTAATTATCAATCTAACTTGATCCCATTGTAGACCCTATTCCTTCCTCTTTGCAGATGGAGGAGGAGGAGGACACCTTTGTACTATGTGCTTAGTTAGTTGCATCGTCACGTTCACTTGAATGCCTTGATGATGTTTTTCCTTCAGATGAAGCGATTCTTGAGGTCATGAATGGTCTGGAACATCCTTGGGAGGATTTTCACCATCGCTCTTATTTCCTCCTGGAGCTTGAATAGATCGAGTGTGATGAATTTCAGTCGACCCTTAGTGATAAGGTTGGTAGTCTCGTGATCCCATTAGGAACTCATGGTATATATGCTAAAGGGAACATGGAAAACTTGTCACCTACTATTCCTATCAACATTTATCAAACTCTTGGTAAGATGGAGAGTGTTTACATTGGGGTGGATTGTTCTCCTGATGATATTAGGGCATATACCAAGGTTTTTAAAGAGTTTCGTGATGTCTTCACTTGGTCATATAATGAAATGTCAGGAATAGACCCTCAGATTGTCGAGCATGAAATCAAATTTTATCCTAATACTAGACCTATACAATAGCATTTGCACATGATGAATCCCTATAAGATGCCTTCCATTAAGGTTGAGATAGAGAAGCTACTCAAGGTTGGATTTATCTATCTGGTTCCCTTTATTGAATGGGTATCCAATCCCATTTCAGTAGATAACAAGCACGGAACTATCCGAGTCTGTACTAACTTTAGAGACCTGAATAAGGAAAGTCCTAAACATAACTTCCCCATGCCATTCATAGATCATATATTGGATGAGTGTGCAGGAAGCAAGGTGTTTTCATTCATGGATGGTTTGTCAGGATAGAATCAGATCCAAATCAATCCTGAGGACCAACACAAGACGACTTTTATTTTTCCTTGGGGTACTTTTGCATACCGGAAAATGCCTTTCGTCCTTGAAAATGTCAAAGCTACATTTTAGTGGTCGATGACTTTTTCTTTTAACGTTCTAAAGCGTATTATCAAATTCTATCTGGATGATTTAGCTGCTCACTCTCATTTGAGAGTGGATAATCCAAACCATTTTCTCTTGGTTTTCGAGAGATGTCGCCATTACCAAATCTGGTTGAATCCTCATAAGTGCATCTTTTGAGTAAAAGTGGGTCAGTTCTTGGGATTCATCATTTCTAAGGAGGGAATTAGGGTCGATCCTCTTAAGGTTGAGGCAATACTTCGGTTGTCTTCCTCACACATGATTAGACACCTTCAAAGTCTCCAAGGGGTGGCTAACTTCTAACGGAGATTTGTTGTCAACTTTGTCAATTTGACCAAGGATTTTATGCACCTTTTGAATAAGGATACTTCATTCATATGGGATGAGAGATCCTAGAATTCCTTCGATGCTCTTAATAAATCCTTGGCATTAACCCCCATGCTTAGTCCACCCAACTGCAGCCATGACTTTTTATTATATGTGGCCACATCTCAAGAGATGATTGGGATGGTTTTGGTTCATGAGGACGATGAGCTCTAAGAGCACATTGTTTAATATCTTAGTTGGAACCTTATTGATTCCGAACTTTGATACAGTCACGTTGAGAATATAGCTTTAGAAACCGTTCATGCAGTTCAGCGGTTGAGACATTACATACTCCTTCGCCAGACTACGACAGTGGCTCATATCAATCCATTTCAGTTTGTCCTAACTAGATGAATGAAAGGGGGGAAGTATAATAAGTGGATTGTTATCTTGAAAGAATTTTATCTCGAGTTTATTTCGGAAAATAGAAGAAATCACTAGTATTGAAAACCGGGGTGATGGTCATGTAAACAAACAACAACATTTTCCAACCGTCGAAATAGTTGAACCCACGCACGGGGCACTTCTACTACATGTTGTTGCATTTCCTCAGGAAAGTCCTTGACTTGCACCATAAGCACCCTCAAAAATATACTTCAAAATAATTTGAAGCATTATGCAAGGAGGATGGAATCAAGAGGGAACTAACCACTCCCTACAATCCTCAACAGAATTTTGTTGTGGAAAGAAATAATAGAACCATTATGGAAGCAGTGAAAACAATGATTCATGAACAAGACATCCCCAAGCATCTGTGGGTTGAGGTAGCAAGAACAGTTCTGTATGTGCAGAATAGATTATCTCATAGTGCTCTTGGATTCAAGACTCCTGAAGGAATGTATACAAGAAAGAAACATGAAGTGAGTCATCTCAATATATTTGGTTGTCCAGTATATGTACATATCCTGAAAGAGAAGAGAACCAAGTTGGATCCTTCTAGAAAGAAGGGAAGATTTGATGGATACTGTGAACTCTCTAAAGCCTTCAGGATATACATTTCAGGATTCCATCATATAGAGATTAGTAGGGATGTAACATTTGATGAAGAGACAGCTCTTAAGAAATCCAAAAGTTGTCGACTTAAAGAAGTACATGAAGAGGACGCACCTCCCAGAATGGTAGAAGTTGAACCCTCTCCTGAAATAGTAGCATCTGAAGATCATGATATGCTAGAACCTCAAGAACCCCCTACTATGGATATATCTCGAAAGAAAGAAAAAACTGCTTGGGTAAGAGAAATCATACAAGAAGAAAAGAAATATGGAGCTCCAGAAGGCTCCACAAGAAGAAAGAGTGGGTGGAAGAAATGACGGAATAATACCAGACAACAATAGAATGATGTTTAGGATATAGTACCCAAACTAGAAAATATGAGTGTGGTATCTTCGAAATGGATCTACAAGATAAAACATGTTGCTGATGGAAGTATTGAAAAGTACAAGGAAAGATTTGTGGCTAGAGGATTCTCTCGAAAAGAGGGGATTGATTATGAAGAGACATTTGCTCTAGTAGCTAGGTACACTATCATTAGAACCATCATGGCACTTGCTTCAATGATGAAGTGGGATCTACACCAAATGCATGTAAAGACAACCTTCCTGAATAGTATGATTGAGGAAGAGGTTTACATCGAACAACCACAAGGATTTGAAGTTGAAGACATAGTGACTCATGTATGTAAGTTGAAAAAGGCTCTGTCTGGACTAAAGCAAGCTCCTAAAGCTTGGTATGGTAGAATAGATAGCTTCTTGACAAGCTTGGGATTTACCAAAAGTAAAGTTGATCCTAACCTTTACATGAAGATTATAGATGATGAACCTGTCATACTCTTATTGTATGTAGATGATCTATTTCTGACTAGAAATGAGAAACAAATCACAGAAAGAAAGAATAATCTAGCTGAAGAATTCGAGATGAAAGATCTTAGATCGATGCATTATTTCCTCAAGATGGAAGTGTGGCAGAGCCCAGAAGAAATAGTTTTGAACCAGGGGAAGTATGCAGTAGAAATCTTGAAAATATTTGATATGTTGGATTGTAAATCCATGGCCACACCCATTGATAGCAACCTAAAGTTGTTATCTGATGAATCATCATAATTAGTGGATATGACTCAGTACATACAAATTATTGGGTTATTGATGTATTTGATGAATACAAGGATAGATATATGCTTTGTTGTGAACACCTGGAGTCAGTATCTAGTTAAACCTAAACAGGTTCACCTGATAGCTGCAAAGCATGTGATGAGGTACCTAAAAGGTACGATAGACTTTGGACTATACTATGTCAGAGATCATGACTACAGATTGTATGGTTATACAGATTCAGATTTGGCAGGGAGCTCCCCAAACAGAGAGAGCACCTCATGTGGATTTTATTGTCTGGGATTCGCCATGATCTCATGGTTTAGTAAAAAGCAGTCCAATGTTGCTCTCAGCATAGCTTAAGCAAAGTACATAGTAACTTGCTCCACTAAGATTGAAGAGATATGGATTCATAAACTGATGTCAGGACTATTTAACATGGATTTGGATACCACGGTGATTCTTTGTGACAACCAGAGTTGTATAAATATGACAGATAATCCTATGTCCCATGATAAATCAAAGCACATAGAAATATGATACTTTTATATAAGGGGTATGGTACAAAAGGGAGCTATAAAGCTCCAGTATGTGAGTATGGATGAGAAAGTTACTGATGTGTTGACCAAGCCTCTATCTCAAGTAAAAATATTTATGTGACAAGCTTGGTGTAGTCAGAAAATACTTTCCTCACAAGGAGGAACATTGATGATACTACAAACTTTCCTTGCAAGAAGGAATGATGTAGATATGGACTCTCTTCGAAAAGGAGGAACAAGTCAAATATATGGACTCTCCTAGAAAAGGAAGAATAGGTCAAATATATGAACCCTCCTTAAACAAAGAGGGAGCAGGTCGATGATATGGATCCTCTCTCGAAAGGGGGAGTGATGATAAGACTATCATTGATGACGGGATGACAGTGAAGCTCCAGTATGAAAGAGGGCTAGTACACTTGAAGATACTAACAAGGTCCGACATTCACTTGTGGATGATAGCATCCTCTCTTGAGGATGGTCTTGCAGGAATCAACACTATGTTCCTTAGAGTGGTCCTTACTAGCTAAGGATGGCCCTGCAGACATTACTCTCGCATGGAGAGTACCCACATTCATTTGTGAATACCCTAGATGATCACTCACTTATGATTGTTCCTAGCTTTGAAGTTGTGGATGCTCTACGATGAGTCCTTATGGACGATAGGGCCTAAATTTAGGTGCGGTCAATATCTTCCTTGAAGACGTTACTTTAGCATGGAGAGTGTACCTACATTTATGTGTGGATGTCGTAGTATAACATTCACTTGTGAATGGTCCTAGCTCTCACGTTGAGGATATCCTATGATAAGTCCTTATGGACGTCGTAGTATAACACTCACATGGAGTGGTTCTAGCTTTCATTTTGAGGATGTCCTACGATGAGTCATTACGGATGATAGGCCTTGCATCTAGATGCGGTCAAGATTTGTAGTTGCAGACGATACTCTTGCATGGAGAGTATGCCTACATGTACATGTAGATGTCGTAGTATAAAATTCACTTGGAGTGGTCCTAGCTCTAATAGGTTGAGGATGGTCTACGATGAGTCCTTGCAGAAAATATGGTCCTACATTCATTTGCATATGAATCAATTGGTCGATACTATGGACCCTCCTCGTTAAGGGGGAGAAATTTAATCATGATTGCATCATCCTTGGACCCATGTCCTAAAGTGATAGGGATTGACCATCCCGCAAAGTGATCATGTGTACTGCAGGTAGTGTGGCAGCAAAGGATCAAAAGGGTCGAAGTGCGGCTACAAAGGATCGATAAGATTGAAGTGATGATGCAAAGGATCAAGAAGATCGAAGCACTACTACAAAGAATCGAGAAGATCGAAGTGTTGCTGCAAAGGATCTAGATGATCGAAGTGTTGTTGCAAAGGATCAAGAAGATCATAGTGTTGCTGTGAAGGATCAAGAAGATCAAAGTGCTACTACAAAGGTTCGAGGTGATCTAAGAACTACTATGAAGGATCGGAAGATTGAAGTGTTGTTGCAAGAGGATCAAGTGATTGTGTACTGCAGAATATTTTGAAGAGTAACGCTTGGAGTTACTAATTGTTGAAAACTTCCTATGATGTATAGATGTATAACCTTCATACTATTGAATATTCTCTCTCATTACTCCTATAGCTGATAATGATGTTGTCAGTAGAATACCCTTATCGTTAAGGGAGAGTGTTGAAATATTGTAACTTCAAAGGATATTCTAAATGTATTTTACTGATGTACCCCAAGTGAGATGTTACATTCCTCTATAGGGATGTTATTATTGTAATTGACCATCATATAGTCATGAGGTAAAGCCTCCATTGTAATTCGGGTCAATAGTACCCCAATGAATAATATATAATATTGTTTTGAGTCTTCCTAGGTGAAGTCGAAGCAGTCAATTAAGTGGGGCTGACTTCTTAGGGTAAAAGTCAAGTGACTTAAATTGTATAAATAGAGTAGTTGTGTTCCTCATTAGAACACATAATCGCTCACTTGTGTAGCACATAGAAGAGAGAGAGAGAGAGAGAGACATACCAGCAAGAAGGAGAATACTTGTTTTGGGGTTTTATCTTATACCTATTATATAGACGAAATTTTTTTGGGTTGTATTCCCCTTGAGGGTTTCCCAGGATAAATATTGTGTCTATCTTGTGATTGTGTTTCTTTCAGTGATTCTGCATATGCTACTGTTGTGAATTTGGATTAAAGACTAACGATATCTAACTAAGCATATGAAATCTTAACAAGAATTTTCTTCTCTGGATTCAGTAACCAGAATTCCTTCTACATGTGAATCAGTCGTAGTCAGTTGGTCCATGGTTTCCCCTTCTCTTTCTTTCACATCAGAAGGAAAGTTAGGTGGTAAACCCTGCAATCTGCGAGATCAGCTCACTGGTAATTCAGCTAGGATGTTGGTTGGAAACTTCTACTCTAACAGTTTTTCAAAAGAAGAGATCATACACAAACAATCCTACGTAAGCTAAGGCCACAAGAAAACTTAAGTAATAGGAGGGGCTGATGAAAATCAGTTCCTCACTAGGATTGTCAAGTTGTCGCAACTTGTGATATACTATAGCGTCCAACAGTAAAATGGGACAAGGACGATTGGGACCATACCCTTTCCTGAATACTCGACTACCTGGACAACACATGTGCAGTAGCTCCCCAAGTTTTGTTCTCGATGTATTGATCCAACAAGACATCCAAAGTGATTTTCACAGTTAGTATAGGTTTCCTAGAGGGGTCTTCCAATATACACAAGGTACGTGGGAGCTCAAATCTATGTTAGTGTTGTCTAATGCACAATCGTTTGAAAGGGGCCTTCCAAAATACTTCTAAGTACGTGAAGAACCTTTCACCATATCTCAAGGGTATGTGAAAAGTTGTTCGATATACCGGTTGGTACATGGAAGAATCGCAAGATCCCTGGGATCCAGTACAATCCAAAAATGACAACTCCTATGTTTATAGAAGTTAGAACACGTCTTCTAACCTATCACTCAAACTACTAAATATTTTAACCTAAGCTATCGTCCAATTTTATCTTGATGGCTAGTGAATGTTTATGGAATGTGGAACAATTGCGAGATTAAAACATCTAGATGCAGTGCAATTTTTCTCTTCGATGAACTATACCTAGAGAAAGAGAGAGAGTTTTTTTTTCAAACAACAATACTATGAAACTCTTAATAATTCACCTTCAATCTTTTGAAAGATTTCCAAAAAACACAAACAATTTCCAATGCTAATCCTAAGTGATATCTGAGATGAAAAGGAAAGAAATGTTTCTAATGTCTAAATGCCTATGTTTTATTAATCAACTCCAAAAAATAAAACTTCCAATCACTCAAGCAAACCGAAAGTAATCAAATCAAACAATTTTTTTTGTTTTTGATGTAATTCGAAAAAGAAATGGTAAAGGACAAAAGGTCACACAAAATAGAGTGCAAGAAACTACAACACTTTCCTTTCCTACAGATCTAAGAAAATAGTTCAAGGGATCAAGGGACAAACAATAAACCCAAGACTGAATTCCACACAAAAAGTTTCAATTTCAAATATTTTTACTAGAGAACTCTTGAGATCTAAACCCAAAGAGGAAATTCTGGCTAAACACACTATCAGACCTGTCAATAAGCCAAAATGAAAATTGGCAAAACCCACACAAAAAAAATCAAAGACAAACCTCAGAGTTGGAGATGGCCTACCTCAGTGCACTCTAAAGGGTTACACCAAGGCATTTTTTTGTCAGTCGATGCTCCTTGTTTGCTACTGAACAGCATCATCAGTGCACTATTCCTGAGGAGAAAAGGCATAAGTGATGCTAGATGGCAGTGAGCAAAGGGCGTAAATAGGGATCCGACTCTCTGTCAAGCACACCCATCTGCATTGACAGATCTAGAGAACCAAAAAACCAAATAACCTGTAAGATAAACCAATGTGGATCAAACTAGAATGAAGGTAAGAAAAAACACAAACCATAGATGGAAGATGAGAGTGCAGTAAGGAATATCACTCACCTTAAGTCATTAAAGGAGTAAGAAAACAAATTTCACAAGCTTGTAATCAAAAGTGACATAAAAAATTCACAGATCCAATTGGATTTGCTTCGGATCTAATTGGATTAGCTCTCCCTAGTGGAGTCGCCAATTTTGTTACCAGGAATATTTCAATCATTGGACATAGTTTGTTCCCCTAGCCTTCATGGGGCAGATCTAGAACAAAAGGACACAGTTATGTATCTTCTCCCTAGATGACTAAACTACTTAAATGCTAAGCTCTCTTTACCTCAAGTTTGGAAGGTTGTCATTATTTTGTAGATCCTTATGAGGTCAGTTGAACATGCAAAGAACCAAAAAAAACAAGACAAAAGATGAGAGCAACAAGATAATTCAGTAATCTATACTAATTATCAAGGAAAATAGTAATAAATAATCGATATCAACATGAATCATTTATGGGAAGGGAAACATGTTTGCATTAAAAAATAAGAAAGGAAAACCACAACCAAAGCCTTGATGTTGAAGCTTTTCTTTTACAAAATATTTTGACTCGCTCTCTCACACACACTACGAACTAAGCAACATCTCACTCACAACCACTCTCTCTTTGCCGCCTATACCAGACTTGAATTCAACATCATAAAGGTGTTATCTTGGTCTTCCTTTCGCATGGTCCATGTAGCTTACTTTGGACAATGGAAGCCCAAAGGGGTTGAGATCTTTTGGGAGGAATGTAGGGAATAATACCTAGGGGCTAGGAGCTTGAGTGACCTATCCCAAGTAGTTACGATCATCCTCCATGAGAGATTTCTCCTAGAATGTTCTCGAATCTTCTCTTTTTTTCCTTTTTTGGACTACTGATGCTCTCTACAAAGGGGATAAGTGCGCTAGTTCTCTTTCTGATCAGGGTAAAAGTGCCATCGACACACCCTGTCAATAGAAAAGAGGCGTCAGGCATGTATGACGCTCTATGCCAGGAGGCAAGGTGCACCATACTACCTAGGATTGACCAACAAAATTGCTAGAATATGATTTGGACAAGGTACTTTAAGGGATCAAGCATTAAGACAGTTTCTGGGTGTAACAGAGATAGAACACTGACTTGGTACATGAAATATAAGACCATCATCGCCATAGGTGGAACATCTAAAGGAATTTCAGAAACTAAAATTTGAGTTTCAATGTATTACTAAGATTAAGGAGATCAAGCAGCGAGTCAGTGAGCGTGTCTGGGACTACGACCAACGATTCAATATTTTACTGGACCGATTGAGATTTCAAATCCTGGATGTACAGCATCAGGAATGGTTTATTACGGGTCCATTGTCACACATCATAGTTCCACTAATATAGTAGAAGGTGGATACTCAGTCAGACACCTTCGAGATTGCAATCAGATTGGAAGTGACTCTACTAAGGTGAAGCATTGCTTGAAATGGCATAGGTTCAGACACAGCTCACTAAGCTGACGGTACAAATGCAACACCTATCTACTGGCAATGTAGTAAGAGAACATGTGTGGTGCAATTTATGCAAAACAGAAGGCCACCACAAGACCAACTTCCCAACATTGAATAATTATCTAGGTACCGAAGCACCTAGTCCTTTGCCAATAACACGTAAATCTGAGTGGTGAGAGATTTGTTGTTTATGGAGACACTCAACTCCCAATTTCCCAACACTACATAAGTGTCGAAGTTGTGTGTATGCATCATTCTGCGACTTCTGCAAGTGCGCTAGACATTATGTCAAAAATTATCGCACTCTACAATTAATGAAACATAATATAGTAGATGCCTACCAGGTTCAAGGCATAAAAGAGAATAAATCACCTGACCTGAGAGGATGGCAGGGAGTAGTGCACGGTTGGTTTTGAGGTCGGGGAAGAGGCTGCAATGGTGGTGGAAGACAAGTAATGTTTCAATTATGGTGACCCATGGCAAGATTCGATCTGCATTAATCCACACCAACTATGCGCATATTGTCATAGTGCAAAACATGCAACAAGAGACTACCCTAACCTGGTAAAGAAATGGGAAGAAAAAAGAGGCTAGTGTAACATGGTGATTGTTAAACCTAGAGCTACGTTAATATATTGAATGATCCTCATGCTGTAAAAAAAAAGTAATAAATATGCTTGCAAAGTTACTAATTTCTAATGAAGTCAAAGAACCTATCTTTGTGTTGCTTCTCGAAAGGAATGCATGCACATTAGGCAATAGGAAAAGGACCAGAAAGGAGTTCATGTTGTCTCTATAGTTAGGAGGATTTGAAATGAAAGATGTAATGTTGGATTTGGGGACAGATGAGAATATTCTTCCAAAGAAGACCTGGGAGCTAATGGATAAACTGAAGTTGGTTTGGTTGTTCATGCAGCTCAAGTTAGAAAATCAATACAAAGTATTTCCTATAGGAATTAGAAGCTCGACCGACATGGAAGTTAATGTTGATGGTGTAAAGACAATAGCAGAGTATAAATAGATTGAGATATTGAAGGGTGTAGATCTCTACCCATCTCTATAGGGATTGAATGGGAATTTGAGAATAATGATATTCTAAACTTGAAGGAAGGATGCATGTCCTTTGAGTCATAGGAACTACATGTCATTGCTCCATTGGACACTACATAGGGAGAAAGATACACGAAGCTAGTTCAATATGACCTTAGCGGTGTGAAGATAGAAAACATATACAATGTCACCGCCAAAAAGGAATATTACATAAACCCAACCATATATGGACATATCAGTTAGTTTAGTGTTTGATCATTTGATACAGACTTGTAATATGCAATGGACCGTTGGTAGAACGAGTTGTATGAAGTATCCACCAGGATGTGTCTGTCCATTACAAAATATGTGTGTTGGATTGGGTCAGAACTATATGATCCACTAGTTTTCAATGGGATAGAGGAGGTAGATGTTTTCCTTGAACAACTGCAAGCGCAATTTTTGGAGGACCAACGGGTAGAGAAATAGATTCCATCACCAGAGGAATGCATGCGCGACAATGGAAGACACATAGGGAAGAACTGTGCAGCTGGGAAGATGTTAAGGAATGTATCACAATGAGGTTCAAGACTACTTCAGACTTATAGATGCTCAATGGATTCAAATAAATTGAGGATCCCATAAAATTCCTTGAGTTTAGTGATGGGAGATGAAGAGTGTATCGTGCAGTCAATGGGTGCACCAATTCTACCACATAATGGATGTCATACCAGGAAATTTTTATGTTCAACAAGAAAGAAGAAGGTAATCCAAGAATTAGGAGAGAGTGTCTACCAATTTTACTGCCACATTCTAGTTCAATTCTAGAGATCCAAACCTGACCAAAGTTCTCCATCGCATGAAACAAATTATCTTTGGAGAAAAACCATAGTAGGGTCTGATACAAAATATTGTCTGCATTTATCATCAAGACTTGGAATGGCTGAAAAAATCAATCCACTATTAGAAAGTTGAGATTAAGGAGCCTGATGGTGATGAAGACACTCGTAGCATACAAATTAACGAGACTGCTAGAGAACGCACCAAGGAGGATGAAACATATTCCAACACTACACCAAAGTTCATAGAGCCTCTCAAGACAAAGAAACATAACATTGGTACTGATCACAAGCCTAAGATGGCCATAATAGGATACTACTGGAACCAAAATATAGTCACCCAGATAGTCAACGTACTTAAAAAGTATGAAGATATGTTTCAATGCAAATTCTCAGAGATGAAGATGATTGAAAGAGAACTCGGAGAAATGAAAATTCAACTAAAGGAGAGGGTGAAACGAGTTAATAGAAGGCTATATATATTGAACCCCTACTATAAGGAAAAAGTGCAAAAAGAGTTAGACCCCATGTTGGATGCATAGATTATCTTCCCAATAGATGAATTAGTATGGATTAGTCTAATGGTGGTCTAAGATTAGAAGACAGGAAAATTTCACATATATGTGGATCTATGTAATTTAAATGCAGTGCTCATACATGACCCATTCCCTACACCATTTACAGATGAAGTGTTAGAGAAAATAGGGGACGCGAAGCATATTCATTCACTTATGGATTCTCTGGGTATCATCATGTGTGTATAATTGAGGAGGATCGCACAAATACCGATTTTATGATTGAGTGGGATTCTTTTGTCTATAATGTCATGTCGTTTGTATTGATGAATGCGCTAGCTATGTTTTCCAGAATAGTGGTAGCATCATTTAAATCATTCATGCATAACTTTTTGGAAGTATATCTAGATGACTAGACAATGTTTAGTTTATTGAAGAATTATTTGTAGGTCGTGCGACTCATGCTCTAGCGCTGCTAACAACTGTAGATATCTCTCAATATAAAGAAGAGAATTATTTGTACACCATTCAAAATTATGTTGGGGGATGTTGTGTGCAAGGAAGGTCTATTGGTCGACCTAGCGAATGTTGCAGTCATAGTCAATATGCCATCCCCAACACGTCAAAGTCTTGCATGCAACAATGGGACATATTGTCTACTACAGAACAATTATCAAGAATTATGACAAGATAACAATGTCATGTTGGAGTATCAACATGCACTTAACACTCTGAAGGAGAAATAGGTGATTGCACCAATTTTCATTTTTCTTGAAGGGACATGTATGTTTCATGTGCAAGTATATGCATCATCAGTAGAATTGGGAGTTGTACTAGCCTAGCCCAAGGAAGAATACATTAATCACCTCGTCTCTTTCTCTAGCAGAAATCTCTCTACAGTAGAGAAACAATATACAATGTTTGAGCGAGAAGATTTGGTGATGGTATATGCACTACAAAATACTGACCCTACTTGTTGGAGAGTGCCTTAAATTTTTTCACATACCACTCTTCTTTCAGTGTTTGGGGGGCACATGTGTCGATGGTTTCTCTTGTTTCAAGAGATTGAATTTGATGTTGCTGTCAACCCAGGAAAGCACAATGTTGGTATAGATCATTTATCAAGGCTTGAATATGGCGAGGAAATCGAAATTCTAGATGATGACTCGTCAGGCACACAGTTGTTTCGTATTGATGCCATACCAAATCAGTTCAATGAAATAGCAACATTTCTAGATTCTGCTCACACGTTGGAAGATTGTACAATGGCACAATGCAAACAGTTGGTAACGTGCAATGCAGATTTTCAGTTGATAGTAAGTCAGTTCTAAAAACCAAGAGCAAATGGTATACTCTATATATGTGTCCTAAATCATGAACGGTTGCTTCTCTTTTGGGAAGCAGATGAAATCATTAGAGGAGGACACTATGTAGGGAATGTTATTGCACAAAAGGTGTTGCACGTGGGACTTTGATGGCCTTTATTGTTCCAAGAAGCTAAGATGTACTGCAAATAGTGTGATGTTTGCCAAGAAGTGAAAATTCGTCGCGTGGGGATGAGATGCTTATTTTCCTTGGCACCGTGCTTAAACCATTCGAGAAATGGGCTATTGATTTTGTGGGTCCAGCCAACCCACTAACATGCAAAATTGACACAGGATACATCATCATTGCGATAGAGTACCTGATAAGATGGTCAGAGGATACTCTAGTGAAATATTGTCACACGGTTCATATTTGAGCACATCATTACCAAGTTTGGGTGCATGAAGGTGTTGATAAGCGATCAAGGAATGCATCTCATGAACTCCACCATCCATACTCTCACAAAATAGTTCATGATACACCACCCGAAGAGTACCTCGTACCATCCATGCACCAATGGTACACCAGAATCATTCAAAAAAATTATGGAGTAGGCACTCATAAAGGTCTACAATGCACAACATGAAAATTGGGATCAATGCATTCAAGCAGTCCTATGGGAAAATAGGACCACATCCAAAAGGATCATGAAGCATACCCTATTCATATTGGTATTTGGTGGTATTTTTGAAAGAGGCAATAATGACATTAGAGTTCATTGTCCCCAACCTGAGCATAGCCTTAGCATCAAATATGACCGATGATGAATCATTTGTGTGCAAACTGGAGGAACTCATGGAGTTAGAAGAAGACCAATTCATTACAAGATTCAATCAGGTTATTGATAAGAAATGTCAAAAAGGTTGGAATGATGAACATCAAGAGCAAGACGTAGAATCTCGGTGCATTGGTATTGATGTATGATGTCAAGTTCTTGTGGAATCCATGAAAATTGAGGATGAGATGATTGTTTCCATTTAGGAAATTTCTTATCATTGAATCAGGCATTGTGAAGTGAAGAATGATTTCACCAAGACAAAAGCTGGGAAGGAATACCCCATTCCATAGGTGCCACTCTCGGTACATGTGACAATCAAAAGAAAGTTGTTGACAAGGGTACCATTTTTGAAGTATCAATACTTTGACATCCTCGATGACACCTAGTTCCTTAAGCTCGCAATGGACCAGTATATTGACTGTGGGTGTGCTTGCTGCATTAGTCTGAGATAATGTCCCTAATGGATGCCACGCACTTAGGTAAAGGAGACTACATCAACTGTTGCACATAGTTCCTCTTGAGCCGCTTGCAAGGAGGCTACCTATAGCTAGACAAGAAGTACGAGATCATTGACGCAATCATTCAATTGGTCTCTAGATAGTCATGCAAAGGAGCAGATCCAGTGGAGGTTATGGTTTGTGCCTCTACAAAATAGGTGTATAAAAAATACAAGACTTTCTAGGGGTTACAAGGTTGTAATATCTCAACACAATCAGAGCATCAAGTCCAGTTCACCACACAAAACTTAGCATGCGAGGTGTTGAGAAAGTGTCGAAAGGATGAGTACCTAGATGAAGTTGTAGTAGAAGTTGAGCAGTGTTTCATGAATAAAAATTTGGCATGAGAAGCCTACCTACATCAGGAACTTTTCCAGGACTGCTTGGACACACAGGACCGTGGAACAAAGTTCTAGAGTTTCACTACAATTGGGTTTTGTTGCTTATCGCCATAGTAGTATGGGATCCACCACCGCACTATGCCTATGAGCATCCCACACCCGAAGACTTTGTCACGACAAAGTTCTTGATTTTTCACTGTAAATCAACCCGAGAGTATTATATTGATGTGGAGACCACATTCCACATATGGTATACACAGATGTTCAATGTGACGGTAAAGTCGTTCATATTCCCCTAGAGCATTGTGGAAAGTTTCAATGACAAGGTTGTATTTGAGGTTGACCACTATAATGTTTTGATTCTACCGCTCGTAGAGAAAAACCATGAGTATGTGTTTTTGTTATGCATCACTTCCCATGATGTCAAGGATGCAGTCATGCAGTGGCCACTACACCTACAGCTTCTTTCAGAATCCGATATAGAGATTCTAGAAGAAGCAAGAATCCAACATAAAGGATCTGTATGTGAAACCAATAGTTCAAACTAATCGAGGAAGTCACCGCACATGATAGAGAATCATAAGTGGGAGGCATTGCAGTCACAGCAGGCTAAGGAACCTGCAGAAAAAACAAAGAACTTTTCCTTCCCCACCACCAGAATAGAAATTGGAGGTGAAGGAAGAAGTTGAGGAAGTCTTCCCTTCATAACAGCTTCCTAAAATTATATCCTCGCATCATATGGAAAATTTATTGAATAAAGGCCACTCATGTGTCATTGCCCAATTCAATGGATCCAAGTCTTAGAGATTCCCACATCAAAAATTCACCCTAAATTTTAGCAAATCCTCTCCTAGTATCAATAGGTTTTTGAGACCCCAAAGGGTTTACCTCCTTCCCATCCAAATCATGACCATGGTATTCCTTTAATACCAAGAAATCAACCCCAAAATATTTTCCCTTATCGCCACCGTTTTTAACAGAAGAATGAAATTGAAAAATCATTTAAGAATTATTGGAGATCAGTGTCACTCCTCCTATCGCAAGCCCTTATTCCTCAGTGGTGGTCATGATCCATGAAAAAGAAGTTATTAGTGCATATGTAGTAATTTTAGGGCTCTCAATAAATTAACCATCAAAGACAAATTCCCCATTCCAATCATCGATGATTTCTTAGATGATTTCATGGTTCCAAATTGTTCACCAAGCTAGACCTTCGCTCGGGATGCCATCAAATATGCATGAAAGAGAAAGATATCCCCAAGACAACCTTCCACACCCATTAGGGTCATTACTAGTTTTTAGTCATGCCTTTTGACCTCTATAATGTCCCTTCTACTTTTCAAAGCCTCCTAAATAAGATCGTCCATAAATTTCTCTATGTCTTCTTTGATGATATTTTGGTCTATAACGCCACTTGAGAAAACCACCTCCAACATGTTGCTCATACCTTGCACTTATTATAAGATCACCAACTACTTGTGAAATGTTCCAAATGTGTACTTGGGGTGACATAGGTTGAGTACATGGGTGTTATAGCTGATTTCACCACTCCAGGTGAATCACACTTTGTATGGCCTTCCCCTGTCCCACTGTAGACTCCTTAGACCCCATGGACCATTTTTTGTCCTTTGATGTTTCCTTGACCATCCCTAAAAACATGTGAAAAATGATACACACAACTTTTAAATCTATAAGCACGTATATACGCGGGTTTGACCACTAAAACCGCGTACATCGGGATTTGTACAAAATCCAAATCCTTTTGGAGTTTTCCTTGACATGGATCCGACTCACTTGACTCCTGGCCTTCCTTATGCCTTGAGATCGCTTGGATTCGACCTTTCATTACCCCTTTGAAAAGATATATAAGGAACCCCTTGGTACATTGAAGGGATGAGGAGCTCCAAGAGCATGTCATATATTATTTGAGCAAGAACCTTATTGACACAGACATTCGTTATTCTCATGTCGAGAAGCTTGCTCTAGCTACCATACATGCGGTTCAGCGGTTGAGACATTATATTCTCCTTCGCCAGACCTTGGTTGTGGCCCATCTCAACCCATTTCAATTCATCCTCACTCGAAGGATGATTGGGGAAAAATATAATAAATGGATTGGCATTCTGCAAGAATTCGATCTCGAGTTTGTTTTGGCAAAATCAAAGAAGTCTTTAATTTTTGCAGAGCTTATATCGGATTTCCTAAGCGAGGGCGAGGAGTTGGTTTGTGAAGATATGTTTGTCGATGAACACATCTTCTTAATCTCAATGTTAGACCAATGGTATGGGGATATCATAATATATTTACAAAAACTGAAGACCCCTACTCACCTCTCGCGAGATGAACGACGACGATTATGTCACGTCTCTAAGAACTACCTCATAGTGGATAACACTTTGTACCGCCATGGGGTAGATTCCATTTTACGACGTTGTTTAACTCATGATGAGGCTGAGGTAGTGTTGAACGATTGCCATGGAGGGGCGTGTGACGATCATTTATCTGAGATTTCTACAGCTCAAAATATTTTAAGAGCAGGTTATTTTTGGCTGTCGATATTTAAGGATTGTATTGATGCGGTCAAGAGGTGCCACCCTTGCCAAGTGTTCGCACGTATATGCACCCGAAACCTGCCCTGTTACATCCCATTATCACCACCGGTCCCTTCACTAAGTGGGGGCTTGATTTTATGGATTGCAACCCAGCGTCGGCTGGGGGGCACCATCATATTATAGTGGCTGTTGATTACTTCACAAAATGGGTTGAGGCTATTCCTACAATAAAATCCGACGGTGAGACAGCTGCCCACTTTGTATTCAACGAAATTATTACTCGGTTCAGGATTCTGAAGGAGCTTGTCATTGACCATGGCTCGCACTTTCAGAACCGTATGATGGAAGAGTTGGCATCGAAGTTAGGGTATAAGCAAGAGCATTCCTCTTCTTATTACCCTCAAGCAAATGGACAGGTAGAGGCAGTGAATAAATCACTCAAATCCATTCTCCAACGAACCATTGCACAAAGCAAGAACAATTGGCACATCATGTTATATCCTGCTTTGTGGGCATATCGAAGTACCGCTGTTAAGACTGCCACTGGTTTTTCTCCATATCAAGTTGTACATGGAGTGGAGTCGATATTGCCGGTTGAATGCGAGATTTCTTCTTTGAAGCTAGCTATAGAACTATTATCGGACACTTCACCATTGGAGGAGCATTTGGTTCACCTTGAGCAACTTGATGAGCAGCATTGGGATGCCCTGGTGGCTCTAGAAGTTAATAAATGTTGCATAA
Organism: Pseudotsuga menziesii; assembly: GCA_001517045.1. Classification (NCBI taxonomy): domain Eukaryota; kingdom Viridiplantae; phylum Streptophyta; class Pinopsida; order Pinales; family Pinaceae; genus Pseudotsuga; species Pseudotsuga menziesii. The sequence goes on along the minus strand of LPNX011181976.1, from coordinate 80,773 downwards.
AGGCCCAATATGATAAGTCTGTCCGCCCAAGGGCGTTTAATGAAGGAGACTTGGTCCTTTTGTGGGATCAACCGAAAGAACCCTTGGGGGCAGGGAAGTTTAATCCTATGTGGCGTGGTCCTTACGTGGTCAAGCGGGTGTTAGAGAAGGGTGCCTATGAGTTAGTGGATTACAAAGGAAAGGCCTTGGCCAAGCCTAGAAATGGGCTCTACCTTAAGAATTACTATGCATGATATTCAGCCAAGGCTGCTTATTGTATATTATTGTACAGTTTTGCATAGTTCAGTATTTTTCTTATCATGATCGGGTTTGGGATTAGTTTCTATTTCTTTTGGCAGATGTCAATGGAATCTGCCACCTACATAGGATTCGCGAATGGTGCAAGCCGTCACAGTCAACACTCAGCCTCTACTTGGGTGATTTATACTCCTATGGGTCAGGTACTGTCTTCAGGAGGTGTATGTACTATCATCGATGATTTCTTAGATGATTTCATGGTTCCAAATTGTTCACCAAGCTAGACCTTCACTCAGGATGCCATCAAATACACATGGAAGAGAAATATATCCCCAAGACAACCTTCCACACCCATTAGGGTCATTACTATTTTTTAGTCATGCCTTTCGACCTATATAATGTCCCTTCTACTTTTCAAGGCCTCCTAAGTAATATCTTCCATAAATTTCTCTATGTCTTCTTTGATGATATTTTGGTCTATAACCCCACTTGAGAAAACCACCTCCAACATGTTGCGCATACCTTGCACTTATTATAAGATCACCAACTACTTGTGAAATGTTCCAAATGTGTACTTGGGGTGACAGAGGTTGAGTACATGGGCCATATTGTTAGTTAGGACGGTGTCAAGGTGAATCCCAAGAAAGTGGCAACGATGCAAAACTGAAGGGGGTTCCTCAATCTTACTAGCTATTACTGTAAATTTGTGAAAAGCGTTGGGAATATTACAAGTCCTCTTATAGCCTTGCTCTAAAATAAGTATTTTTCCTTGAATGAAGCATCAGAGAAATCCTTCTCGTCTTTCAAAGAAACTATGTGCGCCACCCTAGTGTTACCCATGTTATATTTCATTAATACCTTTGTCTTAGAATGTGATTCTTTTAGTCATGGTCTAGGAGCAATCTTACTCCAATATGGATGCCCAATGGCCTTCACCAGTAATCAACTCTATGATTTGAACTTAGGAAATCCACCTATAATAAATAAATGATGGTTATCCTTCACAACATTGAGACGTGAAGACCATATTTAATAAGGAAGAATTTCCAGATCAAGACTAACCATCACAGCCTCAAGTATTTTTTGGAACAATAGTTGGCATTCCTAGAGAAACATAAATGGGTCATTAAGTTGTTGAGTTATGATTATGAGATCATATTGTAAGTAGGAATATTTTACCTTCTGCGGATAGAAGTTGTTCCTCTGGTCTGAATGGTTCGGATCCAAAACAAATGAGTGAACAACAAAGGATGAAGACCCTCCCTTGATGTCGTAGATACCTGGAATGTTGCTTCGATAGTGAACCTGTATACCTGCAATCAGATCAAACACGCAAACAAATCAAATCTACTAGAACAAAATCTCTTTATCCATGTCAGTGACTAAGGAATCCAACAACATTTACATGTGAAATCAAAACAATAGTAATGTGGGACGGAAATTAGCTTTGCATTAAGATGAATGGAGAAGTTTACAACCAATTAAGCCTTAGTGTTGATGTGCATCTCCATGAAACCAACATTTCATCCCCATAAGCTCCAACTTTATTCTCTATGCTTTCAAATGGCTTGGGCCAAGTGGTCAATCCGACAGCATAACAATACCTCTATTGTTCCCCCCTTCAACCATGGACATGAGCTTGTATTTATAAGGCTCAATAGATAGGAATGGTTGAGAGATTTGTGGATGAGGTGGCTTCCAAGATCCTATGATGGGGGATCTCGAGCTCAAGTGACCCATAATGTTATGGATAAGAGAGGACATGAGGCTCATGATCTAGAATCCTTGAGAAACCTCTCTTTTTCCCATTTTACCCAGGGTACCACCTTTTTCCTCTTATGACAGAGCGGTTCAGGTTAAAAACACTTATGGAGCAAAGGCTATAAGCAATGGCACCACTTATGGTAAACAAGAAACAGGCAATGTGACAAAGGTACTGCTCATGGCTAACAGGGAAAGTACGATGCTGAGTATTTTCATGAAAGATTGACAAACAACATCGGTTTTCTCTCCAAGTGCTGGGATTAAGGGAAAATATGTAAGTCAAGGATCTTATCACATGGTGGTGATATGATTTTGGTATAACAGGATTCCCCCAAAAGCATGAGTCTTAGAGGGATACGATAAATGAGAGCTTTGAGAAAACAATTCATCACTACGAGGTGAAAATGTCAGCTCTATCGGAGCATGTCATCAAGTAGGCATCTGTAGTACATCAATATTTTTGACTCATAGACACAAGTAACCAACTCATGGTTGTAGACCAATACAAGGCAGATCCATGGGAGGAATAAACAAGCATGGCTACTAGAATATAGTGTAGATCCATGTGATAGAGGACTCAAACTTAGACATAGCTACTAGACATACAATGTAGATCCATTTCATTCAGAAGAAAATTTGAGCATAGCCACAACCATACAAATGTGGATCCATTCTAGATATACAAAACTCCATCGCAACCTGGGGAAAAGCAATGAGCGCTTTAAACAAATACCCAAGGTCTTCATCTCATCTTCCACAAAGTGCGATTCTATCCATGTGATTACAATGATCTGAAGTCGAACATGGTAGAAACCACTTGATTACCAACCAATGATGTGAACCGTTAACAAGTGTGAGGGAGTTCACCATTGATGTCAATGATTCCCAAGGTACCCTAGTACAATCTACTAAGTGTGAATAGATGTCTTGATGTCGAACACCCAGTCGATTCTATCGATAAAATGTCAATGATGTGAACCTATGTTGAGAGCAAGAGAATCTGTCATTAAGGCATACAGATCTCAAGGTACTAACTTTTTATTTCTAAGACTATTTCCCGGATGATGAGCTGATGTCGACAGGAATAGTCTCGTTGAAGGAGGGCCATGATGAGTCCCACATCGATGACACGAAACTTGGAACATAGTTATGGAATGATGTGAATGTAGTAACCATAGGACTGACTCAAAAGTACTGACACAGAGACTTTTTTGACTGCAGAGGAAAAACGTCTTCAACTTCCCTTTGAACATCGGATGGCACAACAAAATACTTGGCAGCATGACTGAATGAGACAAATACACAATGAGACAGTGGACAATGCATTCTTTTGAAAGACTCAAAGGAGTGGCATGACTCATGAAAGTGGATCGTCACAGAGATCAACTGAATACCCAATTGATTGAAATGATATGGAGATAAGTTCCATGTTCAAAGGTAACGACAAACTACTGCCATTTATTTCCAAAAATGATTCCCTTCCCATTTTCCCCATCATGATCGATGAGTGCCTATTTTCAGTTTTACGAGTTCAAAGAGGGTAACAAACACTCAGTATAGCTTGTCTGAAGACAAGTCCAGACTCATATGTTTTACGAACCTAAGAGAGGAGGGGTTCGTTCCCAAAATGGGTCTCTCAATGTTTAATTTAACGAGTCTAATGAAAGAAAACTTGGTATCGTTCATGTTTAGAAAGTCTGAACGATTACGAAAGAAGACTCCAAAGGGGTCCTTTTTCATATGATTTAGTCCCTAAGGCCCGAAAAAGTGTAAAATCATACCTTAGAGAACTCTTCTAGTCATGATCGGCTGGAGTGTTCCTTTTTCGTAAATAGTCTATCCAAACTGGAAAAGAGATAACCTACCATCGGAGAGACGACTCTTCGAATGATTTAATGAACATGAAGAAGACAAAATCGCTCGACAATCTTTTCATATTTAGGGAGCCTAAAAAAAGTTTAAAGAGGACTCCATGAGGTTTCTTTACACAATGTCAATTTTTTACGAGCCTGGAAAGAATTGAAAATGGACTCGAACCTTTGATACTAGGTTTAAGGAGCGTGATCAAAATGTCATAAAAAACACTCATCGAATTTTTCCGTTTTATGGAAATACAAAAAAGTCATAAACAAACTCCCAAAGCTTTTTGCTATGGTTCTTCTATCCTGCAATCGACTCAAAACACAAGTGTTAAATGCGCTCATGACTAACATTAATGGATTACGACAGATAAATTTCGAGAAAAAGTGATTTTAAATCAAAACTGTAGCATATCAAACCCAAAAATGCCTATATAAGTCATGCAAATAGTAAAAAATCAAATCATTTTACTATTTACCCATAGTGGAGAGCACTTGGAGCACTTTCCTAGCCATATTTTCAGCTGCTGATATCAGGAGTTCCCACCGTCGGATTTGAGCGTCGTCAGTTCCAGGTAACAGTTAAAACCCTACTCTTTCTTTTCATAGTATTTATTTTGAGTTTTGATGGGGTTTTGGGCTTGTATGGCAAGCCCTAAAACCATGGAAACGGGAACCGCACATACCCCTTGCGGGATACACGGTACCTCACTAGAACCGCACCTAAAACAAGGCTGACAGGTGATGCCACTGCTTATCTCCAATGGCGCACAGTCGGTGCCGGCCGTGGATATTTAAAAATGGTAGCACAAGCAAAAATAAATCATTCTTTTGAATTTAAATGATTAAAGATGATTCTAATGTGTGCTACGATTGTTTTTGGTAGGTCTTTTGTTGCTCAATCATGGTGATATGGAAAGAAAGATAACATGACAATGATGACGCTTTTGCTTAAAGGAATGCGGGTTGTATAGCCACATTACGAGACTATGGGCTCCTAAAATTCTTCTGGACCACAAGCATGGTATCACATGAGTAGTTGTTAGAGCACATACTTCGGATGTGGAATCCAGAGCAGTAGTACTTCAAGGTTGGGGCCCATATTCTGATAGTAGAGGTAGAGGACATCTACTTCTTGACTAGTCTCTCGAGATGGGGTGCCCCCATCTCGCTGACAGGTTCCCTGGGAGGGGATATTACCACGCGATAGTTGATAGACCGTCACTGTGCCCTGAGGACGAGGACATTGGGGAAGAAGATCCCCATCAGAGTAGTGACAGATGGGCCTCTATAGACTATCCTATTGACTATGTAGAGAGTGGCTAGGAGTCAGGGTGTGCACCAGGCTTCTAGGGCACACATGTTATATTCCATAGAGGCCATGGCACCTACGGTGTTCAACTGGGCAGAAGCCATGCTTCCGATATTCAAAGATCAGCTGACTAAGTGTCGGTGGGGAGAACTGAAGCAGTTTGGCTTTGGTTCCATTCTAGCCTGCTTCTTCTTTGAGTGGGTACCACAGATGAGATCTCAAGTGGTATTCACAGAGTTGAGAGTGCAGGACTCCCATATGCTGAGGTGGGTCTAGATTATGGCTCGTACTGGAGCGGGAAGGGGAAGGTGAAGTTTGGTGACCCGTTCTTCAGATGGCTCCGAGATCAGATCCTCATGGTGGAGGATTATGCTTACGCGGGCATCGAATTCAGTGGAGATCCTGACCTACCACTCCCACCTGGCGAACAATGGGGTGACATCGGTAAGAAGCAAGAAACCCTAAAAAGGATGAAATGTTTTTATGTTTTTTGATGTTTTATAGTTTTTATGTTAAGTAATGAGACCTGGATATTCTCATGCAGATGTTGGAGCAGCCCAACCTGGGGGAGCTTCTCTATTGGATCGACGAGCTAGGGCCCGCTTTGTACCGCAGGGTGATGATATCACCGGGGAGTTAGAGGAAAACCTGGAGAGGTTGACCTTAGACATCCTAGATGCTTCCATTGATGACCTCCCTCTGAGGTATCAGAGACCTACAGTGGGGGTACCAGGTCGATTTAGTAGGCTACTACGTATATTATCCCGGGAAATGATGTGTTACCATGAGCATCACTAGTGTATGAGATATCTACTGAAAGATGACAGCTTCAATATTTTGTATGGTGATTTTTGCCTGAAATCCTATGTGCTTTAGATGAGGTCTCGGGACCTATTTTTTGTAAACTTGTTCATATATATATACAAACTTTTACTTGGTGTTTATATGTCTCAAATGGTGAATGTATTTTACATAAGTTTTGTGTGTCTTTAAATGTTTATTTACAATGGACCATGTTTGATTTCAATGTCACGAATGGGAAATATGCCAATCTAGGATGTAATTAGCTAATGAGTCAGCAACTACATTATGTTCCCTAAGGATATTCCTATAAGTGATGGTTTCAAATGATCTTTCTAGCAAGCGTACTCTCTGGAAGAGGTGGAGAAGCACAGGATTTCTAATGGTGTAGACATGGTTTAGATGACAAACCACGAGTTGTGAGTCCATCAAGACTTCCAAATTACAAACATATTGGGAGGCGGCTTTAGTAAGAAGACCGATGACTACTTGATACTTGGCGATGTTATTGGTAACGGGACCAATACAAACCACTCCTGAACTAACCAAATCTTCAACCGGGGAATAGAGGACCCACGCAGTTGAGGCAAGATTCAAGGTGTGGTGGCAAGCACCATCAGCGAATCCGTAGAAATCCATCTGCTCTGGATGACCAAAACATGGTATAAAAAGATGCAAACACTAAACTCAAAACCATCTTGAAAATACTAAAAGCACACTGAAAGCTAAGAAATATACATATATACAAGATACCATCCAAGAAAGACCTAGGAATAGTACTTTTTCAGGTACAACCCATTGCAAGGTTTCCCCAAAGGGATTCCATCATAGTCAACAAGCTCGTAGGCTCCTGTCTCTAAAACCTTAGAAATGATGAAAGGTCTGTACCACATGGACTCGAACTTACCCTTCCCTAATTTGTCATATCTCTGGTCGTAAGTCAAAACTAGGTCACCCTCGTTAAAGGCACGAGGTTGGACGGATTTATCATACTACACTTTGACGCGTTTCTTATGTGCCTCATTAGCCAAGGAAGCATCTCTTCGGGTTTTGTCAAGGTTATTCAAGTACAAAAATATTTCTTCCTCTGTGGAAGTGTCTGGGAGAAGTTCGACGGCAAGTTGTACAGATGGAATCTGACATTGAATCGGTAAGACAGCTTTGAGTCCATAGACAAGCTGGAATGGCGTGAAACCAGTAGCTATTTTCATCGAAGTCCTATAATCCCAAAGAGCGTAGAAAAGAATGTGGTGCCAATTGGATTTATAATCTCCAACCATTCGATGAAGCATAGGTTTTAAAACTTTGTTAATGGCCTCTACCTGACCATTAGCTTGTGGATAATATGGCGTAGAGTTTTCATGGTGAAAACCTAGCTTGGCACTCAGTTCCTCCATCATTTGATTGTGGAAATGTGATCTGTGATCAGTAACGATGGACTATGGGACTCCAAATCTAACTATGATATGATTGAACAAGAAGAGAGCGGCAGTCTTACCATCTTCTACATATGTAGACATGGCCTCAACCCATTTTTTAAAATAGTCAACGGCTACGATGATGTAACCATGCCCCCGGGTTGAGGTAGGCTTACAATGCATAAAGTCAATCCCCCATTTGGAAAATGGTCCAACGGCAATGACAGGGTCTAGTGGAGCAGGATGTGTGTGCTTTTGGGGATAAAAGTGTTGACAAGGTGGGCATTTCTTAACAGCCACATGACAATATTTAAAGACGGAAGGCCAGAAATAGCTAGCACATCGGATTTTCTGGACTGTAGCCATCCCAGATAAATGACTGCCACATGCTCCAGAGTGGCAATCATTCAACACATGTTCAGCCTCCTCATGGGTGAGGCATCGCCGGAGAATACAAGCAATCCCACGTCTATATAAGGTATCATTCAAGATGAGGTAGTATTTCACGTGGTGATGGATATGGCAGCAATCGTCATGGGATAAATGTGGCTGAAATCATTGTGTTTGGAGATAAACAAGCAAATCTCCATACCATTGGTCGGTAGTGCTAATCAGGAACAGGAATTCATCCAGAAATGAATCACTGGGCTTAGATTCCGTCGAAGCACAGGGAAGATCAAACATGAGCTATACAAAGACCAAGGATTTCTTTGATGTGTCTTTGGCAAATTCCAGATCAAACTCCTGAAGTATGACTATCCATCGGGAGTACTTGCCCCCAAGCACCTGATGAGTCAGGATGTAATACATAGGGTTCTGGTCTGCCAATACAGTGGTTGTGCGGAGCAAAATGTAGTGACGAAATTTTTGTACAGAAATGACCGTGGCCAATGCTAACTTCTCCATGTGTGAATATCAACTTTTAGAATCCATGAGATTCTTACTAGTGTAGTAAATCACGTGCTCCTGACCGTTGGGATTTTCCTGCACCAAAACCATGGTGATGGTAGTAGCAGAGGTAGAAATATACAGGAGAAAGTCCTTTGAATAATCCAGGGGGTTGTATCATGGGTGAATGAGTCAGAGCATGTTTAAGATTATCAAAGGCATGTTGGGCTTGGTCATCCCAAAAGAATAGGGTGTTCTTCTTGAGGAGACACATATAACCATGCGTTTTCTCGGCGAAATTGCATACGAAACAGCGGATAAAGTTTACCTTCCCTTGCAAACTTTGGAGTACAAGAAGATTAGTTGGGGCTGGTAGAGCTAAAATGGCAGCAATTTTCAAGGGATCAATTCGGATGCCATTTTTAGAGACCAAAAAACCTAGCAGACGTCCCGTTTCAACGCAAAAAACACATTTATGCGGATTGAGTCGTATATTATAATGACGACATCTCAGGTATATCTCTCAAAGATGACCAGGGTGGTCCTCCCATCGCTGTGAATGAGCAGGGAGGTCGTCAAGGTACGGTTCAACAATATGTTTAATATCATGAAATGCATAGGACATCGCACGCTAGAACGTGGCTCCAACATTTTTCAAGCCAAAAGGTAACTTCTTATATGCAAAGGTTCCCCATGGGCAAATGAATGTCATCTTGTGCTGATCGGTGGGTAATATCTCAATCTGATTATAGCCAGAGAAGCCATCCATAAATGAGGAGATGACACTTCTAGCACAGTTGTCGATAATTTGATCGATGTGCGGAGTAGGAAAGTTGTTGTTGGGACAAGCTTTATTCAAATCCCTAAAGTCGATACAGACTCTAATAGTGCCCTGATTTTTATTGACAGGGACAATGTTCGATACCCATTCCATCAGGGGTACGGGATAAATAAACCCATCTTTGAGAAGTTTCTCTATTTTAGCTTTAATAGCTGTAGCCTTTCGAGGATGGACTTGCCTTAGTTTTTGCATGACAAGTTTGGCCGTGGGATATGTTTTAATCTCATGGACCACAATGGATGGGCCAATCCCCGGCATCTCTTTATAGGACCAGGCAAAAATATCACGGAATTCTTTGAAAAGTGCCTTGTATTCTTTAGATTCATCTGCCGAGCAGTTCTACCCAACATGAACATGCTTGATGGTATCAGGCTTGGTTGATATGTCAATAAGATTCGTCTAAGTGATGTTGCAAAGGTTTCCTTCAGAATCTGTGTCTTGCAACAATATGGGACTTTGGGGTACGCTAACAATATCAGCAGGAAACATGGATGCATAATCATGGTTAACCAAACTGATGTTGGGGAGGAACATGGATCTATGATGGTGATCCTCCCAAATGGAATCATCCATACTCATGATCTCCAGAATAGACTCGTTGGAAGGAAAAGTCTCCGAGAGATAATCTAGAGCAGGAAGAGAAGGTTCTAACCAGTAAGGTAAATGGTAAGGATTCAAAGCCACTAGATGAAGGTCATCAATGTGATCATCGGAAAAGGTTTGAATGGTGTCATACATTGCTTCATGTGAACTCAACGAGGTGGACTCAACAACTTGTTTACCCTTAGGCTCACAATCAAATGAGACGATCATGTGGACTGTTGCGGTATCTGTGTTAGGAGGAGTGGATGGAAAAATCCCCATAAGGGATGAATCCTTCAACATGCCTACCCCAATCGACTAGTAAGGAGGAGGGGACTGACCTAACATGGGGATGTTATTAGCCGTGGAGGTAGTAACATTCAGCATGCAGAAATCAAGCTGGTCATTGGTAATAATTCTCCCTAGATGCAGAAATTAGACTATTCCGAATAATATTGAAGCGACAGCAGTCATGGCATAAAACCAATTTCTTCCTAGAAGGAGGTTGTAATCTAATGGGGCATCTACCACTTCTACTTGAATGGAAACAGTTTTTCCCCCAATCTCGAACACCAGGGCTGATAGGATGCCATGGGGATAGAAACCTCGTCCATCAAAGGCCTTGAGAGTCGTAGGTGATGTTACAATCTCGGGAGAGCCGAGAGCTTTCCAACAAGACAGGGACAAAATGGAGGTCGAAGCTCCTTTATCTAGTACCATTCGAAAAACTTTCTTTCCAACTACTTTCATAATGATCTGAAAAGCAAGTTTATGAGGTAACCTAGACTTATAGTTCTCAACATTAAAATGAATCAAATTAGTATTATCCAGGTCTAAAGCTCCTAATGTTTTTAACAAGTTTTTGCGCTGTGTAAGACAACTTTGGAGTACTTCTAAGGTAGACATTGCACAAGGTGCTTGAGCGAGATCTTCAACTACATTATAAAATTGAGCAGCTTGAGCATTAGGGTTAAATATAGCCTTCGGAAGAGTACTCTTGGGTGGACACAAAATCATGTCGAGAGTAGGATTCTCGATGGATAAGGGAGTAGTAGATGAGGACTCAGGAGAACTAGTAGAGGGAGCTTTCCCTAAAGAATGATGATCTTCTTTCTTGTCTGCAGGTTTGTCAGAATTCTGACTTCGAGTTTGCAGATTAATGGTATCTGAGGACATCATACAAATTTCCTCTGACGAACTAGAGTTACCCTGATTAGACATGTGGTCTATCAGTTGTTGCTGAGAGGGAAAAGGATCCGTGAATACTGCGGGTGTGGGATTTGATTTCAGAAATTGGGAGATTTCATCCCGACGGGAACACTCTTTTGAGAAATGGTCACCTCTACATAGCAGACATGGATATTTCACCTTTCTTTTCCCTTTATCATTATCACTATTGGTTGTTCTTGGATTCTCCTGTTGGTTTTCGGGTTTTTTATTCTTATTTTTACCCTTATTTTTATTGTTGCCTGAGGTTTGAGTACTTTGAATGGAATTGAACTCGACAGAAACCCTAGGTGTCAAAGGAGTAGGGGTGGAAGTCTAGGGTTTCTTGGAAGGTTTTGCTGCTGACGAGGACTGGATTGAACCAACAATCCCATCAACATGTACTTTTGCTGGTGGCTTGGCAAGATTGGTGCTTCGGCAAGGAGCTTGAGGAATCAAGTCATAAAGAGTTCCAGACTGGGAATAGACCAAGTCTAGATACTGGGCTCGACTAATAGCCTGCTCTATAGTAACGACACCACCCATAGCCACATCTCAGGAAATTGGAGGCAACAAAGATTTGGTAAACCAATCAACTAATAACTGATCCGGAATAGGGGCCTTAATAAGCCTTCTCTGCCTTCTCCATTCATGGATATGATCAAATATGTGGGTGGAAGTGTTCTGTCACATAGAGGTTAATAGATCAGTACCCATTTCATAACGGATAGGGAGCTGAAAGTGTGTAAGAAACATGGTTTCCAATGAGCCAAAATCCACAAACGAGTGTTGTGGGAGTTCAATGTACCACTTCGTGGTTGTATCGGTCAAAGTTCGCTGAAAAAGTCGTAACCAAACTGAATCATCCATGAGGGATTTTGAAGAACACCACAAATGGAATGTCATGACATGGTTTTTCGGATCGTATCTCTGCTTCTCATCAAACTTCGGGATGTCCAATGGTAACTTTACCGGAATGGGAGGCCATGAGGGATTGTGTCAAATGGGTTCATTAATCAACTTGGACAATTCAGGTAAGTCCAAAGTTGCTAGGAAAGGTAATTGATGGTGAGGTTGCACATACTGGTAATATTGATATGGCATATAATTACCAGTAGGACCATAAGTGGACTGATAGACAGGTTGTTCTGAGGAAGAACTAAGGGAAAATCTACCCACAGGGGGTTGATTTATGGGATTAGGACCATTAGGACCACTAGGGCCTTCGGGAGGAGGACTACCAGGGCCCCTAGGACCAACAAGACCATTGGGACCACCAGGACCACTAGGAGGCAGACCACCAAACCCTCCAGGGCCACTGGGAGGTAAACCTCCAGTGCCTCTGGAACCACTAGGAGGAGGGCCACCCGACCCTCCAGGGCCATTAGGAGGAAAGCCACCAGGCCCCCCAGGACCACTAGGACCAAAAGGAGGAAAACCACCAGGCCCTCTAGGACCACTAGGACCATAAGGAGGAAAGCCACTAGGCCCTCCAGGGGGAGAAACTCCATAAGGTGATCTTTCAGCACCTCCTATAGTATGTATAGGTATCCCCTCCATAGCTGGAATGTAGGACCAGTTAGGCTGCCCCCATGGAGTAAAAGTATTTCTAGGGTATGGAATTCTAGCATAAGGCATTCCTATAGGATTAGGTGGATAATTAATGTTCCCTACAGGTATTTGATAACCATAACCTCCAGAAGATTGAATGGTTGCAGGTTGTGCCCCCAAGGGCTGACCTGAACTAGATGGGGGATTAACCATATTAGTATGGGTGGGAGGGACATAAACTATAGATGGTTCTATATTAGAGGTTTTTCCTTGACTAGGTACAATTTCGGTGCTAGATAACGTAGGTTGTGGTGGGGGTTTCCCCCCGGCTCTAGAAGGTAATGACGACACAGGAATTGAAGGTTGGGTCCCAGGTGTAGAAGACCTAGAAATATTGGGAATAGACATAACATGGGAGGTGGTGGGGTTGGTATTTTGACCTGGGTTGTGTGGTGTTACTGTGCAATCTATAATCGGTTCAATGGGTCTCATAGAATCGGAAAGTGAACGGTATCCCACAGGAACAGCTGTGGAACATGTTGGTGGTGTGCCCAATATGTCATCTATTTGTCTTTCAATATCCAGTGCACAGATAATGGCTGTGTGGTATTTTCCACATTCTTCTTCATCCGGAGAAACTTCTCCAGAAGGGTTTACACAGGTGCCATATGAGGCAATAGCCTGTCCTATAGAGGTATCCCAAAATGGAGCATTGGGACCGTAATCTGAACGGGTAGTATCATCAACATAACCTTCTTCGGGAGAATTGGACGAGATATTTCCCTGAGAAGGTTGTTGGACCAAGGAAGGCGAGTGTGAAGAATATGGTCCTCCACTTTCTACAACCACATTGTCTCCCACTTGGGAGGTGGTAGCAGCTCCTTGGTCGATAGCTTCCATTGGATTTTCTCCTAAACCAAGAATAAAATCGGGTGGCAAGCCCCTTACTCTTTTGGACTGTCTTAACTCAGCCAGTTTGTATAGTTCCTATCTAACCTAGGGTCTGAAAAACTAGAAAACACACCAAGAAATTTCCCTACACAAGCTATAGGTCAAACAAGCACACTTAAAATGATAGGAGGAGTTCAGATAGTCAGGTCTCTCACCAGGATTGTCAAGAACGTGCCACTCACGATATACCTCTAGGGTATGCACATAGTAATCTCCCCAAATGTTGTTTTCGGTGTATGGCTCCAAACAAGATGGCCAAAAATATTTTCTTAGATGGATAAGGTATCCTAGTGGGGTCTCTCAATATACTCAAGGTACGTGGGAGCTTGAATCGGTAGTAGTGTTGTCTAATGCATAACCATACGCAAGGGGCCTTCAGATATACAACCGAGTACATGAAGTACCTTTCTATATACCTCAAGGGTACATGAAAGTTCGTTCGATATACCGACGGTACGTAGAAGAACCACGCGAGTCCCGAGATGTAATGCAGACAAATAACGACAACTCCTACACTTAACGATGCCCAAACACGTCTCTAACCTATCACTCCAATTGCTATGTAAATTTTAACCTATAACTACCGTTAATTTTAAAGTGGATGGTTAGGTGAATGCATGGTGTTTTGACAGAAAAAGTAAAACCATGCAATATGCGTATGCAAATATTTCACTTTACCATTCAGTATGCCTACCTACGGGAGGGAAAGAGAGTATTTTCTTTTGTTTCAAAACCAAAAATATTTCCAAACAACAATCTTGAACACATAGTCAAAGACAAGCAGCACTTTCCAAACTGATTTCTCTTTTCTGAAAGCAATAAGAAGGGGAAGAGTCTCTTTTCCTAAAAGAAAAACAAGAAGCACACTACATGCATATGCACTCTATTTTTCAAATTTTCTTAAAACATAGGAAATTCTAACTTAAAACTACCATATTTTTATTTTGATGAGATATTACTAAATGCATAAAAGACAAAAGAACATAAAGAGCCTGAAATCTTGTGAGGCCAATCAGAGATCCAATGTCTAATGCTCGATAACGGGTAACCTAATCTCAGTCAAAAAAAAAAAAAAATTAAAGGAGGAAAAAGAAGTTCTCTATGCAAACAAGAAATGAAACTTAGACTCTAATCAAATGTATTTCTTTCAGTCTATATAACAGAGATTAAAAGAGATCTTACTAACACCCTAAGCTTTTCAAAAAACAAGAAATCCTTTCATAAACACAACCAACAAGAACAAAAGTGAATGAACAATCAATAAGCTTAAATCTAGCATTTTAATTTTCCAATCAAACCAATCTTTAACCATTTAATTTCAAACCACAAGCATCAGATTCTAACACACAAGCTTGACAGTGCAGGGCTGAAAGCAAATCAACTCAATTTTTTTGCAAAAAATGAGAAAAAAGAGGTCTTGGAATGATGCCTACCTGGCGCCGCGCTGCACAGGTCTTGACAGAGAAATTCTGGACCAGCACCGCTTCTCGCCAATAGGACTCAGGCAGTGGCATCGCATGCTGCTAACTGGGTTCAGGCGGTGGCACCTCTTCTTCCCAGCTGCATAAGCGCGGTTCCTTATGATAAATCCAAAACACCAAGGAGAATGATAGATCAAGTCAAAAAAAGATCAGATCAAGGTAAAAACTGATAGATTGAGAATAAAAAAGAGCATAAAAGGTCGAAATAATTCAGATCTAGAAGTTTCAAAACAAAATCCACTGAGTCAGATAGCAGATATGACTGAAGAGAGTTGGAGAAGGAGCCTAGATTCGGACAAGAGTTGAAGAATTGAGGAAGATAAGATCAACTGATACGTATATCTATTCCCCAACAGAGTCACCAGATTTGTAAGCAGGAATATTTCACCTTCTGCGGACAGAAGTTGTTCCTCTGGTCTGAATGGTTCAGATCCAGAACAAATGAGTGAACGACAAAGGATGAAGACCCTCCCTGGATGTCGTAGATACCTAAAATGCTGCTTCAATAGTGAACCTATATAACTGCAATTAGATCAAACACGCAAACACATCAAAGCTACCAGAACATAATCTATTTATCCATTTCAGTGACTAAGGAATCCAACAACATTTACATGTGAAATCAAAACAACATTAATGTGGGACAGAAATCATCTTTGCATTAAGATGAATGGAGAAGTTTACAACCAATTAATCCTTATTGTTGACGTGCATATCCATGAAACCAACACTTCATCCCCATAATCTCCAACTTTATTATCTATTCTCTCAAATGGCTTGGGCCAAGTGGTCCATCCTACAGCATAACAATACCTATATTGTTCCCCCCTTTAGCCATGGACATGAGCTTGTATTTATAAGGCTCAATGGATAGGAATTATTGAGAGAATTGTGGATGAGGTGGCTTCCAAGATCCTATGATGGGGGATCTCAAGCTCAACTGACCCACAATGTTAGGGATAAGAGAGGACACGAGGCTCATGATCTAGAAGCCTCGAGAAACCTCTCTTTTTCCCATTTTACCCAGGGTACTGCCTTTTTCCTCTTATGTCATAGCGGTTCAAGTTAAAAATGC
The DNA here is from genome assembly GCA_001517045.1 of Pseudotsuga menziesii. Taxonomy (NCBI): domain Eukaryota; kingdom Viridiplantae; phylum Streptophyta; class Pinopsida; order Pinales; family Pinaceae; genus Pseudotsuga; species Pseudotsuga menziesii. The sequence continues at coordinate 64,807 of LPNX011181976.1, read as the reverse complement.
TTATGGAGCAAAGCCTATAAGCAATGGCACCGCTTACGGTAAACAAGAAATAGGCGGTGCAAGCAAGGTACCTCTCATGGTTAACAGGGAAAGCGAAAGCACGATGCTGAGTATTTTCATGAAAGATTGACAAACAACATGGGTTTTCTCTCCAAGTGCTAGGATTAAGGGAAAATATGTAAGTCAAGGATCTTATCGCATGGTGGTGACAGGATTTTGGTATAACCCATATATAAGAAGAGTCGTGACAATGTGGTGGAAAATGTTTTGTCTTGACAATTTGAAGAGGAAGGCTCACTCTTCACCTTATCCTTACCATTTGTAAGGTGGCTCGATGAAGCATAATAGAAATGGATGTCTAAGGACATAATTCAACACCTCATCAATAAGTTACAAGGAAACCCAAACCCTCTACCTAGTTATATATGGAACCAAAATATCTTGTGGTATAACGGGCAAATATTTCTCAACTCAAATTCATCCTTGAAATCATGAAACTTATAGGGCTTACATTCATCACCTACAACCGGCCATTTAGGATTCAAAAAACCTATGACCAAATCAAGAGCTCCTTTTGGGAAGGCATGAAACAAGATATTAACAACTTTGTTGCATCCTGTGACACTTGCCAATGACATAAGGGTGAAATAATGAAATACTCAGGTGCTTTGCAGCCATTTCCCATTCCCAACCACATATGGATGGACATCTCTATGGATTTGATTATGGGGCTTCTCAAGGTAGGAAATAAAACAGTCATTATGGTGGTCATTGATCATCTAACCAAATACAACCATTTTTGTGCCTTATTGCAATATTTTACTCCCTCCCTGGTAGCACAAGTCTTTATGGATCAAATGTTTAAGCTCCATGGCATGCCAACTTCTATTTCCTCTAATCATGACCTTACCCACACCAATAATTTGTTAAAAGAAATATAACTTTGGAAGATATTCTATTGTAATTTTATTGTATTCCTCCTTCGGAAATGTCCTTGATGAAATTAGTCATGTAAAATTCATGAGTTAAAAACTCCATTGTAAGTCGGAGAAATAGTACCCACAAAAGTATTATATAAAATGTATTTTGAGTCTTCCTAGGTAGGTTAGCCCCAATTAGAGAACCCAGTCGACCTAGTTAGGTAAGTGACTCACACAACTGAAGAATATAAATAGGGAGGAACCCTCCCTCACTTGAACACACATCTTTCAAGAAATTTCACTCAAGAGAGAGAAAGACAAGTGTACTAGTGAAGGAGAAGAAGAAGTTGTTGAGGACATCTTATCTTCGGGTATTTTAACCTGGTTTGAAATTGTACTAAGTGACAGAACTATTCTGAAGAAGTTGCGGGGTTTTATCTTTTATGATTTCCCCAAGGAAAATATTTGTGTTCTTTTGTATTGTTGTGCTTGTCTATCTTTCAGTTTAAATATCTAACATAATTGAATTAAAGTGCAAACACTAATGTTAGCACTCAGAATCACACCCAAGGTTGTGGGAAGGCGAACTCCGAGGTAACAACAGAACCACTTTAGGAAAGGGAGTTAGCTTCTCCAATTCTAGAGAGGGATCTCTCACAGATGTATAACAAGGCCAGAAATAATTTCACAAAATGAATATCAAATATTGGTGGTTGGAAACAAATAAAGATATATCAGGTTATGGAGTCAAAAATCCCAAGCAAACAAAGTGGTTTGCATAGGAAAACGCTTGGAGGAGCAAGGTAGTGCTTAGACCACGGTCATTATGTTTGGGGTCTAGTGGGAAATGCAGAATAATGACAGTCCGCTAGTGTAGAGCACCATAGGGATGAATTCCACACCAATTTTGGAAGAAGTGTATGGTGGATATCGGAGACAATGGCAAGAGCATATAAGTATGAATTCCTAACCATTATACACAGATTCTACAACATGAAGGAAAACATAATGTAAAATATAATAGGAAGCACATGCACATGAGGAAAAGAAAATCACAGACTATAATTTAGAAACACATAGGAATTCCTGCATTCATGTAACTAGCATTCGTCTATGTACTTTTATTAATTAAAAATATTACAAACATAATAGTCTTGTAAATTCAAAACCAACCAACCCATTCTCCTTCCGCGAGGAGCATATTTATAGTGGTTATGTCCCCTGAGACTGACCTCGGGGTAGACATTAGTTACAAACTAAAAAAAAAATGTCTAACAAACTCTAACGTGGCATAATCTCCACGATTTACACAAAACAGAAATATGTTGCGGACTGCTGAAAAATAGGATTCAAAGCCCCTCTTGCATATCTCAGCTGGTGATAGCTGTGTAAAATATGAGAGAATTTATTATGACTGACCATGCCCCCGTCAAGACCCATGTCTTCGTTTTCTCTGATTCACCTCCAATTCTTCAAGATCTGATTTTGAAATTGATGACTCAGACAGTAAGCTTCAAATTTCTGGAAAAATACACTCTGAAGATTCTTTCAATGCTCCCAATATGTGATACTTGTGTAAAACCTGAAGGAGGTTTTTGAATAATGGTTTGTTAAGAATAAAAACCTCTCTCAGTTTCCTAGAATTAATTTCCATTTGGTGGAAACAATTCTTTTAATTTGATGACTAAAATAGTCATTTGAAAACCTGGAAATTCCCCCCTGAAAATCACTTCGATTATCTCAATCCATGGCACCTGTGTGAAAACAGAGAGATGTTATTGTAGGAAGGAACATCATGAAGAAAACCTCTCTTGGTTTTCCAAATTTCATCTTGGTTTAGTGGGAGAGAGTCTTGGAAGTTAATGACTAAAACAATCAATTCCATAAAAACTAACATGCTCTGCTGTTGCAATTGACATTTGGTACTCTGTTGTTTTGCAATGATGCCTAGAACAATATCCTCAAGATATTTACTTTATGTTCTATGAAATACAGTGAGATGAAGAAACTTTGTCAATGAAGGCCTCAACAACATCATCTTTAGCACAGAACAGGGCTAACACGGTTCAAATAATATGTGCAAAAACAAACCTTTGATGTTTAAATATTTCTCTATCCTTAACCTCGCGGCCTTTTCCATCAACGAATACTTGCCAGCCATTGATTTTATTTTCAAAGGCATGGGATAAGAACATGTGTTTCAACTTCCACCTTGAATAAAATTTTGCTGAACTTTACAAGATTAAACCAGCTACACTTTTCCACTACGAAATAAATATTGACTGTTGATTCATTTGCCCAATCCAACACGTGTACTGACTTGTTCTCCATACAAAATTTTGCCAGATTTTAGGTATTTAGCTAGACTTCTCTTTTAATCTGTGGAATTTATATGGATATTTGATCAACTTGGTCAAAATACAGGATGAGGACACGTGGTTCATGATTTCAACACAGGCATCTTCATTCCCCAAGTTTGTACATTTCTTTTGCCCGTGCAATTTGGTGTAGCAGAATTATTTCATGTCATTGTATCTATTGGGTATCAATCAAAACTGTCCATCTCATCTACCATGTAACCTCATTTCACAAATGGTTTCAAAACATAATTAGGTTCGCTCTTTCATCAACGAAATAACCTTGGTCTGTTGGATGAATTTGAGTATTTGATCTACCCCGTTGATTTATGAAAAATAGGATTCAAAGGCCCACATGCACCTCCAAAATGGTGATAGATGTGTAAACTATGAGAGTTTTTTTGTGGATGGCCATGTTCCTAACAAAACCCATGTTCCCAGTTGTCCATATTCCCCTCCAGCTCTTTGGGATCTTCCTTCGAATTGGATGAGTCAGACGGAATTGCGAAATTTTGGAAAATTTCCCTTTGAATATGGCTTCTATTCTCTCAATCCATGGAACCTGTGTAAAATCTGAGAGAGGTTATTTTAGATAAGTATGTTCTCAAGAAAAACCTCTCTCAGTTTCTCAAAATTATACTCAGATCAACAAAAACCGGTATTGGGAGAAACTAACCAAAATGGTATTTTTAGAGAATAAGGCTAGAACTTGCACTCTCTATGAAATTTCGCTCATCTCTCACAAATTAAACCACGGGTACTTTCCACCAGAGCAATTAATTTGGACCGTTGATCGAGATCTAACAAGATCTAAGTTGTTCGATTGTGGAGCATGTACCCTATTTTGTAGATCCAACGACCTCTTTTGTCCATGCGCTTTTGTAAACGCGAAATTCCTCTTGGAAGGTTTTCGTGGCTTGTGGGTTTGTGTATTTTCAAACTATCCTATGGTAATATCCCACATGCGCCATGTAAAATATGTTTCCAATGTTTATATACACTAGAAGTTTCATAATATATCAAGGAACAAGGAAATGGGTATGGAGTATGCTTATCAATATCGCACTTGGCCTTCGTTGGAAGGATTTCACTTGATGCGTGTTGATGTGGTGGATACATGGGCCCACGTTTTGACTTGGAATTTGGTCACTTGCATTCAAAAAAGGCTTTTTTGTTGATCTTGGGATTAGCCCAATATACCTTTTGGTAAAATATCCTTATTTACCTTTTCCATAAAAATATCCAATGGGCCCACGTTTTGACTTGGAGTTTGGTTACTTGCATTCAACAAAGGCTCTTGTTGTTGATCCTGAGCTTAGCCCAATATACCTTTTGGTAAAATATCCCTATTTACCTTTTCCATAAAAATATCCAATGTTTACTTTTGGATTTATAAAAATAAATTTCATTTATTTTTATAAAACATAACTTTAGCCCACTTTTATATAAAATATACTTAGTAAACTCTTATAAGATTTATCCATAATGAATAAACTTATTCCTTAATAATAATAAAAATCATTTTTAACCAAAGGCCTTTAACTCTTTTTTGCTCGTCAAACCTTATTCTTTTCTTACACTGTTTTATACCTCCCCAACTCCTTAGCACAAAAAGAGTGCTAACAAGTGGCTCCAACTAGGGATGCAATCCTCCCTGTGAGGTATCAAAGAACCCGTAGACCAGGTGTCGAATCCATTGGGAGGCTCCCCAAAACTCTTTGAAATCCCAAACCTACTCTGACTTGTCACCATCCCTGAAACCATTCTCTGCAAACAAAACCCTGTCAACCTGTAACCTGTCACCTGTCCATACTCTAAAAGCTGGAAACCAACTGTAACTGCAAGCCTGAAATTTAAAACTAAAACCAAAAAAAAATTGAATATTGCTAAATAGAATGCTCGTCACGTCGAGCTTATTCATATTTACTTACCTACCCTACTTATTAATCATAAGTGCTCAGTCAAGTAACTTCTAACTTCCAATGAAGCTACTCAAGCAAATGATCCCATAAACCAACTTTCTCTTCATGTTTGATAAAAAATAGAGAGGACAGACTTAATGGCACAAGGTTATAATAAAGAAATTGATCTTTACAATAAAGGTATAACCAGCCAGTACCATTTCCCAACGTCTCCATGTACTTTGCCATCGGATCTTAAAAGGAATGACAACTTTCAAAAATTTCTATCATTATCTTATCATGAGAAAGTTGCCCCAACTGTAAATTCCCTTGCACACTGTCAAACTGATCTTCAAAAGAACCATGCAAGGAAAAATCATGACAATTTCTAGGCGAGACATTCACAACTTCATCTAAAATTTCTAATTTTAAAACTTCATATTTTTTATATGCTTTGGCAAAAACATCATTCATTTCTTCAATAGGATCAAGCAAACAGATTTCTTCTTGACAAAAAATTTCTGAATTTGAAAAACAAAAAGGAACATCCATTTGAGAACCCTCCTCTTCTTCTTTGTTATTCAACTCTCCATTGCATACTGCTAGTTTTTCTATAGGCTGGGGTTGATTGCATAATTTTTCTTCGTGTTCATCACCCATTCCAAGGAAGTTTATACCTTCATCCACAATCTCAAATTTCTGTTTTTTATTAGAAACTTTAAGTGTCTTTTCCAACCACTCAAATGAATAAAAACACAAAGGCAAAAAGTCACTTTCAACATGTTTACTGTCCACTTTGTTTTCATACTTTTGATCTTGGATTGCAATTAGTTTTTCTTCACTAACAGAAATTGTGACAGGCTGATTGCATTCTTCATAAAACAAATTAGTACAACCATCTCCTTTCAAATCATTGGGTTTATTATCTTCTACAAGCAAAGAGGGATTTATATGTTCATGTAAATCTTCAGATAAAATTTGAATTTGATCAACATGTAGAGGTCTTCCTTCAACCGTTTTTTCAAAATCTGATTTCTCTTTACTTTCAATTTCAGAAAATGAACATGTGGAGGGACTACAAAACTAAGATCTTCCAGAATTATCATTTTCTATGTAATCAATCACACATGTATTGTAATTTTGAACAGATTGTTGCTGCAAAAGGGAATTTTATGATTAGGAAGGGGCAGCCTCTTCTTGTAACAAAATTTTGGAAGTTGAATAATATGAGGAAGGATCTAATTAATAGTCCCAAACTCTTTCTTAGCCACACAGAGAATGACAAGAATGCTGCGAATCATCATCAGTTTCAGGAAGAGAGATATAACTGGTTGAGACAACGCTTTGGTCTATGTCAACTTCAATCAATGAAGACAGTAATAACTGCTGGGAATTTTCTTGAATATCATGGCAATTGGTTTGTCAATATTTTTTAGCTGAGTATTCATGTAATATCTCTAAAACCTCTTCATCCAAATATTGATCATCGCCACATTCATCTTTCACATTTTCAATGAACTCTTTGTCGTGTGTGCAACAATATGGAAGTAACAACAAAGAAGCATAATTCCTTTTAAAATGTTCATGAAATATTGTATGAAAATATTTAAGGGAGGATAAACTCCCTGATGGTAATCCCTCATACCATAACCTTGCATATCCTTCTAAACTAAAAATGAACAGTTTCATTAAAGAATCTTCATGCCATCCCACTCCCAGCTTATGTATATGCTTATGAAATATAAATAAATGAATGGCAACATCATCCCCTTTTTCATCATTGAATCTTGGAAGATATGTTTGCAAATTTTTAGGAGGTATTTTATTGGGATAACCAGGAATGGAAGCAAGATTCATAGGAGCATACCTTGCAGCCCGAGAAGTCATCTTGATGGTGGAGGAATTGAATCAGCTCCTCAAACTCTGCAACACCCTTTGATAGTGGAGTTTCCATAGAACACAATGAAGAATGGTTTCTTCACAGATGGAGTCACCAGGTGAAAAGAGACATGACCTTATTGATGTCTAACCATTGTTCACCATCAACAATCAGATATAAACCTTTCGTTCATATCCAAGGAAGGTTTGAAACCTCTCCCCGTATCTGTATTTTAGACCACCAGGCTCCCCAGTGGAGTCACCTTCCAGAATATTCCAGTGGAGTCGCCAAGGAAAATGATACAACTTTTTTCACATGCAGGAGTTTCTGTTTCCCCACAAAAACTCTTTATCCTTTGAATCTTTGTCATTCTTCCCAGGGATGATCTTCAACTTTGTCCCCAGCAACGGCGCCAGTTTGTTAGCACTCAGAATCACATCTAAGGTTGCGGGAAGGCGGACAATGAGGTAACAACAAAACCACTTTAGGAAAGGGAGTTGGCTTCTCCAATTCTAGAGAGGGATCTCTCAGAGATGTATAACAAGGCTAGACATAATGTCACAAAATGAATATCAAATATTGGTGGTTGGAAACAAATAAAGATAAATCGGGTTATGGAGACAAAAATCCCAAGAAGAAAGAGCGATTTGCATAGGAAAATGCTTGCAGGAGAAAGGTAGTGCTTCAATCACATTCATTATGTTTGGGGTATGATGCAGGGAAATACAGAATCATGACAGTCTGCTAGCATAGAGCACCGCGGGGATGAATTCCACGCCAATTTTGGAAGAAGTGTTTGGTGGATATCGGAGACAATGGAAGGAGCATATAAGTATGAATTCCTAACCATTATACACTGAGTCTATGACATGAAGAAAAACATAATGTAAAATATAACACGAAGCACATGCACATGAGGAAAAGAAAATCACATACTGTAATTTAGAAACACACAGGAATTCCTACATTCATGTAACTAGCATTCAGCACTACACTTGTATTAATTCAAAGTATTACAAATACAATAGTCTTGCAAATTCAAAACCAACCAACCCATTCTCCTTCTACGAGGAGAATATTTATAGTGTTTTTTTCCCCTGAGACCGACCTCAGGGTAGACATAAGTTACAAACTGAAAAACAAACTTCTAACAAACTCTAACGTGGCATATTTGCCACGATTTACACAAAACAAAAATATGTTGCGGACTGCTAAAAAATAGGCTTCAAATCCCCTCCTGCATATCTCAGCTGGTGACAGTTGTGTGAAATATAAGAGAGATTATTGTGATTGTCCATGTCCCCGTCAATACCCATCTCTTTTTTTTCTCTTATTCACTTCCAGCTCTTCAATATCTGACTTTGAAATCGATGACTCGGACAGTAAGCTTCAAATTTCTGGAAAACTACACTCTGAACATTCTTTCAATACTCCCAATATGTGATACCTGTGTAAAACCTGAAGGAGGTTTTTGAATACTGTCTTGTTAATAATAAAAACCTCTCTCAGTTTCCTAGACTTAATTTCCATTTGGCGGAAACAATTCTTTGAATTCGATGACTAAAATAGTCATTTGAAAACCTCAAAATTTCCCCCATAAAGATCACTTCGATTATCTCAATCCATGGCAACTGTGTGAAAACTGAGAGAGGTTATTGTAGGAAGGAAATACATGAAGAAAAAACTCTCTCGGTTTTCCAAATTTCATCTTGGCTTAGCGGGAGTGGGTCTTGGACGTTGATGACTAAAACAGTCAATTCCATAAAAACTAACATGCTCTATTGCTGCAATTGACATTTGGTACTCTGTTTGTTGTTTTTCAATGATTCCTGGAACAATATCCTCAAAATATTTACTGTATGCTCTACGAACTACAGTGAGGTGAAGAAACTTGGCCAATGAAGGCCTCAACAGCATCATCTTCAGTACAGAACAGGGCTAACACGGTTCAAATAATATTTGCAAAAACAAACCTTTGATGTTTAAATATTTCTCTATCCTTAACCTCACGGCCTTTTCCATCAACAAATACTTGCCAACCATTGATTTTATTTTCAAAGTATTGGGATAAGAACACGTGTGTTAACTTTCACGTTGAATAAAATTTCGTTGAACTTTACAAGATTGAACCACCTGTACTTTGCCACTGTGAAATAAATATTGACTGTTGATTCATTTGCCCAATCCAACACGTGTACTGACTTGTTCTCCATACGAAATTTTGTTGGATTTTAGGTTTTTAACTAGACTTCTCTTTCAATCTACGGAATTTATATGGATCTTTGATCAACTTGGTCAAACTACAAGATGAGGATGTGTGATTCATGATTTTAACATGGGCATCTACATTCCACAAGTTTAAACATTTCTTTTACCCGTGCAATTTGGTGTAGAGGAATTATTTCATGTCGTTGGATCTGTTGGGTATCAATTGGAACCGTCAATCTCATATACCATGTAGCCTCATTTTTCAAATGGTTTCAAAACATAATTCATCTCGCTCTTTCATCAGCGAAATAACCCTGGTCTGTTGGATGAATTTGATTATTTGATCTACCCCGTTGATTGCTGAAAAGTAGGCTTTAAAGCCCCACCTGCACCTCCAAACAGGTGATAGTTGTGTAAAGTCTGAGAGAGATTTTTATGGATGACCATGTTCTTTAGAAAAACCATTTTCCCATTTTTCCATATTCCCCTTTATATCTTCGAGATCTTCCTTTGAATTGGATGACTCAGACGGAATTGCGAAATTCTAGAAAATTGCCCTTTGAAGATGGCTTCGATTCTCTCAATCCATGGCACATGTGTAAAATCTGAGAGAGGTTATTTTAGATAAGGATGTTCTGAAGAAAAAATTCTCTCTTTTTCTCAAAATTCTACTCGGATCGACAGAAACAGGTCTTGGGAGAAACTGACCAAAACAATATTTTTAGAGAATAAGGCTAGAACTTGCACTCTCTATGAAATTTCACCCATCTCTCACAAATTAAACCACGGGAACTTTCCACCAGAGAAATTAATATGGACTGTTGATCGGGATCTAATAAGATCTGAGTTATCCGATCGTGGGGCTTGTACCCTATTTCGCAAATCCAAAGACCTCTTTTGTCCATGTGCTTTTGTAAACACAAAATTCCTCTTGGAAGGTTTTTGTGGCTTGTGGGTTTGTGTATTTTCAAACTATCCTATGGTAATATCCCACATGCACCATGTAAAATATGTTTCCAATGTTTATATACACTAGAAGTTTCATAATATATCAAGGAACAAAGAAATGGGTATGGAGTATGCTTGTCAATATGGCGCTTGGACTTTGTTGGCAAGATTCCACTTGATGCATGCTGATGTGGTGGATACATGGGCCCATGTTTTGACTTGAAATTTGGTCGCTTGCATTCAACAAAGGCTCTTGTTTTTGAGCTTGGGCTTAGCCCAATATACTTTTTGGTAAAATATCCCTATTTACCTTTTCCATAAAATATCCAATCTTTACTTTTGGATTTATAAAAATAAATTTCATTTATTTTTATAAAACATAACTTTAGCCCACTTTTATATAAAATATACTTGGTAAACTCTTATAATATTTATCCATAATGAATAAACTTATTCCTTAGTTATAAAAAAAATCATTTTTAACCAAAGGCCTTTAACTCTTTTTTGCTTGTCAACCCTTACTTTTTTGTTATATTGTTTTATACCTCCCCAAATCCTTAGCACAGAAATAGTGCTAACAACTAAAATCATATCAGATCCACTCTAAAAGAAGGAACTATGTAGCTGTGGAAACTAGGGATTCCAAGTTCTAACAAATTTCTCCACGAAATTTCCAGAAAAGAGGGCTAGGTTAACTCGCCTCAAGGAGGCACATCTTTTGGTGGTGAATATTCTAGTTTGGAGAAGTTTCAATTTTGACCAAACCAAGGCATCAAGTTTTTGAAGTTTCCCTCCACAGAATTTGGTAAAGGACCCCACTAAACAACTCACCTCAAGGAGGCGCATCTTTCTATCTAGACAAAATTTCAAGATTCTAAGTTTGAAAAATTAGGGTTTCTCTATGAAACCCTAGGTCATCCAGATCCAAAATTAGCTTGGGCATCTCAAACCGGTAAGATCTATTTCATTGACATCTGCAATTGAGGTTCTCATATAAATATGATGAATCACACCAAGGTTGAAGATAAGCTTGAAGGAATAGATAACTTCCGAGCATGGAAGTATAGAATCTCTCTCATTCTAGAAGAGAATGACTTGGACAAATACATCAATGAGGAGGTTGCAGAACCAGAGGGAGCAGAGGAAAAGGAAAACCACAAGAAGAACATGATAAGACCTAAAAGGATTATTGTAAACTCCATCAAGGATAACCTCATCCCTCATGTATCATCATTGAATACTCCTAAGAAGATGTTCGATGCTTTGACCAAGCTACTTGAAGGAAAGAACATCAACCAGAAGATGACCCTGAGGAATCAACTCAAGAATGTGAAGATCCAACATTTAGAAACCATTCAGACTTACTTCACAAGGGTTTCTTAGATCAAGGAGAAACTAGAGGCCATTAAAGAAAACGTTGAAGAAGGAGGGATCATGATGACCACCTTGAATGGACTCCAAGGTCATGGGATTCATTCATTTAAGGGATATGCACCAGAAAGAAACTAATTAAGTTCAACATACTGTGAGAGGAATGCACAAAAGAATACGCTCGATTAGTATTAAGAGAAGAGAAGATGTGAGCAAGTGATGATCAAGCTTAAATAGCTCAAGTAAAGAAGAATGAAGGTAAGAGGGAGGATCACTCTCACAAAAGACCCAAGAAATTCCAAAAGAATCATATATAAAGAAGGGACTACACAAATATTAGATGCTACATATCTGATGAGAAAGGTCGCTTCTCAAGAGATTGTCCCAAAAACAAAGGATCCTCCAAGGAAAACAAAAAGAAAAGGAATCATGCTCACACTATTGAAGATGATGAACCATCCAAGAAGAGAACAAGGGAGGATTCCTCAAGTGATGAGGAATATGTACTTTGATCCAGAAAGACTCAACCCATGATGAATATTAACTTCTTATCCATCTCAACATTGGATAAGAAGGGATGTAGTTGTGATTGATGGAGAAGAAGGGACACTGAGATATATGATATAGAAGACTTGCTTAACATTGCACATCATGAGAAATACAAACATAGGTCCTCAGAATCATATGATGAAGAAAAGCACATTTTCATATACTCCAGTTATTCTTGCAAGGAGACAAGGATCAAGAGGGAGTCCACCCACCAAAAAAACAAAGATAAGTGCTTAAATTATCATTTCCTATATATCTAGTTTACTTAAATAATATTGTTTAGTTGTGTACATAATTATGTTAAGTTGATGCATTATGCATGTTTGAGTGTCTGCATTTATGAACAATATACTACTAACTTGCATGTGATGGGTAAGTAGCCTATGGTGTTGTACAACATTATGTTGCTACTTATCTAGAAAGAAACCTCTTTGTTTTCATATTGGGAGTAGTGCACACTCTTAATAATGTTCCAGTAAAGATGGAAGGAATCTAGAAAGTTACTATATGTATACGGGATATGGATAAATGTTGCATTGGCTAAAAGATAGTTGCATGATTGTGTGACATATGTATTTGTGTATAAGAACTTGTCATTATTATTATGTTTTGAAAAATATGAAATGTTTCTAATCATGCAATTGAATTTAACTTGTTGGAAGGATCTTATGTAATCACCTACAAGAGAAGAATGATGAGGCTTGTTCCAAAGAACGAGTGATGATGGTTCAACCATAACAGTCAAAGAATATTCATTACAACAAAGCACATGAAGAGGAACCTGATATGACCAAGCCACATAGACCTATATATCCACCTCAAGAGGTGGACACCCACAAGAGAATACCAGCTTGGGTAGGAGAGATCATCCAAGGTGAAGAAAAGTATGGTGCTCTATACTGGACTTCAAGAGAAAGTCAGAGGCCTCAAACTCACCCCAATTATGTGGCACTTTTGTGTGACATCATTGATGCAGATCCTTCCAAATATGAAGAAGAATCTGAGATGAAAGAATGGAAGGAGGCTATGATCAAAGTGTACCAGTTGATCATCAAGAATGATGGCTAGGATGCAGTTCTGAGACCTGAAGGGAAGTCTGTAGTGTCTTCCATGTGGATCTACAAGATCAAGCATGCAAAAAATGGCATCATAAAGAAATACAAAGTACATTTCATGGTTTCTCTCATAAATATGGAGTAGACTATGGAGTAGATTATGGCGAGACGTGCTCCATTGACCAGACAACCTTCTCCAGTAAAGTAGAAGTGCATATCGAGCAGAGAATCACATGTGCATAGAAGGATTTGTACATGCTCAAAAGGAACCCATGAAACAACACATACATTAGCTTGAATATCACCTAGAGTGATGGATATCTCAACCTTTGCTACAAGGTTGAAGATGTGGGACACACCAGTTATACTGAGGGGGGGGTGAATTAGTGTGCACATATTCTATTACGTTTTCACTTTTATTAACAATCAACAAATTATTCAATATTATGAATTATCACATTATCATTATATCATCATCAACATCATTATCATAATCACATCAGAAGCATAGCATGAAACACAGAACACCATTTTTACATGGAAACCCAAGTCCTGGGGGAAAAACCATGGAAGCCTTTATGATAGTTTTCCAGAAATAACTGGAAGGAGGAAAGAACTCCCTTATTACAATGACTTCAATTTTCCAAGTACAACTGGAAGGAGGCTACAACCCCCTGATTTACAGGCTACAACCTGAAGGAATCTACAACTCCCTATTTCTCTAATTTCAACCAAAAGGAGGCTACAACCTCCTTTCCTTTCCCTCTCCTACCACCCTGATATGAAGATAAAAATTGTTGAATCATGAAGGCACTAATCCTACAGACCTGCTGATCAACACATGTACTGCACTATACAATTTGTACTACACTGCACAACCACTTCCACTACTAACCACTTCTCATCATATTATCACTACTAATCAACTGATCATTTTCTAATGTATCACATTGCTCACCAACCTGTCCAATCAAGTTGTACCAACCAATTTTTTGCTCACATCATCTTATTAATCTTTTATATTGATCTAGGAACAAAGCATCAATCTCATCAAATATTAATTAACAAATAACTCATGAAATGGTGTAATCAGTCTACAGGAATAGTAGCTGCTCTGTATTCACATAAAGAATGAATGATTACAATTACAATGTCATGCTACAGGCATGAATGAATGAGCAATTCAAATCCTCAAGGAGATCATTCAAATTGAATGAGTGAGTCTATCTTATTTGACTGTAAGCCATGGTCCACACTCAGTTAACCATTGATCAAAACCCGAATTGATTCAACTAAACCCTAACTGAAGCCCAAGTGCAATAAATGACTGAGTCTCAACTGAAGGAGATCAAACACATGTCATAGCAATCCAACCATCAAGTGATAGCGCTTCAATGACTTCAATGAACCCCGGTGAGGTTAACTGAAGTTGAATTGAACATCAAAAGTTGGTGGAGGTGCCCCTGCTGACTCCAGTTCATTAATTAACCATTAAATAATCAATTAAATGAAAGGAGGCGCCTTCACTGACTTGTTTAACTGATTGTAACCACCAGTTAGCAATTAGGTGCATTAATATCACTCAGATCACCCTCGGAGTGCTCCAGTTAGCCTCCTCGAATGTAGGAGAAGGCTAAGTCAGCCTCCTTAACTGAAGGTAGGCGTGGGTGTGACTGGATGATGACATTGAATGCTCCACTGATGTCAATTAATGTCAATAATACTTAGGATAGTGGTTTAACTAGGCCAATTTGACCAAAAAGAGTGTGTATGGTGGTAAATGTCTCCAACACCCCCCCCTTAAGCTATACTCGGGAATATTTAGAAAACATAAATGCATAAAAATGTTAGGGCCCCGACAACTAAGGCCATATGTCACCTTGTACAATTCTGAAACTAAAACAATGCTCAAAACAAATGAAGTGAGGAAAAGAGGGAAAACCCCGTGGGAAAACCCCCCCCCCTCAAGCTGAACATTGAAAGTAGTCTGAATCACCCTGATGAACTCACCCTGAACAATGAATGGAGGTAAGTGAACTTATTTTTTGAAAATCTCTTGGTGAAGATGTCTGCAATCTACGCATCAGTCGGGCAGTATTGCAAAATGATGGTCCTATCATGCACTAGCTCCTTGATGTAGTGCATGTGGATCTCTACATGCTTGGTCCTCTGCTTGGTAACTGGATCCATGGATATCTTAATAGCACTTTGACTGTCACAAAAGATGACAATTGACAAATTACTACCAAGATCAAACTCTGAAAGAATGCCTTGCAACCAAACTGCTTGGATGCAAGCATTCACCGCTCCTCGATACTCGGCCTCTGCTGAAGATAGTGCTATGGCAGCCTACTTTTTGCTTGACCAGCAAATGGGGCCACCACCAAACATGAATACATATCCAGAAGTAGACTTCTGATCAATAGAATCACCCTCCCAATCGGAATGTGTATCCAACCAGCTCTAGCTCGGATTCTGCAGCATAGTGAATTCCGTAGGTCCTGGTTCCCTGAATATACTAGAGGATCCTCTTGTCTTCCTTCCAATGAATATCATGAGGCTTCTACATGTACCTTGATACAATATTCATGGCATAACAAATATCAGGCCGAGAATGTGTCAAGTACAACAAGCTACCAATCAGCTGTCGATAGATAGTGCAGTCCATGGAACGTGTGCTTTTTCCTTCTTCAAGGCTGATCCATGAAAGGGAAGGGAATGGTGCATGCCTACAATCATCCATGTTAAACTTGAATAATAGGTCTGAAATGTATTTATATTGTGTGACCATAATCCCATCATAATGTTTCTCAATTTCGAGCACCAAAAATTGTTTTAGGAGCCCCAAATCACTCATTTCAAAGGCATTGTGGAGAGCAGTTTTGATGGCTAAAATGGAGGCAACTGTGCTATCTGTGATCAGTAATTAATCAAAATATAAAACAATGATAATTATATGACAATAAAACTGCTGTAAATACACATTTGTATTTGATCTACACCTTTGAAAGTTTTGCGAGAGAAGGAAGGCATCCATCTTGGAATACCACTCTCTTGGGGCCTGTTTTAACCCATATAGTGACTTCTTTAGCTTGCAAACCAAAGATGGATCAGTGGTGTAGCCCTTAGGATACTTCATGTATATCTCTTCGTGAAGATCTCCATGTAGAAAGGCTGACCTAACATCCATGTGATGCACTTCCCAGTGCTTGGGTGCTGAAATTGCCAAAACAAGGCGGATGGAGTCCATTTTTGCAACCGGTGCAAAGGTCTCATGGTAGTCCACACCTTGGACCTGAGAGAAACATTTTGCCCCCAACCTTGCCTTATATTTGTAGGTGCTTCCATCAGTAGAAACCTTGGTCCGAAACACCCACTTGCATTGAACCAATTTCCTTCCCGAAGGAAGTGAAACTAGCTCCCAAGTAGTGCTTTTCTGAAGAGAATTCATCTCTTCATCCATGGCAACTTGCCATCTCGGATCCTTACAAGCATGGTAGTAGGATTTTGGATATGAACTAATCATCAAATAGCAAGTTTCAGACAAAAAATTATCAGGACAAGAGAGCGCAATACCTGCTCTTTGGAAATCAGACCGGGTTCTCCTTGGATCATCCAGAATTCCAATGTTTTCTCCTACGGAGGAGAGTGTCTGTCGGGCACATGTAAGAAGATAAGTTTGCACTTCAGGTTCTGATTCAGAATCTAATTATTGATGCATACTGATATCAGAAATCAAAGGATCCAAATCATGGTCATCACCCCCAATTTCATCATCCAAATATTCAATAGAATAGGAAGGAAATTCAGCAGTTTTCTCCTTCATTAGTTCCACCTCCTGAAGATGCTCATCGAACTTGACACTTCTCTCGATGATGATCTGTTTGGTATTGATAGCCAGAAACTTGAACCCTTTAGATTCATCAGGATACCCAATAAATAGAAATTCTATGCTTTACGGTTGCAAAGCCCTTCTTTTATCAAGCGGAATCCGAGCCCATGCAGTGGACCCAAACACCCATAGGTTCAACACATCTGGCTTGTGTCTGAAGTATGCTTCGAAAGGGGTATTCCCTTTCATGGATGAGTGTGGAACCCTGTTTTGAATGTATTCTATAGCATGCATGGCCTCAGCCCACAAATTTGCAGCAAGCTTCTTGGATTCCAACATACAGGTGGTCATCTCCTTGAGAGACCGATTCTTCCTTTCCGCTACTCCATTCTACTGGGGAGTGTAGGGGATTGAATGTTGGACCTGAATACCACTTTGGGATTATATGTACAGCAACTCATTACTGACATACTCCCCTCCATTATCATATCTCAACATATTGATCTTAATCCCAGAGGCATTTTCGATCAAGGCCTTCAATTCAGAAAATATTTCACATACTTATGATTTCTTTTTGAGAAAGAAAACCCATGTGTACCTTGAAAAATCATCAATAAAAGTAAGAAGATACCTTGATCCATTCATGGATGTGACAGGCATCAGACTTCTGATATCAGAATGTATCAGCCCCAATATGCATGTAGCTCGGTTTTCCTTCCCCCAATTGAACTTGTGGTCAAGGTGTTTTCCAATCACACAGCCCTTGCAAATTCCCGTGGTTGCCTTGATGACCGGGAGGCCTTCAACCATGGAGTGTTTCTATAATTGCTGCAAATACTTGAAATTAAGATGGCCAAACCTCTCATGCCACATCCTACTAACCTCATTTCCATGAGTTAGCAGAGCAGTGGGCTTTGCATCCGCAACAAAGTGAGAGAACTCATAGGCTTTTGCATGATGGTTTGCAAGGCCTTTAGCAATGAGTTTCCCGGATGCAATTTCTGTTATCCCAACATCATTTGAGCTGAAAGAAACTCTCTTAGGCACTCATGTATGTGTCATCTGATAGACACTAAGGAGATTTGATGCCAGAGACGGTACATACAAAACATTAGAGAAAAAACCATTTTCAAGATCTACAGTACCTTGTCCTTCTGAAATGATGGTGGAGTCATCTCCCATGTGGATGGGGATGGATTTTCCGGTCTCCAAGGATGAAAAGGAGTCTTTTTCAGCCATCATGTGGTTTGAAGCTCCAGAATCAATCAATAGTTATTTGGACTTCGAAGTGCTTTCCATGAGGGCATGACCTTTTTCATGCTATGGTTCCCGATCTTGCTGATCTCTCCTCCGAAAGCTTTCGGGAAGATTGATGTGATTCCTCTCAAGGAGAGAGGTTGCTTCATCAAGCTTCTTCTTCATGCAGGCATGTTTAGGGTGGAATCCCTTCTCGCAATAAGAACACTTGACTTTCTCCTTGCCATGGTGCCCTTTTCCTTTGTTCTTCCTTGAGCCGGAAGACTCATCATGCTGTTGATTTTCAACTCTAGGTTTAGGAGCATCAAAGTTAGTTTTTTTATTCTTCTGCTGCTTTCCTTTACCCTTCAGATCTTTGGGTCCTGAGACATGTAGGGCTTGATCACGAGAAGATCTGATGATCCCCATCTGGACAAGCTTGTCATGTTCACATGTTACGGACTCAATGAAGGGATTGAGTGTAGGCATCTTCCATCCAGGGGTTGTGAGCTTCCCCGCACAGAATGTAGAAACAAAAATTGAATAATCAACCCCAAGTTTGGAGATTATGGCGAGGATGAGCTGATCATCCTCCTTCTCCACTTTGCATTGCTTCAAGAGTAAAACAGTATGCTTGAACTTTGTGAAGAAATCATTCAGAGTCTCGAAGTTGGAGGGTTGGAGAGACATGAGTTCATTTTCAAGCTGGTAAACCCTCAAGTCATCATGCTTTCCGTATAGAGTCTCCAATTTGTCCCATATTTCTTTCAGAGTCCTCAATCCCGCAAGATGGAAGAGAAGGTCTTGGGAAATAGAGAGGCACAAGAAACCGAAGGCTTCATCCTTCTTGTTCAAGAATCTTGATTTTTCTATGGCAGATCTAGGCTCATCTTCAATGTCCATGGTGACTCTAAAAAGTCCTCTAGAGTGTAGCTGAATCTCCATATCACCTTTCCATGAGTGGAAATTGTATGGAGTCAAGATACCTACTCAGGAGGCCATCTGGATGTGCTGAAGCGAATGCTTCACCTGCAGAAACCTGAAAATCAAAACAAAAAGGGCAATGTAAGGTCAGACAGCCTGCACATTTTAGGCTTTCATCACACCCAGCATAGTCAATCAAGCAATCTTGATCAACAAGTTCTTTACTTGGGGTATTAAGTGGTAAGCCTTGAGAGATAGAGCTTCGTCCTGCCGTAAGCTCTGATACCATATTAATCTTGTATATTGATCTAGGAACAAAGCATCAATCTCATCAAATATTAATCAACAGATAACTCATGAAATGGTGTAATCAATCTATAGGAATAGTAACCGCTCAGTATTCACATAAATAATGAATGATTACAATTACAATGTCATGCTATAGGCATGAATGAATGAGCAATTCGAATCCTCAAGGAGGTCATTCGAATTGAATGAGTGAGTCTAGCTTAATTGACTAAAAGCCATGGTCCACACTTAGTTAACCACTGATCAAAACCCTAATTGAATCAACTGAACCCTAACTGAAGCCGGAGTGCAATAAATGACTGAGTCTCAACTGAAGCAGATCAGACACATGTCATAGAAATCCAACCATCAAGTGCTAGCGCTTCAATGACTTCAATGAACCCCGATGAGGTTAACTGAAGTTGAACTGAACATCAGAAGTTGGTGGAGACGCCCCTGTTGACTCCAGTTCATTAATTAATCATTAAATAATCAATTAAATGAAAGGAGGTGCCTTCACTAACTTGTTTAACTGATTGTAACCACAAGTTAGCAATTAGGTGCATTAATATCACTCAGATCACCCCCGAAATGCTCCAGTTAGCCTCCCCGAATGTAGGAGAAGGCTAAGTTATCCTCCTTGACTGAAGGTAGGCATGGGTGTGATTGGATGATGACATTTAATGCTCCACTGATGTCAATTAATGTCAATAATACTTAGGATAGTGGTTTAACTAGGCCAATTTGACCAAAAAGAGTGTGTATGGTGGTAAATGTCTCCAACACATTTGGGTCGGTCAATCTAAGTCTAACTACTACACACCAAAATTAGTCCACCTAAATCAAACCAACTGCTCATACAACTCAACCAGTCTGAGTCAGACCAACTGCACATAAGGCAACATGTTTCAATCCTGCTCAATTGAACCAACATGTACCAAGTTGTTTGTGTACATGTGCCAAATCAATCATATACTTGTGTTAATCTAATAAAGTGCTCTAACAGTCGACCAACCCTTCTTACTTGTTCTAGTTCATCAAGTAAGAGACACATTTGAGCAACCAAGAGACTTCACATACGGTCAACCAAACTTTGTCCAAACACACTCAACTCAATGACACCACAATGAACCTCAATCATAGTCAAGGAATACTTGACAATTAAACATGATAAACCTCAACCAATTGACCTCAGCCAAGAAGATAAGACTTATCTAGCTATTTCAAACTCATCCAGTCTCATAAACTCTTAGACACAAAAGGATTTTTCGCTCCACTGAAATCAAATCAATAAATCAAACAAATATCAAGAAAATGGTGTTGCTAGGAAAAATGAACCTCTTGCAGACAAGAGTTGTTCCTCTAGTCTGAATGGTTCAGATCTAGAACAAATGAGTTACAACAGAGATGGAAGACTTCCCCTAGAATTTGTGGAGATTTGGAATGAGTCCTTTTGATGGAGTGGTGTAGTTGTTCCCTATGGTGATGGCTCTTCATGGATGTACCTGCATAATCACATGAAACCATCAAACAAGATCAAAAGAACCAAAATATAATCCACAAATCTATGTCAATGACTAAGGAATCCAACAGTAAAATACATGATTATAACACAACATATTTTATAGGAAATGAACCAACTTTGCATTAAAGATGAAGAAGTTTACAACCTTCTCCTTAGTGTTGATATGCTCCTTCACATGCCAATTCCTTGTCCCCAAAAGCTCCAACTTGCTCCTCCTATGCTCACCCTACTGATTTAGGCCAGAATGTCAATGCAACATCATTACTTTGCTCTCCCTCAACCATGGGGTATGAGCCTGCTTTTATAGGCCTTGGGAGGATAGGGATGGTTAGGTAAATGGTGGGTGAGGTGGATAGGAGATCACAAAGGGATGGATCTCAAGTCCAAGTGGTCCTTAGGTGTAGGGATAAGGGTGCCATGAAGCCTTCCTTTGAGAAGCTTCATGGAAACCTCTCTTTTTCACTTTTTACCAAGGGCACCGCTTCTACTCCACTGTGACAAAGCGGTGACAAGGCAGAATCGCACCTTGAACAAGAGGTAAAGACGATGGCACCACCTACTGTCAAGAGACTTTAGGCATTACTAAAGAAGGTAACTCTCCTTGACTTAAGGGAAGAAGCGGTGCAGAATTTTCATATGCAATATTGATGTCTGGGTCAGTATTTTCACTTCACAACTTGGGATTTAGGGAAAATATTGATGTTTGGGACCTCATCACATGATGATGATGAGATTTGTGTGTAACAGAATGCCCCCCAAATCATTTGGCTAGAGGGATAAGATAGGCGAGAGCTTTGAAAGAGCAAGTTATCACTTTGAGGCAAGAATTAGCTTGATCGGAGATCATCATCAACCAGGCATCTGCAATACATTAATACTTTTGACTCATGAGAAAATGTGTCCTCATCATGGCTGCAAACCAATACAAGGCAGATCCATGAGAGAGATTAACAAATATGGCTACTAGAATACAGCGTAGATCCATGTGATAGAGGACTCAAACTTGGGACATAGCTACCAGAAATACACTCTAGATCTATGTCAAATGAACACAAATTCGAGCAAAACCATGACCATACAAATTTGGATCCATGCTAGTACTTCATACAATATATTCCATCGCAACCTGGGGAGAAATCTATGAGTGCTTTTAACAGATTCCCAGGGTCTTCATCTAGTCTTCCACAAAGTACGATTATATCCATGTGATTACAATGATTTGAAGTCTAACATGGTCGAAACCACTTGATTATCGGTCAATGATGTGAACCGTTAACAAGTGCAAGGAAGATCACCATTGATGTCAATGATTCCCAATGTACCTTAGTACAATCTCCTGAGTGTGAATAGATGATCTAATGTCGAACACTCAGTCGAATCTATCAATCAAGGGTAAATGATGTGAACCTATGACAAGAGCGAGAGAATCTGTCATTGAGGCATACAGATATCAAGGTACTAAACTTGTTTCTAAGACTAATTCCCAGATGACGAGCTGATGTCAACAGGAATAGTCTCATCGAAGGAGGCCCATGATGAATCCCACATCGATGACACGAAACTAGAAACAAAGTTCTAGAATGTTGTAGATGATGTAACCATAGGACTAACTCAAAAGGTACTGACACAAAAGTTGTTTTGACTGCAGAGGTAAACTTTTAACTTCCCTTTGAACATCAGGTGGCATGACAAAAGACTTGGCAGCATTGACTTGACGAGGCAGAGCACAATGCCACAATGGACAATGTATTCTTTGAAAGACTCAAAGGAGTGACATGACTCATGAAAGTGGATCGACTCGGAGACAAGATGATTACCCAATTGATTGAATGAAATGTAGACAAGTGCCATGTTCAAAGGTGACTACAAATTTTCATTTTATTTGCAAAATGAATTGATTCCCTTCCCTTAATTTCCCCATCATGATTGATGAGTGCCTATTTTCATTTTTACGAGTTCATGGAGGGTAACAAACACTCATTGTAGCTCATCCAAAGACAAGTCCATTCTCATATATTTCACGAACCTGAGAAAGGAGGGGTTTGTTCCCAAAAAAGGGTCTCTCAGTGTTTGATTTAACGAGTCCAATAAAAGTTAACTCAGTATCGTTCATATTTAGAGAGTCTGAATGAAGACAGAAGAAGAATCCATAGGGTCTTTTTTCGTAACTAGTCAATCCGAACCGAAAAATAGATAAACTACCGTCGAAAAGATGAGTCTTCAAGTACTTTTACGAGCATGAAGAAGACAAGTTCGCTCAACAATATTTTCACATTTAGGGAGTCTTAAAAGAGTTCAAAGAAGACTCCATTAGGCTTCTTTTCACGATGAATGGTGTTTTACGAGCCTGAAAACAATTGAAAAAAGACTCGAAACTTTGATACTAGGTTTAGGGAGAATCATCAAAGTGTCGAAATGAATGCTCAAGGACCTTTTTCATTTTCCCGAAGTAGGAAAAAGTCAAAAAATGAACTTCCCCATAAACAATACTGTTCATTTTTATCCCTGCAAAACTTTTTAAAAGGCCATTAGTCTCCTAGAAACATATAAAATTGACTTTTATAAACTATATAAAGGGTTCTTTTAATGAAAATGATTTAAAAAACATTAAAAATAATATAAACCCCTAAAAATACTTTATAAAAACCAATTCATTTACCATTTACCAAGACTTGGAGAGCATTTTGGGAGAATTGGAGTGCAGATTTCAGTCGGAGATTGCGGAGCCATCACCCGTCCGTTATCCAAGTCGTCAAATCCAGGTAAGAGCTAGAAGCCCCCTCTTCATTTCTATGGTTTCCATTTTTCATTTTTGTTGAGTTTTGGGGCCTTAAGGCCAAGCCTAAAAAATGCATGTCAGGTACCGCTTCCAGCCTTCACAGGAAGAGCGGTGCCTGATATGAACCGCGCTTTTTCAGGCTTACTCAAGCGGTGGCACCGCTCTGTTCTAAGGAGACAGGCGCGGTGCCGGCTGTGGTTCCCCAAAAACATAAGCCCTAGTCAAAATAAAGTTTTTAAGCA
The DNA here is from genome assembly GCA_001517045.1 of Pseudotsuga menziesii. Taxonomy (NCBI): domain Eukaryota; kingdom Viridiplantae; phylum Streptophyta; class Pinopsida; order Pinales; family Pinaceae; genus Pseudotsuga; species Pseudotsuga menziesii. Next base: position 40,793 of record LPNX011181976.1, on the reverse strand, counting down.
ATTTCAATGGTTGAATATGTTTCTAAATGACTCATTAATGGTTTTTAATAGGTCATTTAATCAAAAATGGTGACTTGGAAAGAGAGACAACATGATGATGATGATTCCTATGCCGCAAGAGATGCAGGTTGCATAGCTTCACTACGAGGCTATGGCCTCTTAAAATTCTTTCGCGCTCCTAGCATTCTTTCACATGCACGATTACTGGAGTACATATTACGGATGTGGAATCTAGAACAGCAATACTTTGAGGTGGGACCCCATATTGTGACTGTGGAGGTGGGGGATATTTATTTCCTAGCAGGTCTGTCTAGACAAGGAGAACCTATTTCTCTAACCGGTTCCTGAGGAGGGGACATTATTACACAAGAGATTATTGTTCGCCACTGCTATCCAAGAACAAATATTTCAGGTAAGAAGATCCCAATCAAAGCTGTGAGGGATCTACCACTTCAGACCGTCTTATTTAATATGCAGAGGGTGGCAGGGAGCCAAGGGCCCCGCCAAGCATCCCGAGAAGATATGTTGTATGCCCTGGAGGCCATGGAACCCATGGTATTCAATTGGGTCGAGGTGTTTCTACCTATGTTCAAAGATCAGCTGATGAAATGTCGACAAGGAGAGCTAAAATAGTTCAGGTATGGGACCATCCTAGCATGCTTCTTCTTTAAGAGGGTACCTCTCCTGAGGCCCCATATGGTATTCACAAAGCTTAGAGCTAGTGATCCCCACATGCTGCGGTGGATGGAGATCATGGCCTACACAGGAGGTGGAGGGGCCAAGGTCAAATTCGAGGCTCCATTCTTTCGTTAGTTGATTGATCAGATCCTCATGATTGAGGACTATGCCTATGCAGGGACCGACTTCCTCAGGGATCCCGATCTACCACTACCACCTGGCGTTCAATGGGGTGACATTGGTAAGAATCAATACCCAAGATGTTGATTATGTTTTTATATTTTTATGTCTTATGATTTTTATGGATGATAACAAGACCTAATGTTTGCATGCAGATGTTGGTGATGCATGGCTTGGGAGATCCTCCCCAATGGACAGGCAAGCAGGAGCTCTCTTTGTCCATAGAGGTGATGATGAGCTCACAAAGCTGGAGGAGAACCTGGATCGACTGACTTTGGATATCCCGGATGCTACTATAGATGACCTCCCTAGGAGGTTTTAGAGACATACTGCGGGTGTATCAGGCCACTTCAGTCGCTTGCTACGTAGTGTAGAAAGGGCCATTATGTGCTACCACGAGCACCATTAGAGTAGTATGCATTGATATATCCCTAAAATATAGCTATCTTCGAGATTTTTGTATCATTTTGTATGCCTGAAATCCAGAGTGCTTCAGATGAGGCCTCGTGACCATATTTTTTGTAAAAACACTTTATATATATATATATATATAAAGACTTGGTTCCGATGTTTACATGTGTTTCAAATGGATACATTATATTTACATGAGTTTTATGTGTCTTCTACTGTTTATTTTACTTTATGATTGACCATGTTTAATTTTTAAAAGTTATGAATGGGAAATATACCAGTCTAGAATGTAATTTTCCAATGAATCAGCAATCGTATTATCAGACCTAGGGATTTGCCTGTAAGTGATGGAATCGAAAGACCTTTCTAACAAACGCACTCTCTGAAAGAGACGGAGAAGTGTGGGATTCCTGATAGTGTAAACATGATTTAGGTGACAAACCACTAGCTGAGACTCCATAAATACTACCAAATCATGAATCTCTTGAGATGTAGCCTCGGTTAGTAAAACTATCACTGCTTGATACTCGGTGATGTTGTTGGTAGCCGGACCAATACAAACTGCTCCCAAACTGATCAAGTCATGAGCTAGGGAATACAACACCCAAGTTGTTGAAGCAAGGTTCAAGATATGACGGCATGCACCATCAGTGAAACCATAGAAATCCATCCAATCTGCATAACCAAAACATGGTATAAATATTATGGACATCAAAACTCAAAACCATATTGAAAATACCAAAACACACTGAAATTCAAATATACATATATACAAGGTACCATACATAAATGTCTTAAGCATAGTACCTCTTCAGGTACAACCCATTGCGAGGTTTCCCAAAGGGTATCATGTCATAGTCTACGAGCTCATAAGCCCCTTTCTCTAAGACCTTACTGAAAACAAAGGGAGCGTACCACATGGATTCAAACTTTCTCTTCCCTAGTTTATCATGTCTCTGATCATAAGTCAGGACTAGGTCACCTTCAATGAAGAAACAAGGTTGAGCACACTTGTTATACTATGCCTTGACGTGTCTTTTGTGTGCCTCGTTAGCCAAGGAAACATCTCTTCTACTTTCATCAAGGTTGGTCAAGTAAAAAAATATCTCTTCCTCGACAGAAGTGTTTGGGAGAAGTTCTACTACAAGTTTTGACACTCGATAGGGAGGACAGCTTCTAGTCCATATACCAACTGAAAGGGTGTGAAACCAGTTATTTTTTTTACTGAAGTCCTATAAGCCCAAAGTATGGAAAAGAGAGTCAAGTGCCAGTTGGATTTGTGATCTCCAACCATCCTACGCAGCATAGTTTTCAAAACTTTGTTAATGGTCTCGACCTGACCATTAGCCTGCGGGTAATACGGAGTTGAGTTTTCATGGAGAAAACCCAACTTAGCACTCAGCTCAGGAATCATTTGATTCTAGAAATGAGATCCATGGTCAGTGACTATATCTTATGGGACTCCAAACCTAGCTATCACATGGTTGAATAAAAAGAGGGCAGACGTCTTACCATCCTCTGCATATGTAGGCATTGTCTCAGCCCTTTTTGTGAAATAATCTACGGCTACGATAATGTAACCATGCCCCTCGGTTCAGATAGGATTACAATGCATAAAATCAATACCCCACTTGGAAAAAGCGCCAACTGCAATGACGGGGTGTAAAGGAGCAGGGTGGGTGTGCTTTTTTGGGTAAAAGTGTTGACAGGGCGGGAATTTCTTAACCACTTCATGACAGTCTTTGAAGATCAAAGACCAGAAATACCCAGCGCAAAGGATTTTCTGGGATGCAGCCATCCCAGAAAGATGACTTCCACATGCTCTAGAGTGGCAGTCATTTAGAACCTGTTCAGCCTCTTCATGTGTAAGGCACCGCCGAAGGATGGAATCGATACCACGTCGGTACAATGTATCATTCAAAATCAGATAGTACTTTGTGTGGTGACGGATACGATGACGATCGTTATGGGATATGTCGGGCTGAAATCTCTGAGTCTGGAGATATATAATCAAATCTCCATACCATGGATCAGTTGCACTTATAAAGAACAAAAATTCATCTAGGAATGAATCGTTGGGCTCAATTTCTGTTAAAGCATAGGGAAGGTCACACATCATCACCACAAAAACCAAGGATTTCTTCGAAGTAGCCTTGGTGAACTCAAGATCAAATTCCTATAAGATAACAATCCAACGGGAATATTTGCCCCATAGTACCTGACGAGTCATAATGTAGTACATAGGGTTTTGATCTCCAAGTACAGTTGTGGTATGAAGTAGAATGTAATGACGAAAATTTTGTAAATCAATGACTGTAGCCAGAGCTAAGTTCTCCACACGCAAGTAACGAGTTTCATACTCAATGAGACTCTTACTCAGGTAATATATCACGTGTTCTTGGCTGTTGGGATTATCCTGCGGTAGGACCATTGCAATGGCAGTAGGGAAGGAAAAAACATACAACAGAAAGTATTTTGAGTAATCTCGGGGGTGTATCACGGGTGAATGCGTCAGAGCATGCTTCATATTATCAAAAGCTCGTTGGGCCTGGTCATCCCAAAAGAATGGAGTGTCCTTCTTCAGGAGACGCATATAACTGTGCATTTGCTCTGCGAAGTTGCACAAGAAATGACGAAGAAAGTTTTCCTTCCCTTCCAAACTTTGGAGCTCAGTAATGTTTGTCAAGGCGGGTAAGGCCAAGATAGCAGGAATTTTTAGAGGATCAATCCGGATGCCATATTTGGAAACCACGAAGCCGAGAAGGCATCCAGTCTCAACACACACACAAAAATTGTGTGGATTTAGCCGTATATTATAATGACGACACCTAAGGAAAATGTCTCTAAGGTTCCCCGGATGGTCTTCCCATTGCTGTGAATGAGCAAGGAGATCGTCAAGGTACCACTCCACGATGTGTTTGATATTTTGAAAGGCATAAGACATGGCTCACTGGAATGTAGCTCCGGCATTCTTTAGGCCAAAAGGTAACTTTCGATATGCGAAGGTTCCCCATGGGAAAATGAATGTTGTTTTATGCTGATCAGTAGGAAGAATCTATATCTGATTGTATCCTAAAAATCCATCCATGAAAGAAAATATGACTCTCCCAGCACGGTTATCGATGATCTGATCGATATGTGGAGTAGGGAAATTGTCCTTATGACATGCCTTATTTAAGTCTCAAAAATTGATACAAAATCTAATAATGCCCTTCTTCTTAGTCACAGGGACAATATTAGATACCCATTCCATCAGGGGTACGGGATAAATAAACCCCGCCTTTAGAAATTTTTCCACTTCAGCTTTAATAGTTGTAGCCTTCCTAGGATGGACTTGACGTACATTTTGTCGAACAGGTTTTGTCATGCGATAGGTTCTAATCTCATGTACAACAATTAATGGATCGATCCTAGGCATATCCTCATACATCCAGGCACGGAATTCTTTGAAAAGATCTCTATAGCATTCAGTTTTATCTATCGAGCAGTTATGGCCTACATGGATGTGCTCAATAGTTCTGGGATTGACTGATATGTCAATTGGGGTTGTCTTAGTGATGTTGCAAATATTTCCTTCGGAATATGTGTCTTGGAACAATACAGGTGTTTGTGGATTGGTGACAATATCAGTACTGATAAGAGATACGAGGTCAAAATCTACCGAACTGGCATTAGGAAGAAAAGAAGATCTGTGATGGTGATATTCCCATACGGGTTCATTCGTACTCATAATCTCCATGATGGTCTTGTCTGAAGGAAAATTCTTGGAGAGATAGTTTATAGTAGGGAGGGATGGTTCTAGCCAGTAGGGCAGGTGGTAAGGATCTGAATCCACTAGATGAATATCATTATAATGGACATCAGAAGCAGATTGCACATCATCGTAAAGTGCTTCATAAGGGCCAAGAGAGGATGACTCAACAACTTCTTTGCCTTTAGGACTATAACCAGTTGTGGAAATCATGTTCACTGTCACTACTTCCGTACTAGGAGGGGCTAAAGAAAACACTCCCATAAGGTTTGAATACTTCAGCATACCTACCCCAATCGACTGATAACGAGGAGGGGACTAACCTAGTATAGGGATGTTATTCGCGGTGGGAGTAGTAACATCTAGTGAACAAAAGTCAAGTTGATCGACAGTTACAATCTTCCCCAAATGAGAAAATTGGAGAGTTCAAAATACTGTCGAAGTGACAGCAGTCATAGCACAGAACCAGTTTCTCCCTAATAGAAGATTGCAATCCAACGAGGCATCAACCACTTCCACCTGAATGGAAACAGTCTTGCCCCCAAGCTCAACTAAAAGGGCTGGTAACAGACCATGAGGCTGGAAACCTCGTCCATCAAAAGCTTTTAAGGTCATAGGTGAATTTGTAATTTCAGGAGAACCAATGATATAGACAAAATTGATGTTGAAGCTCCCTCATCCAGAATGGTCTGATGGACCTTTCTCACAACTACTCTAGAGGAAATTTGAAATGCAAGTTGGTGAGGTAATCTGGATTTATAGTTCTCCACATTGAAATGGATTAGGTTGGTGTTAACTGGGTCTAATGCCCCCAAAGCTGTTAACAGGTTTTTACGTTGCGTCGGATAGCTTTGGAGTACCTCCAAGGTAGACATTGCATAGGGTGGGTAAGCCAAATCTTCAACCACATTGTAGAATTGTGTAGCTCGGGAATTGGGATTAAAAATAGCCTTCCTGAGGGTAGCCTTAGGCTGTCGTAAAATCAAATCGAGATTAGGTTTCTCAATGATGAGAGGGCCATTAGACGAAGATGGAGGGGAACTAGTAGAAGGAACTTTCTCAGAAGAAGTATTTTCATCCTTCTTCTCTATTGGCTTGTTGTAAGAATGACTACGAGTTTTCAAATTGATGGTATCTGAGGACATCATTCTGATTTCTTCTGTAGAACTAGAGGTCCCTTGATTAGACATGTGATCTATCAATTGTTGTTGAGACGGGAAGGGATCGGTTAGCACAACTGGGGAGGGGTTACTTTTCAGAAATTTACTAATATCTTCACGACGAGGGCAATCCTTCATGAAGTGATCACCACCATATAACAAGCAAGGGTACTTGGCCTTTCTCTCCCCTTTATTATCATTCTTTGTGGCTATAACCTTGGGATTCTCCTGTTTGTTTCCAGGTTTCTTATTTTTGCCTTTACCTTTTTCTTATTGTTGGGTGTTTGCATAATTTGGATAGCATTTACCTCGGTGGAAACTGTAGGAGTTCAAGGAGTAGTGGCAGAAGCATTTGGTTGCTTGGCAGGTTTGGCTGTTGAAGAGGGCTGGATTGAACCAACAACCCCATCAACAGGAGTCTCTGCAGGTGTCTTAGCAGGGTTTGTGTTGGGAAAAGGAGCTTGAGGGATTAGGTCATACAGAGTTCTGGATTGTGAATATACCAAGTCCAGATAATGAGCACGACTAATAGCCTACTCTTTAGTAACAGAACCACCCATAGACACATCTTGGGAAATGGGAGGCAACAAGGATTTTGTGAACCAATCAGCGAACAGTTGGTCCAAGATGGGAGCTTTAATAAGTCGTCTTCTCCTTTCCCACTCATGGATATGGTCTGAAATGTGTGTGGAGTTATTTTAACAGAGTGAGGTCAAAAGGTCCTAACGAATAGGTAGTTGAAAGTGTGTGAGAAAAACGGTTGCCAATGAGTTAAAATCCACAAACGAATGTTGAGGAAGTTCAATATACCATTTTGCGGTCGTACCGGTCAAAGTGCACTGAAAGAGTCTCGAACGAATAGAGTCGTCCATCAAGGAGTTGGAAGAACACCACAAATGGAACATCATGACATGTTTTTTGGGATCATCGCCCTGCTTCCCACCAAATTTTGGAATGTCTAATGGTAACTTGACTGGAATAGCAAGCCACAAAGGGTTGTGCTGAATTGAATCATTAATCAACTTGGACAAATAGGGAAAGTCCAAAGATGCTAGGAACAGAAGTTGTCGATTAGGTTCGATGTACTGGTAGTATTGATAAGGCATATGCACACCAGTAGGACCATAGGTTGACTGATACACAGGCTGTTGGGTTGGTATTTGGGCGGATGATCCTCTTGAAGGGGATGGACCTCCAAGAGGAGGGCCACCTGGATGTGGCGGGCCCCTAGGTGATGGTCCCCCAGAAGTTGGACCCTCGGGTGGTGTACCTCCAGAAGGTGGGCCTTCGAGTGGTGGTCCTCCTGAAGGTGGGCTTCTAGGTGGTGGGCCTCCCGATGGTGGTCCTCTGTAAGGTAGACCTCCGCCAGGTGGGCCTACACAAGGTGGGCCTCTGCTTGGTGGCCCTCCAAAGGGTGGGCCATCGTAAGTTGGCCCTCTAGAACCTCCGATAGTATTAATAGGTATTCCTCCCATGGTTGGCATGTAGGACCAATTAGGTTTCCGCCACGGCGTAAACGTGTTTCCAGAGTAAGGGATTCCAAAATACATAGTTCCTGTAGATGTAGTTTGATAGTTCATATTTCCTACAGGTAGTGGATTCCATAGGTAACCATAACCCCAAGAAGGTTGGTTGACTACAGGTTGTGCCCCTAAGGGTTGTCCTGAACTTGAAGGAGGGTTTACAATATTGGTGTGGGTGGGAGGATCAACCACTGCGGGTTGTCCTACAGCAGAAGTATGTCTAGTACTAGTAGAAACTCCACTAAAAGATAACGTAACTCACGCATGGGGTTGCCCCCTGGTATTGGAATGTACTGACACCATTTGAGCTGAGGATTTCCCCCCAACTACAGAGGGTATGGGAGGACTAGAAACAGACCTAGGATTTAAAACAGTAGGGTTGGAGATTTGACCTAGATTATGAGAAGTTACACCATGAGGTGGAAGATCATCAATATGAGCCAAAGTTTCGGCAAGTGTACGATATCTAGAAGGCCAAGGATCTGAAAGACAGGATAAAAGAGCTGACATGGGTTCTTTGTGAGATACGGGTAAGGGAATAATTCTTGCTACTCTCTCTTGAAAATTGCAAGCACGATTAAGAGAATCTTGGATCCTTCTATACTCATCCTCACCATGAAGAGGGTTCTCAAAAGAGGGTCTAGTAACCCCAAATTCAGAAAGGGTTTGACCCATAGAAGTTCTCCAAAAAGGAGCATTAGGGCCATATTCAGTTTCAATAGGACTGTCGGTACGACCTTCAATCATAGAATGAAAAAAAGTGTCAGCCGTAGGAGACTGTTGGACCAAGGGATTAACGTAAGCAGTGAATTTTTCTCTACTTTACACAAATGTGCTTCCTTCCACAAGGGAGTCAGTTAAAGCTCCTTGATCTGTGGCTTCCATTGGGATCTCCCCTATAATAGGTGAAAAGTTGGGTGGTAAGCCCTGGTTTCTTTTGGATCGTCTCAACGAAAATGCAGCCACATTGTATGGTCACTAAAACCTAACATAGGGTTTCAAAACTAGAAAAAATAACACAAAACTTCTCCTACATAAACTATAGGCCACAAGCAAACTTAAGTGACAAGAGGGGATATATAAGTTGGTTCCTCACTAGGATTGTCAAGTTTTTGCAACTCGTTATATACTACAGGGTCCAATAGTAAAACACAACGAGGATCAACCATTCCTCACTTGAATACCTGACTATTTGGATGGCACGTGTGTAGTAATCTCCCCGAGTGTTGTTCTCGGTGTATTGTGCCAACAAGATGGCCAAAAGATATTTTCTCATATGGTCTCAGGAATCCTAGAAGGGCCTCCCGATATACACAAGGTACGTGGGAGTTCAAATCCGTAATAGTGTTGTCTAATGCACAATCATTCACAAGGGGCTTTTTGATATAAAATTGAGTATATGAAGTACCTTTCGATATACCTCAAGGGTACGTGAAAGGTCGTTCTATATACCGACGGTACGTGGAAGAACCACGTAGGTCCTTGGTTGCAGTGCAGGCAATAAACGACAGCTTCTACGTTTTACGACGCCGAAACACGTCTCTAACCTATCACTCAAGTTACTAATATTTTTAGCCTATAACTGCCATTAATTTTAAGTTGAATGGTTAGGTGAATGCATGGAGTTATGACAGAAAAGTAAAACCATGCAATTATGATATGCAAATTTTTTCACTTCACCATTCAAAGCATGGCTACTTACGGGAAGGAGAGAGTATTTTCTTTTTCAATTTCATTTTAAAACCAAACTTTGTCAAACAGTATAACTAAACAAAACTTTCCGAGAATATCAACAAGCAACATACCCCTAATCTGATCCTTGAAAGAAAGCAAATAGGGTGAGATCTCTTTTCCTAAAAAGAAAGACAAAAATACTCAAAGGCACACTAAGTACTTTTTTCAATTTTTTCTTCAAAAATGGAAAGATCTAACTTAAAACTATGATATATTTTTCTTTTTATGAGACAAGAGTGTAAAAATAAAGAAGAAAATGGAGATTTGAAAGCTTATAAGACTAGTCAGAGATCCAATAATTCGTCTTCAAACATAATTATAACCAAATCTCAACAAAAAAAATTCTTTTTCAAAAAGAAAAAAGAAGTATTTCGTAAAATTTAACGAAAAATGAAAGCAAAAACCAACAAGCAAGTCTTCCTTTTCAGTCTTATCAAACAGCAAGAAGAGATCTAAGTAAGCAAAGTTTCGAAGCACTCATTTTCAAAAACGAAAACCAGGCATACAAGAAATCAAACTGACAAGCGTAATCTAGCTTTTTGATTTCAACAAAACAAGCATTTACCACATCCAAATTTTGAATCTAACTACTCAGATCTCTGTAAATAAGCCCAAACATTCAGAACTGAAAGCAAAAACAAACCAAACATTGAAATGACAAGTCTTAAAAGGGCCTACCTGGCACTGCTTCTTGAGGGTTGGTGACAGAGCGGTTCTAGCTCAGCACCGCTACCTGATAACTGAACACAGGTAGTGGCACCACTTAATGATAACTAAACACAGGAAGTGGCACCGCTTATTTCCCACTGTGCATGCGCGATGTCCTGTAGAAGTCAAAAAACAAAAGAATGGCAAAAAAATCAAACTTTATCTACTGTAATACTGGCATAAAAATCATGGATTGACAGGAATATGAAGTACATAAGGTAAGAATGACTCAGATCTAAACAGATCTGATAATACCAAATCAAGATCTCACTAGATCAACTAGTAGATCTGATCAACTGAAACACGATCTCACGATATCAGCTAGTAGATCTAACCAATGAAATATTAGAGCTTGTATTTTGAACAAGAGTTTGAAGACCAAGGAAGATCAGATGTACTGAAATCTCTTCCCCAGCGGAGTCACCGGATTTGTTGCTAAAAAAAATGCACCTCTTGCGGACAAGATTTGTTCCTCTAGTCTGAATGGTTCATATCAAGAACAAATGAGTTCCAACAGAGATGGAAGACTTCCCCTAGAATTTGTGGAAATTTGGAATGAGTCCTTTCGATGGAGTGGTGTAGTTGTTACCTATGGTGATGGCTCTTCATGGATGTACCTATATAATCACATGAAACCAGCAAACAAGATCAAATACACCAGAATATAATCCACAAATCTAAGTCAGTGACTAAGGAATCCAACACTAAAATACATGATTATAACACAACATATTTTACAGGAAAGGGACCAACTTTGCATTAAATATGAAGAAGAAGTTTACAACCTTCGCCTTAGTATTGATATGCTCCTTCACATGCCAATGCCTTGTCCCCAAAAGCTCCAACTTGCTCCTCCTATGCTCACCCTACTAATTTAGGCTAGAATGTCAATGCAACAGCATAACTTTGAACTCCCTCAACCATGGGGTATGAGCCTGCTTTTATAGGCCTTGGGAGAATAGGGATGGTTGAGTAAATGGTGGGTGAGGTGGATAGGGGATCCAAAAAGGATGGATATCGAGTCCAAATGGTCCTTAGGTGTAGGGATAAGGGTGCCACAAAGCCTTCCGTCGAAAAGCTTCATGGAAACCTCTCTTTTTCACTTTTTACCAAGGGCACCACTTCTACTCCACTATGACAGAGTGGTGACAGGGAAGAACCGTGCCTTGAACAAGAGGTAAAGGCAGTGGCACCGCCTATTGTCAAGAGACTGTAGGCGTTACTAAAGAAGGTAACGCTTCTTGAATTAAGGGCAGAATCGGTGCTGGATATTCATATGCAAGATTGAAGTCTGGGCCAGTATTTTCACTTCACAACTTGGGATTTATGGAAAATATTGATGTTTGGGATCTCATCACATGCTGATAACGAGATTTATGTGTAACAAATGGTCACTTACAATACTTTCAAATGTTGTCATTAATAGTCAATAATAGTCCAACTCCACTCAGTTCAAAGATACAATGATCAACACTTGTTCAAAGAAAAAACTTAGGTTGATCAAATAAATCACTCACAATATTTATTACTTACATGTCAACTTCTCATTCAATACTACATTATACAGAAGTCAAGATAAACACCAAAGACTATGCCAACGATATCCAAGATAATAATCAAGATATATATCAAGATCACATCAAGATATATTCCAAGATAACTACCATCATAGCCTCCATAACATATTTAATGAATTCAAGGCTATATATCAATATATAGCCTCACATACTAAAATCAAAGATGAACTATATCCATGAGAGACATGTGCCATCACAAGAGAAACCCAGAAGCATGAACCATACCTTTTTGAAGATTGCACGATGAAGAAACATTAGAGAAACCAAAATCATATCTAGACCATGTCACCACATAGCCCTCATGACAAGATTTCCAATGAGCCAAAAATGTTGTAATTCTTATTCTGTATGAGAAAGTTATGTCAATTTTAGTGAAGATGCCCAAAAATTTCTCTTCCACAAAATTTTGCACTTTTCTCCAAGAGTTGCGAAATTCCAAAGAGAGAATTTATTGATGCACAAATGAAATGTTTGATATTCTATCTATATAAGTCATGGAGGAAATTTAGTACCTCAAACAGGGCCAACATGCAATTCAAAATTACAAATAATTAAATTCTCTTTTGTTTGGTCGGCTCACCCAAAAAGGTGGGGTACACCAACTTCCAAAATCCATATCTCTTCAACCGTAAGGAGTTAGAAGATGCTCCACATTGGCAACGGAAATGGATTGGCGAGGAATATCTTCCTATGATGGGTTTATTTGCAAATTCGTGGTCTAATACCCTTAAATTATTCAATATGTCCAGAACGTTGAAGACCCACACATGAGGGTGCCAAAGACCATACCACCAACTACAAGCCTTTTCAAAGTCTTCTTCAACATATAAAGGCAAATCCATGGGATCTACCTCCATCTACATCCCAATAGCCATATAACCACAAATAGGACCATACATCACCATGGTTCAAGACCCAAGGCACCCCATGCAAGGGTTTCAAGGACTCTTTCAAAGATATCATATAATATTTAAACAAGATACTTTTCATGGAATTCAAGCTCATCACATAGGACTCCATCGCTAAGTGATGAGGGCATCATGACCAAAGATTCCATCATATCAAAGGCTCCAATAATCATGGGCTTACAAACCACCATATGTATGGATTCCAAGATGCAAATCATTTCCAAATGCACCATCAATGATCATATAGTGTCCAAGGGTCATCACTCCACCATTTATGTGGGTGCCATACCTTCTTGTGCATAATAACCATCTCCAAGGGTTCCATGACCCAACAAGGGCTACAAAGTCATCAAGGGTTCCAAGTCTTCAACGAGTCATTAATGACCACATCATCACATTTAAGGCGACAAGGACCATTAATCCATCAAATGTGGGTCCAAGGGCTTCTTCAGGGCTTCTTCATCAAGCAAGGGGCTTCATAGGCTTCTTCAACTACCTCAACCACACTAGGAAACCTCCAAGGGTCAAGATCCATCATGACATCACCTATGTGGTTGCTAGACCTTCTCTTGGGGTACCTTCACCTCAATAAACACAAATGGGCACTAAAAGGGTCATTTGGACTCTTTCAACTTCTTCAACACTTTTTTAGAGTACTGGGGGATAATTTGTGGTACTGAGGAACTAGAGAAACAACTAGGGAACCGTAAAACATCTTTGGGGTACTTAAAGACTCTACAAGGTGTTCAGGGATTTTTTCATTGTCCTAAGGGCTCAAAGGGATTCAAACTTGGGCTTCTACAAGATCAAAAGGTCTCCTTAGACACTGACACTTACTTAAACCTCAAGGCCTCCTCAAGGGGCACTAAGACATGTTGGAATCAATAACTATACATTGTTGGAATCAATGACAACTTAATCAGCAATATCCCCCTTTGTCATTGATGACAACACCATAACTCTTCCTCAGAACACGGTCCCCTTATTCACAACTTCTCTCCCCCTTTGGAATCAATGGAAAAGGAAACATTCTTTGACCATATTGCTCCCCCTCAGGGCATGCTTCCCCTGTCAACAACTTTTTCTTCCTTTCCAAATTTTCTTCCTATTTGCATTAATGGCAGAAAAATATTCTTTTGGCAATATTGCTTCTCTTATCACTGATGCTACTTTAGAGGACCTATATTCTGTCACATGAATACTGCTGGAACCAACTAGGATACTCAAATCTGATAATAAGGTACATATATCCTTTTACACATTCTTCATATCATGGGTGCAATCTACTAACTTCTTTCTCCATACTTTAGTAGGTTGATGGTTGTTCATATCATTCGATTGAACTTGCTTTCTTCTCCAAACTTTAACTGGTCCCTGCATCCTGCAATGTTTTGTGACATGATCATAACAATAGTAATGGTAACACTGAACAGAAAACCCATCTTTATTTCTTATTTGTGTGATCTTTTCATGATCTCTGCAATTGATGGCTTTGTGACCATAGTTATTGCACTTGTAATAGTAGCCATTGAACATCATAGGATATCTCTGAGCTGTAACTTCTCTTGATTCTTGTTGATCATGGAATATTTTAAGAATACATGTATAAATGTTATTCTTTTCTTCCTCTTCTATAGAGTCTCCATTTTTATTCTCGATCTTCGAATGTGTCTTTAACTGAGCAATTTTTTTGTCCAGGTCTTCCTTCACAGAGAGGATCTTCAATTCTTGCTTTTAATAGATTTCTATCTTTTCTTGGAGTTGTCTCGTTAGATATTATTCTATTTTCTTGACTTCTTCTACATGTTTGTTCAGATTAGGGATATTGTCTTCCATCTGTCCTTTTTAATTCTGATCATCCTCATGGGATTGTTGCAGTTGACCTTTGAGTGCGCGATTTTCCTTTTTGAGATCTAAGAGATCATTTTCAAATTCAAAGTTTGTCAAACATACCTTTCGTAACTCTGCCTTCAAGGATTTGATTTCAATTTCTTATTGTCTTCTTAAATTAGCTTGCAATATCTCTTTAGTCTTTTAGGCACTTATCTCACTGTCTTTGTCTTGTTTCTTGCAGATTAACTATTTTTCTTTATCTTCTAGCAGTCTTCTAAGATTGAATATTTCTTCTGATTGCTTTTAAATTTCTGTGGCCGACTTTTCAAGTTTGTCTTTCAAATATTTGGATATGGATTCTTTGATTCTGGTAGCGTCTTTGACTTGGAGTTTCAAATTAATTATAGTCTATGTGACCTTTTCAGATTCTTCTTGATTCCTCTTCTTGGTTTTGTCCAATTGCTCTTGCAATACCCGTCTCTGTTCACAAAGATTTTTCACTTCTTATGAAACATTAGTAATTTCATTATCTATCATAATATCACTTATCAGAGAGTAAGGTTTTTCATCATAATCTAAAGTATTGCATTCAATGAATTCATAATAGCTCTTATTTTCTATACCTGATAAACATATATCTTTAAAAGCATTACAAGCATAGTGTTCAGGGGACTTACCTTCATACCTACTTGGATATTGTACTGTCCTTTTGATGGGGTTGTCTTCTACTTCTTGTTCTTCGTCTAAGTTTAGTTGATTTATTTTAAATGACAATTCTTCAACTGAATTGTACTTTCCTATTTTCTCATTTTGGAGATCTGTTAGATATTCAAGCATTAATTCCATAACCATTGCTTCTTTTTCTTTATTGGAGTGGTGTTTTTCTAATATGAGCCATAGTTCCTTAGCCGAGATGCACTTCCCTATCTTCTTCTTTTGGATATTTGTTAGGCCTTCAAGGATGGCTTCCATAGCCATAGAATTGTTTTTCTTTGCTTCCTTCTAAGTTATTGTTTTCACTTTATTTGGAGGTGTATATCTAGTAACAACTGACTTCCATATGCAAATTTCCTCAAGATAATCCTTCATTCTCATTTTCCAGATCAAGTAATATTTTGACTCACGGGTCAATGGTACTTCATTCATTGAGAAACCCATGGTGTGTCAAGGATCTACTTCAAGTTGGTAAGGATTTCTGGTGAAAACCCACTCTGATACCAATTGTTGGAGACACCATTTACACTAAGAGGGTGTTACAGAGAGAAATTCCTATGGCTTGGGGTACCACAACAGACAGCTAGACTCCAGAAATCAATCTTTCCCAATATGCAATAGAAATAAAAACATCTAACACTAAAGGATCAAACCTCATTCCTTGTTCCGGACGGTTGAAGTAGATCCCCGTTGAGCTTTCCAATCTTCAGCTTGAATTGTTATAGCACGTCCTCAACAACAAGTAAACAATACAAGCATACTATATTTCATGGTGTTAGATCTATTCTAGCATATATAATCAATAATGTATAAGCATTTGACATATTCCAATGGATGCAACATTCATTCAAATACACATTACTGGACAGGAAAATATATTTCTATTAATATGAATCAGAGATTACAAGTGACAACCTCTAACGGCACGTCTGCGAACCGGAGAAACTGAATCCCCCAATTGGGCCTCCACCACCTCAATCCTCCATCACTCTGATAGCAAGCTCACTAACAATGGCAATCTTGGGAAGAACACAACAGTGCTCCAAGGGACAAAGGGATGCAGACTCAAGCATAAAGTTCTGGCAACAATGGACTATAATTTCGATGCTCTCAATTTTCTCTTATGCTTTCAATGTACCAAGGGGTTCCTTATATACCTTTTCAAAGGGATATTGAAAGGTCGAATCCATGCGATCTCAAGGCATATGGAAGGCCAGGAGTCATATGAGTCGGATCCAAGTCAAGGAAAACTCCAAAATGTTTTGGACTATGCACACATCCCGATGTACGCGACTATCGAGGGAATACCCGCGTATGTACGCGGTTATCGAGGAAAAAGCCGCGTATATCAATATTCTAATGTTTTTAGGGATGATCAAGGTAACATCAAAAGATATAAAGTGGTCCAAAGGGGCTAATGAGTCTGCAGCGGGACAAGGGAAGGCCATACAATGTGCAGTGATTGACCTAGTGTGGTGAAATCCGCTATAACAGAGGGACGGGTGAATTAGTGTGCACATCTTTTATTACTTTTTCACTTTTATTAACAATCAACAACTTATTCAATGTTATGCATCATCACATTATCATTATATCATCATCATCATTATTATCATCATCATATCATCATCAAATCATAAGCATAGCATGAAACACACAACATTATATTTTATGTGGAAACCCAAGTCCTAGGGGGGGGGCCACGAAAGCCTTTACAATAGTTTTCCATAAATAACTGGAAGGAGGCAACAACCCTCTTATTACAATGACTTCAATTTTCAAGCTACAATTGGAAGAAGGCTACAATCTAAAGGAAGCTACAACTCCCTACTTCTCTGGCTTCAATCAGAAGGAGGCTACAACCTCATTTCTCTATAGTTTTCAAGTTTTCAGCCTCCAGTTTATAAGTAAAATTTATCTTAGTTTATTTGCAAACCCAAAAAAAATAATGACTGGAATTAAACATAAAATTTTCAAACTTAAAACACTACTGTAACTTCACTTTTTCACTGACATAAAATAAATAATAAGCATGCCATTCAACACACAGTACTCAAGAATTTTTGGCCAATGGCCCTAGAAAAACCCACAAGGGGAAAACCAGTCAGAGAGCGAGAGAGGTTTTATTATTATGCTTCAGGAAAAAAAACAGACATTCATTTACAGTCAAAATCAACTTATCTCAACCCAACATGCTGCCTCGTTTTTGTGCAAATTATGCCTCAATTTATGTGCAATATTTTTCTCGAAAACAGTGTCGAAATAGCAGCAACCATCCACCTTGATTTCTATGTAGAGAAGTAAAATTTCTACCCTCGATTTATGTGCATACACTGCTGGAAATCTGTACAGTACGGACAAAATTAAATGTTGTTGTACAGACCTCAAAAATTGTGCCTAGAAATGAAGTCAGCAACCTCAAAAACCGTGCCTGATCTTTCCTCAATTTCTATGCTGAAAAATGGCCTTGGAAACCGTTCCCAAACTGTATAGTACGGATACAATAAATGCTGGCGTACAGCTTCTCAAAATTTGTTCCCACAATAAATGCAATCCGTACAACTCCTCAAAATTCATGCCCATAATAATTGCAGTCCGTACAACCTCAGGTTCTGTGCAAATAATAAAGGTTGTCTTGAAATTTGTGCCCACCAAAAAAACTCTCCAACAAGTTGTCTCAAAATCTGTGCCCACGCTCTCCTTCGGCTCTCTTCTCTTCGATCCTCTCACAATAATGAATGAATCTATCTTTCCCTTGGTTTTTGCTCATAACCTTAGGTAGGTGAAGAGACATCTAATCCAAAGGATGATATTGGATTAGATCAACAGTTGAAATTAATTGCTCATATTTTATTTCTAAAATATTAATTTCACTCACCCACTTAAATTTATCAAAAACTAACTTTATACTCTAAAGTCAAATTAAATGTCACTTAAGTCATTTAATGCAGGGGTCACTTTATTTTCTCCTTCTAAGTGACTAAGGCTAAAGTCACTTAGGGGAACACTTCCCTAGGTACAAAACTAACACTCCCTCTTACCGAGGAAGGTGTTTTGCATCGGTCCCAACTTGTCCCTAAAGAAGACAAACTTGCCCCTGCCCAACGACTTCGTCAGTATGTCTGCCACCTACTCGTCAGTGGAAATGTATTGAAGCGTAACTACTCCTCTCTAAACATAGTCTCGAATGAAATGATATATGATCTCAATGTGCTTCGACCTGTCATGGAAAATTGGATTCTCAGAGAGCTGGATGCAACTCTGATTGTCACAGTAAATCATCGTAGGCCTAAGCCTCTGACCAAATAAATTCACTAGAAACTTGCGAAGCCACAAGGCCTCGCAGCTGGACTGACTATCTTCCATATACTCAGCCTCTAAAATACTCAATACAACGTATTTCTGCTTCTGACTGAACCACGGCACTGTTGTCGAGCCCAAACTAAAACAACATCTGTAAGTGCTCTTCCGGTCTGCCACACTGCCTGCCCAATCTGAGTCTATATAACCAACCAATATGATCCCCTTTGATCTCCTGTAGTCCAAACCAAAATCCATTGTCCCTACTAGATAACGTAACACATGTTTTGCAGCTACCCAATGTACACTCCTAGGCTCAACCATGAACTAGTTAAGAGTGTTCACTACAAAACTCATATATGGTAGAGTGTTGACCAGATACGTCAATGAACCAATGAGCTGACGATATAAAGTGGGATCCACCAACTCTCCCTCAGAATCATGAATATTCTTCCAGTTGGTGATCATCGGTATCGACATAGGTCTGCAATCCTCCATCCTAAATCTCCTCAGAATATCAACCGCATACTTTTTCTGTCCCAGGAAAATATGTCCAGGATCCTGCCAAATCTCCAATCCCAAGAAATAATGCATTAACCCAATATTTGTCATCTCGTACTCTGTCACAAGATCCTTCTTGCAAGTTGCAATGGGTCTCTCTATCCCTGTTATAAACAAGACATCAACATATAGCAGAAGAATAAGCAGGTCATCTCCAACCATGATGAAGTAGAGATTCGGATCTGTTTCACTTTTCTGAAACCCCATGCTCAGCAAGTAAGAAGTGATCCTAGAGCACCAAGCTCTAGGAGCTTGCTTTAGCCTGTATAGGGCTTTCTTCAGCTTGCATACATGTGTCTCTCTCTCATGTATCTCAAATCCTTGAGGCTACTCAACATAGATCTCCTCTTGTATGATCCCATTGAGAAATGCGGTCTTCACATCCATCTGATGGATCTTCTAACCCATTTATATTGCAATGGAGATCAATTCCCTGATATAAGTATACCGAGTAACCGGTACAAAAATCTCATCATAATCAATTCCCTCAACCTATAAAAAACCCCATGCTACAAACCTGGATTTGTACTTCTCCACACTCCCATCCGCTGCATGCTTTATCTTGTAAAGCCACCGAGAAGTCACCACTGACTTCCCTTCGGGTCTCGGAAAAATATCCCATACATCATTCTTCATGATGGAATGGTACTCATCCATCATGGCATCTATCCAAACTGAATGCTGGGAATCCTCCTCAAACGTAGAAGGCTCAGAATCAAGTGTACTAACCACCAACAACATGCCTAATCTGTCAGGCATCTTGATGGCCCTCACATCCTCCTTGGGTTCCCCAAACTCCTGAGCTTCCTTCAAGGTATCTCGAAGCCACTTAGGTGCCTTCATCCTTGGAGGTTGCTCCCACACTAGTCGGTCATCATCTGAAGATATACCAGAGGTGGAAACACTAGTAACCCGTGAACCTGAAGCTGGTGTACCAACACCAAGTGTACCCTATAATCCTAATACTAATCTCGATCCCCTTTATAATGTACCTGTAATAGTAGACCCATCACCTGTCCCTGAAGACCCTACTGGTCGAACCACTGAACCTGGTGAACCTGTGCCAACATTATGCGGTCCTATAACCCTGGAAACCTGTGATCCTTACTGTTGCACTGAGGGAACCTGTGAAACAACCTGAGGTGCAGGAACCTGCTGCTCTACCTGCTCTCACTCTCTGGAATTCTTGAAGGCCCGCTCCTCCTCAAACTTCACATCCCTTCTCACTACCACTTTCCTCTAAGAGGGAAGGTAAATACAGAAGGCCTTCGAAGTCTCATCATATCCCACAAAGATTCGCTTCTCTGCAGTGGGCTCCAACTTTTTCCTCTTCTCTGAAGGGACATGAGAGTAAGTCAGACTACCAAATATCCGAAAATGGGTAACTTCAGGCTTCTTTCCTGAAAAGCACTCCTCATGTGTCATATTCCCCACTGCACGATGGGGACTCCTGTTCTGAAGATATACAGTTGTGTTGCAAGCCTCAGCCTAGAGAAAGAAAGGAAGTGACTAGTCATGTAGCATAGCTCAGGCTGCCCCAACAATGAATCGGTTCTTCCTCTTTGCTACTTCATTCTGCTCTAGAGTATATGGAACTGTCAACTATCTCCTGATACCCTCCTATATGAAAAATACATCAAACTCCTTGGAGGTATACTCACCCTCATTATCCGATCTAAGAACTTGGATCTTCCTCCATGTTTGGTTCTCCACAATAGCTTTGAACTCTTGGAACCTCTGCAAGAATTCCTTGGACTTCTTTCTCTTCAGAAAGTGGATCCAGGTATTCCTGGAATGGTCATCAATGAACGTCAAATAATACTCGTATCCTCTCAAGGACACAGAAGACATTGATCTACATAAGTCTGAATGTATCAAGTCAAGGACCCCTGCTGACCTACTATCACTGCTCGGAAAATAAGTTTTGGTGTACTTTCCCAAAGCACACCCCCTCCACACATCACTCTGCCCTGTGTTGAACTCGGGTAAGCCTGTAACCATCTGTCTCAACAACTCCAAGGCTGGATGATGCAAGTTAGCCATCCTCCTATGCCAAAGCTCACTGCTGCTGCTATGTGCCAAGGCAAACTGCGGTTGAAACAAGAGCCTATACAATTTCCCACATCTCACTCCAATGGTAACTGAAGTAGATGGTCATGCAATCTTGGGAAACATGTGCACGTGTCCATCTAGGAAAGACACCCCAAGACCCTGATCCTCAATCATGGAAACTAACACTAGGTTCTTCTTCATCCTAGGTACATACAATACATCTCACAACACCATGGGACTCATGGACTCCCTCTTAAAGGTAATGTTCCCATGACCAACAGCTATTACTGTTGAGTCATATTCCAACACAACCTCCACATCTGTCTCTATCTGTGAAAGCTCAGAGAACATCTCACAAGCACCTGTCATGTGGCTTGAGGCTCCACTATCTATATACCAAGTGCTAGAAGTAGATGCACTGTAGGAATGGTCTGTCACTAGGAAAAACTCCCTCTATCTGTCAACATCCACACTGGTGAGAATAGATGCTCTCTCAATCTCAACATGCCTAGTGCATAGTGAAAAATCACTCTAAAATCGTGCGGAAAAATCATCGACTTCCGTGGAAGATGTTGTCTATTGTTGCTTCTTCTTCTTCTTGTTCAAATGCGTTGCAACATAGTGTCCCATCTTGTGACATGCAAAGCACTTTATAGTGCTCCTCTTCTGCCCATCCTGTTGCTTGGCCCCGCCCTTCTTGGGACCCTTCTCATTCTTCTTCTTCCCATTTGTTGTCCAGGCCACATCCTCCTCATCCTGTCTACTACTAGAACCATCTCTCACCTGAGAGATCCTAGTAAGATAATTCATACACACCTCTCCTTTGACCATCTTGATACCTTTCAGTTTCTCTCTCATAACCATATTCTTATTTTCATTGGAACTCTCAAACAATCTGATCAAAGCAGTACACATTTCATGCACATGATCCATTGTTGAAATGTGAGGTATAACATGGTATTTAACAACATCTAAGATAATCCTCATGGATTTAATAGCTTTCTTATTAAAGCCTGAAAATGCTACTGCATCTGTAGCAGCGGGAATGACAAGGGGATTTGTTGTAGTGTTTCTAACTACCTCCTCCCACAACTCATTGTCCCTCAACACAACTAAAATCCGAGCCTTCCGTGAGACAAAGTTCACTGCCCCATCGAACCTATCCTTGGTTCTCAACCCAACAGAAGTCATTTTTCTCAAATAACAAGTTTTAGAAAAATGTACTACTATCACAAAAAATTTCTTGAATTCTGGAAATGACTATCTATCTGCAAATATTTAGTTTTATGCCCCACTCAGCTCTGATACCATGTAGATATTTTCAAGTTTTCAGCCTCCGGTTTATAAGTAAAATTTATTTTAGTTTATTTGCAAACCCTGAAAAAATAATGACTGGAAATAAACATAAAATTCTCAGACTTAAAACACTGATGTAACTTTACTTTTTCACTGACAGAAAATAAATAATAAGCACGCCATTCAACACACAGTACTCAGGAATTTTTGGCCAATGGCCCTGGAAAAACCCACAAGGGGAAAACCAATCAAAGAGAGAGAGAATTTTTATTATTATGCTTCAGGAAAAAAATTAGACATTCATTTACAGTCAAAATCAACTTATCTCAACCCAACAGGATGCCTCTTTTTTCGTGCAAATGTTGCCTCGATTTCTGTGCAATATGTTTCTTGAAAACAGTGTTGAAATAGCAACAACCTTCAGCCTCTATTTCTGTGCAGAGAAGTAAACTTTCTGCCCCCGATTTCTATGCATACACTGCTGGAAATACGTACAATACAGGAAACATTAAATGTTGTTGTATAGAGCTCGAAAACTGTGCCTGAAAATGAAGTCAGCAACCTCAAAAACCATGCCTAATCTTTCCTCGACTTTTGTGCTGAAAATGGCCTTGGAAACATGCCCAAACCATATAGTACGGATACAATAAATGTTGTTGTACAGCTTCTCGAAATTCATGCCCACAATAAATGCAGTCTATACAACTCCTCGAAAGTTGTGCCCACGATAAATGTAGTCTGTACAACCTCAAGTTTTGTGCAAATGATAAAGGTTGTCTCAAAATTCGTGCCCACTAAAAAACTCTCCAACAAGCTGTCTCCAAATTTGTGCCCACACTCTCCTTCAGCTCTCTTCTCTTCGATCCTCTCACAATAAGGAATGAATCTACCTTTCCCTTGATTTTTGCTCATAACCCTAGGTAGGTGAAGAGACATCTAATTCAAAGGATGAGATTGGATTATATCAATGGTTGAAATTACTTACTCATGTTTTATTTCTAAAATATTAATTTCACTCACCCACTTAAATTTATCAAAAACTGAATTTATACTCTAAAGTCAAATTAAATGTCACTTAAGTTATTTAATGCAAGGGCCCCTTTATTTCCCCCTTTTAAGTGACTAAGGCTTAAGTCACTTAGGGGACCACTTCCCTAGATACAAAACTAACAATTTCCTTTCCTCGTCCTGCCACCCTGATATGAAGATAGAAACTCCTGAACCACAACCGCACTGATCCTGCGGACCTGCTAATCAACACATGTACTACACTACACAATTTGTACCACGTTGCACAACCACTTCCACTACTAACCACTTCTCATCATCTGATCACTACTCATCAACTGATCTATGTCCAATGTATCACACTGATCATCAACTTGTACAATCAACCTGTCCAATCAAGTTGTACCAATCAATCTGTTGTGTGCATCATCTGACTCAATCAATCGGAGTCTAACTAATTGCACACCAAACTCAATCCACCTGAGTCAAACCAAATGCTCATAAAACTCAGTGAGTCTAAGCCGGACCAACTTCACATAAGGCAACATGTGTCAATCCTGCTCAATTGAACCAACATGTACCAAGTTGTTTATGTACATGTGCCAAATCAATCATATACTTGTGTTAATCTAATCAAGTGCTCTGACAGTCAACCAACCCTTATTACTTGGCCTAGTTCATCAAGAGACACATTTGAGCAACCAAGAGACTTAACATATGTTCAACCAAAATTAGTCCAAACACACTCAACTCAATGACACCACAACCAACCTCAATCATAGTTAATGAATACTTGACAATTAAACATGATAAATCCCAACCAACTAACCTCATCCAAGAAGATAAGACTTAACCAACTATGTCAAACTCATTCAGTCTCATAAACTCTTAGAAACAAAAGGATTTTTCTCTCCACTCAGATCAAGTCAACAAATCAAGCAAATATCAAGCAAATAGTCACTTACAATACTGTCAAAGGTTGTCATTAACAATCAATAACAGTCAAACTCCACTTAGGACAAAGGCACAATGATTGACACTCGTAAAACTAGTTTTCAAAGAAAAAAGTTAGGTTAATCAAATAAATCACTCATAATATTTATTACTTACATGTCAACTTCTCATTCAATACTACATTATACAACAGTCAAAATAAACACCAAAATCTATGCCAACAATATCCAAGATAATCATCAAGATTTATATTAAGATCACATCAAGATATATTCCAAGATAACACAACCTCCATAACATATTTAATGACTTCAAGGATATATACCAATATATATTCTCACATAATAAGATCAAAGATGAACTCTATCCATGAGAAACATGTGTCATCACAAGAGAAACCCATAAGCATGAAGCATAACTTTTTGAAGATCACAAGATGAAAAAATAGTAGAAAAACCAAAATAAGATCTAGATCATGTCAACATATATCCCTCGCGACAAGCTTTCCAGCAAACCAAGAATTTTGTAATTATGATTCTGTATGAGAAAGTTATGTCAATTTTAGTGAAGATGCTCATAAATTTCTCCTCCACAAAATTTCGCACTTTTCTCCAAGAGTTGCGAAATTCCAAAGAGAGAATTGATTGATGAACAAATGAAATGTTTGATATTCTATTTATATAAGTCATGAAGGAAATTTAGTACCTCAAACTGGGCTGACATGCAATTCAAAATTACAAATAATTAAATTCTCGTTTGTTTCGTCGGCTCACCCAAAAAAGTGGGGTACACCAACTTCAAAAATTCATATCTCTTCAACCGTGAGTTAGAAGATGCTCCACATATCAACAGAAATGGCTTGACGAGGACTATCTACCTAGATGGTTTTATTTGCAAATTCTTGATCTAATACCCTTAACTTCTTCAATATGTCCAGGATGTCAAAACCCCAGCACATGAGGGTGCCAAAGACCATACCACCAACTACAAGAGTTTCAAAGTCTTCTTCAATATATCAAGGCACGTATGTGGGCTCTACCTCCATCTACATCCCAATAGCATTAGAGGAAATTTCAATCTAAAATGGGCCTTCCAAAAATAATACAAATTCCATTTCATCATGCATTAGCCAATCAAAATGATTTAAAATTCAAAAAGGGAGCACCTGTTAAACAATTTTTTAAAATAAATTTGGGGATAGGTATCATAAAAAAACTGCTTTTTTTGTTTGTGTTTTCGACATATCTCTATGTATTTTTACTCAAATTTCAATCGGGAGAGCTCTTTGGATGCGGAATTAAATTCTACATCCAATGAGTACCCACTCAGCATAATTTTGACGAGCCCCTCTGCCCAAAAAACGTGAAGATGACATCATCATCACATTTTTTCAGGTATTTCTTGTTTTTGTGATATTGAGGCCCATCAAAAGTATGCCGATTTGGTACCCGTTGGATGTGAAATTTAATTCCGCATCCAACGAGCTCTCCCAATCGAAATTTGAGTAAAAACAGGGGGAGATATGTCGAAAATACGAACAGAAAAGTAGTTTTTTTTATTTATTCCTCCAAAATTAATAAATATTGTTTTATTAATTTTCCTTTGGAGGCCCATTTTGAGTTGAAATTTTCTCTAATGCCATATAACCACAAATAGGATCATACATCACCATGGTTCAAGACCCAAGGCACCACATGCAAGGGTTTCAAGGAATCTTTTAAATATGTCATATAATATTTAAACAAGATACTTTCCATGGACTTCAAGCCCATCACATAGGACTCCATCATCAAGTGATGAGGGCATCATGACCAAAGATTCCATCATATCAAAGGCTCCACAAAGATCATGGGATTACAAACCACCATATGTTTGGATTCCAAAATGCAAATCATTTCCAAATGCACCATCAATGATCATATAGTGTCCAAGGGTCATCATGTCGCCATTTATGTGGGTGTCAGGCCTTCTCATTCATAATGATCATCTCCAAGGGTTCCATGACCACGAAAAGGGATACACAGGCATCAATATCTTCATCAAGTCATTAATGAACACATCATCACCTTTATGGGGACAAGAACCATTAAGCCATCAAAAGTGGGTCCAAGGGCTTCTTCATCAAGCAAGGGGATTCATAGGATTCTTCAACCACCTCAACCACACCAGGAGACCTCCAAGTGTCAAGATCCATCATGACATCACCTGTGGGGTTGCTAGACCTTCTCCTGGGGTACCATGACCTCAATAAACACAAATGACCACTGAAAGGGTCATTTGGACTCTTTCAACTTCTTCAACTCTTTTGTTGGGTATTGGGGCATAAGTTTTGGTACTGGGGAACCATGGAAACAACTGGGTAGCCATAAAACATCTTTGGGGTACTTAAACATTCTACAGGGTGTTCAAGGCTTTTTTCATTGTCCTAAGGGCTCCAAGGGCTTCAAACTTGGGCTTGGAAAGATCAAAATGTCTCCTTAGACATTGACATTTATTTAACCCTGGGGGCTCCTCAAGGGGCACCAAAACATGTTGGCATCAATGACTATACACTATTGGCATTAATGACAACTTAATCAACAGAAGATGGAATTCTACAGAGGATGAGAAACTCATAGATGGGTGCAAGAGGAACTTTGAACAAAGTTCGAGATGGAGGATCTTGGAATTAAGTGACCTTAAGAGATGATATAGATGGATACATAGAAGATCAGTAGTAGAGGAGGTTACCTGTCAATGTAGTACAAAATGTCTCGATACATAGAGTACAAAATGCATAGGGAGGATGGTGCTCTGCTTCAAAGGGAGTAACTATAGAATATATCAAAGTTTGAGAATCTTGACATGATTCTTGGGTGTGGCAGAGTCCGGAGGAGATTTTCCTTAGCGAAGGAAAATGTGCAGTCAATATCTTGTAGAGATTCGAGATGTTTGTTATACCTAAATCTCGTCATCAGCACATTAGAGGAAATTTCAACTCAAAATGGGCCTCCTAAAAAGAATTAATAAAATAATAGTAAAAATTATAAAATAATATTTATTAATTTTGGAGGAAGAAAAGAAAAAAACTACTTTTTTGTTTGTATTTTCAACATATCTCCCCGTGTTTTTACTCAAATTTCGATCGGGAGAGTTCGTTGGATGCGGAATTAAATTCCGCATCCAATGAGTACCCACTTGGCATACTTTTGATGGACCCTGCTACCCCAAAAACAAGAAATACCTGAAAAAAACGTGATGATGATTTCTTGTTTTTGGGGTAGCGGGGTCGGTCAAAAGTATGTCGAGTGGGTACTCGTTGGATGCGGAATTTAATTCCGCATCCAACGAGCTCTCCCAATCGAAATTTGAGTAAAAACACAGGGAGATGTGTCGAAAATACAAACAAAAAAAGTAGTTTTTTTTATGATACCTATCCCCAAATTTATATTAAAAAAGTGTTTAAGACCTATATGGTATTTCAAATTTAAAGCAATTTCATTGGCTAACACATGATGACATGGAATTTGAATCAAAGTTAAAAGGCCCATTTTGAGTTGAAAAATGTGTGATAAGATCCCAAACTTCAATGTTGCCCTCAATCCCAAATTGTGAAGCCAAGAACATTGGTCTAGACATCAAATTTGTATATGAAAATCCAACACCGCTTCTACCCTTTAGTCAAAAAGTGGTACCTTCTTCAGCACCGCCAGTGATATGTTGGCAGTATGAGGTGGCACCGCCTTTACCCTTAAAGCAATGCACAGTTCTGCCTAAAACCGCTATGTCATGGTGAACAAGAAACGGTGCCCTTGGTAAAAAGCGAAAAAGAGAGGTTCTCACGAATCTTCTCGAAAGAAGGCTTCGAGGCACCCTTATCCCTAATCACTAGGGTTAGTTGGGATTGAGATCCATCCTTGTAGGATATCCTAGCCACCTCACCCATCAATTTCTCAACCATCCCTATCCATTGCAAGCCTATAAAAGAAGGCTCGATCTCCATGGTTGAGGAGAGAGTAATGTTATGCTGTTGATTTGATATTCAGGCCTAAGTCATTCAAGAGAGCTTGAGGGAGCAAGTTGGAGCTGTAGGGGACAAGATGTTGGTTTTGTGAGAGAGCATATCAACACTAAGGCATAGGTTGTAAACTTTTTCTTCATTTTATTAATGTAAAGTTGGTTCCTTTCCCATATACTTGTTATGTTATATTCTTACATGTTATTGTCAAATTCCTTAGTCACTGACATATATCTATAGATGATGTTCTGGTATCTTTGATCTCTTGTGTGTTTGGTGTGTTTATCTAGATATTTCCTTGGAGACCTTTTGTCATAAGAGAATAACGACATCATTCCATCAAAAGATTGTATTCTAGGTATTTATAGCTTCTAGGGAAAGCCTTCCAACCTTATTGTGAACCATTTGTTCTGGATCTGAACCATTCAGACTAGAGGAACAGCTTATGTTAGCAGAAGGTGCAAAATTCCTAGCAACAAATCTGGTGAATCTGTTGGGGAAGAGCTTCAGTTGATCTGATCTGCCTTAGTCTTTTCCAAACACTTACTCGAAATCCAAGCTCCCATTCTTCATTAGTTCAATAAGATCCACTAACTGATCTAGTGTTTATTGGTTTGGTATCTTCAGATCTGAGTTTTCTAACTTTCTGTGCTCTTAAATACTGTTCATTTCTTATTTGAATGCCAGTTGCACACTGATTGAACTTTTCTTTTTCGCCATTTTTTTTTTGTTTTGGGCATCTACAAGGAACCGCGTATGAACAGTAGGCAAGAAGTGGTGCCACCACCTAAACCCAGTTAGCAAGGAGTAGTGCCACCGCTTGTAAAGAGAAATCAAGAAGCGGTGCTCGAGCAAAACCGCTCTGTCAGTGACCCTCTGGAAGCGGTGCCAGGTAGGTCTTTCTAGACTTGTTTTTTCAAAGTTTTTTGCAAAAATTTTGGTTGTCTTGCTTTCAGTTCTGAGTGTCTAGGTTTGCATTGAAGAGATCTGAGTGCTTGAGTGTTGAATTTGGTATGGTAAAAGGCTTGTTTTATTGAAATCAAAGAGTTAGGATAGGTTCATATTTTCATTGGCTTGTTTGCTTGGTTTTGAGTTTTTCAAAAGGAATGTTGTTTGAGAGCTTAGCATCGATTAGATATCAGTCTTATTGTTAGACAAATCTGAAAAGAAAGACTTGCTTGATTAATAACTTGTTTCATTTTTCATTAAAATTTTATGAAGGACTTCTTTTTGCTTCGAAAAAAGAAATTTTTTTGTTAGAGGAAAAATTATTGGACCTCTATTTAGCCTCATCGGCTTTCAGATTTCCATATTTCTTCTCTTTCTTTTATACGTTGATCTCATCAAAAGAAAAATATTAGTGCTTTTAAGTTAGATCTTTCTAGTTTTTAAAGAAAATTTTGAAAAATTGTTGGTTATACCTTTAAGTGTGTTTTGTCTTTCTTCTTAGAAGAAGAGATCTTACCCTACTTTGCTTGCTTTCAAAATTAGTTTGAAGTTTGTTGCTTGTTCTCTTTCTCGGAAAAAGTTTGGTTTAGTGTAGTTGTTTGGGAAATTTTTGGTTTCAAAACGAAAAATTGAAAAGAAAAATACTCTCTCCTTCCCATAGGTAGGCATGTGTTGAAAAGTAAAGTGAAATTATATGCATTTCATATTTGCATGGCTTTACATTTCTATCAAAATCTCATGCATTCACCTAACTGCTCAAGATAAAATAAATGGTAGTTATAGGTCTAAAATTGTATAGAAATTTGTGTGATAAGTTAGTGACGTGTTCGAGCATCGTAAAACATAGGAGCTGTCGTTACTTTGTCTGCACTACAACCCGGGACTCGCGTTGTTCTTCGACGTACCGGTGGTATATCGAATGGCCTTACACATACCCTTGAGGTATATAGAAAGGTGCTTCACGTACTCGATTGTATATCCGAAGGCCCATTGTGAACGGTTGTGCATTAGACAGCACTACTACCGATTTGAGCTCCCACGTACCTTGTGTATACTGGGAGACCCTACTAGGATTCCTTATCCAATTGAGAGAAACTCTTTGGTCATCTTGTATGGAGCAATACACCGAGAATAGCACTCGAGGAGATTACTATGCACATACCTTGAGTATATCGCGAGTTGCACCTGCTTGACAATCCTGGTGAGAGACCGACTATTTGAGCTCATCCGATCACTTAAGTTTTCTTGTGGCCTGTATCTTGAGTAGGAGAAGTTTTTTTGTGATTTTTATTACTTTTGAAACCCTAGGTTAGTTTAGTGACTGATACAATCTGGTTGAGTTTCAATTGAGAAGATCCAGAAGGAATCAGGGCTTACCACCCGATTTTCCTCCTATTATGGGAGAAAGTCCAATGAAATCCATCGACCAAGGAGCTGCAACTAGTTCCCATGAGGAAGAAAATCTAGTTGTAGAAAGTGGAGATCAATTCACTTCTTACATTAATCCCTTGGCTAACCAGCCTCCTATGGCTGATACTTCCTTTAATCCTCCTATGGAAGGTCGTATCGATAGTACTAATGCACCTGAGTATGGCCCTGATGCTCTGTTTTGGAGAACTTCTATGGGTCGGGCCATTTACTCATTTGGGGTTAATAGAACCTCTCCTAAACAAACTTCTCCAGGTGAAGAAGAATATAGACAAATCCAAGCATCTATTCACCGTGCACGAGATTTTCAAGAGAGAATGCACAGGCTAGACAAAGTTTTGGCCGCACCTGTGCCTCATAATGAATCTAGACCTGCTAGATTACCCCATAATATAGATCCTTTTCCTGTGGCTGAAATTACAGATTCCATTGATGGGCATCCATCATATGGTGAGACTTCTCGCAATCCAGGTCAAACCTCTAATTCCACTCCTATAGTTTTGAATTCTAGGTCTTTCTCTAGTCACCCTATAATTTCTATGTCTTGGGGGCAACCTTCAGTTCCAGTGGTGTCTATACCTTATAATGCCGGGGGAAACCCCCGACGCGACCTACATTACCCGCTAATGGAATTGTTACTAATAATAGATAGACCTCTACTGTAGGACAATCTACAGTATATGTTCCTCCCACCAATACAAATATGGTAAACCCTCCTTTAAGTTTAGGTGAGCCCTTAGGGGCACAACCTGCAGTTAATCAACCCTCATGGGGTTATGGTTACCCAGCAAATCAAATACCTGTAAGGAATATGAATTATCAACCTACCCCTACAGGAATGCCCTATACTGGAACTCCATACCCTGGGAATACATTTACACCGTGGGGGCAACCCAACTGGTCTTACATGCCAACAATAGGAGGAATACCTATTCATACTATTGGAGGCACAGGAGGACCACCTTATGGAGGTATTCCCCCTGGGTGGGCTAGCGGTCCTCCTCCTGGAGGTCCTGGTGGTCCTCCTCCTAGAGGTCTTGGAGGTCCCAGAGGTCTTAACGGTCCTCCTCCTGGTGATCTTGGTGGTCCCGGAGGTCCAGGAGGGCCAAGTGGTCCTGGTGGTCCTGGTGGTCCCAACCCTGGAGGTCAACCCCCTTCAGGTGGATCTTCGGGAAGTTCATCATCTTATTAGTCGTTTCAACAACCTGTATACCAGTCAACATATGGTCCTACTGGTGGATACATGCCTTATCAATACGACTAGTATGTGGAACCCAATCGTCAGTTACCTTTCCTAGCAACTTTGGACTTACTTGATTTGTCCAAATTGATAAATGATCCCATTTGACACAACCCTTCATGGCTCGCGATTTCGGTAAAGTTTCCATCAGACATTCCAAAATTCGATGGAAAGCAGGGAGATGATCCCAAAAACCATGTTATGACCTTCCATCTGTGGTGTTCCTCGAACTCCCTGATGGATGATTCTGTTCGTTTAAGACTCTTCCAGTGCACATTGACGGTACGGCTGCGAAATGGTACATTGAACTTCCACAACATTCGTTTGTGGACTTTAGCTCTATGGAAATTGTTTTCCTTATGCACTTTCAGATACCCATTCGTTATGAAACGGGTACGAATCTTTTAACCTCACTCCGTCAAAACACCTCCATGCACATATCGGATCATATCCACGAGTGGAGAAGGCAGAGAAGACTCATTAAATCTCCCATCCTGGACCAACTCCTAGCTGATTGGTCCACTAAGTCATTGATGCCTCCTATCACCCGAGATGTGGCTATGGGAGGTGTTGTTACTAAAGAGCAGGCTATCAGTCATGCTTAGTATCTGGATTTGGTTTATTCCCAATAAGGAACGTTGTATGACTTAATCCCAAAAGCTTCTTTCCCCAGCACAGATCCCGCTAAGCCACCAACAGAAACTCCTGTTGAGGGGGTGGTTAGTTCAATCCATCCCTCATCGACAGCCAAACTTGCCAAGCAAACAAATGCTTCTACCACTGCTCCTTCGACTCCTACGGTTTTCGTCGAGGTGAATTCTATTCAAAGTTCATAGGCACCTGGCAATAAGAAAAAGGAAAAAGGTAAATACAAGAAACCTAGGAACCAACAAGAGAATCCTAAACCAATGACCAACAAGAATGATAAAGGGAAAAGGAAAGCCAAGTATCCTTGCTTATTGTGTGGAGGAGATCACTTCACAAAATAATGTCCTCGTCGTGACGAGATCAATAAATTTTTGAAAAGTAAACCCACACCAGTAGTTCTTACTGATCCTTTTCTCTCTCAACAACAACTGATAGACCACATGCTTAATCAAGGAACCTCCAATTCCACGGAAGAAATCAGAATGATGTGTTCCGAGACCGTCTGTTTTAGTACTCGTAGTCAATCTTATGACAAGACAATAGAGAAAAAGGACAAAAATCATTCTTCTGACAAAGTCCCTTCTACTAGTTCTCTCCCATCCTCGTTTAATGGCCCTCTCGTGATCAAAAAAACTAATCTTGATTTAATTTTATGACCACCTAAGGCTACCCTTAGGAAGTCTATTTTCAATCCCAATTCCCGAGCTAAGCAATTATATACTGTTGTTGAAGATCTAGCTCAGGCACCTTGTGCAATGTCTACCCTTGAGGTACTCCAAAGTTGTCCAACGCAATGTAAAAACCTTCTAATGGCTTTGGGGGAATTAGACCCAGATAATACCAACTTGATTCATTTCAACATAGGGAACTATAAATCCAGTCTACCTCACCAACTCGCATTTCAGATTGCTTCTAAAGTAGTTGGGAGAAAAGTCCATCGGACCGTCCTGGATGAATTAGCTTCAACATTAGTCTTGTCTATAGCCTGTTGGAGAGCCATTGGTTCTCCTCAGGTTATGAAATCACCTACTAACTTGAAATCTTTTGATGGACGAGGTTTTTAGCCCCATGGTCTATTGCCAGCACTATCTGTCGAGCTTGGGGACAAGACTGTTTCCATTCAGGTGGAAGTGGTTGATGCCCTGTTAGATTACAATATTCTATTATGGAGAAATTGGTTTTATGCTATGACCGCTATCGCTTCGACGGTGCTTAGAAATCTCCAATTTCCACATATGGGGAGGATTGAGACTATCGATCAACTTGATTATTGCACGCCGGATGTTACAACCCCCACGATGAATAACATCCCTATGTTATAAGTCATCCCCCTCTTCCTTACCAATCAATTGGGATAGGTATGCTGAAAGACTCCACCCTCATGCGTGTGTTTTCGTCAACCCCTCCTAGTACAGAAAAGGCAACAATAAATATGATTTACACAACTGGCTTTAGTACCAAGGGCAAAGAAATTGTTGAGTCACCCTCGCTTGGCCCGCATGAAGCAATGTATGATGCTATCCAATCCATTTCCGATGACCATGTTGATGACCTTCATCTCGTGGCTTCAAATCCTTACCATTTTCCTTATTGGTTGGAACCCTCTCTTCCCACTCTAGATTATCTTACACAAACTTTTCCTTCAGATGCGTCCATCATGGAGATCATGAGTGAGAGCGAACCCGTATGGGAAGATCATCATCATCGATCTTATTTTCTTCCCAATGCCACTTTGTTGGGTTTTGAACTTGAATCACTTATTAGTACTGATATTTTCACCCATGCGCAAATGCCTGTATTGTTGCAAAATACAAAATCCGAAGGAAACTATGCAACATTACTAAAACAACCCCAATTGACATATCAGTCAAACCTAGAACCATTGAGCATGTTCACGTAGGGCAGAAATGCTCAATAGAAAAAACTGAAGCATATAGAGCATTATTCAAAGAATTCCAAGATATTTTTTCATGGACTTATGAAGAGATGCCTCGAATAGACCCGTCTATCGTGGTTAATGAAATTAAAACCTATCCCACAGCAAAACTTGTCAGGCAGAAATTGCGTCAAGTCCATCCCGGGAAGGTTGTGGCTATTGAAGCAAAAGTAGAAAAACTCTTGAAGGTAGGATTTATTTATCTTGTACCCCTAATGGAATGAGTATCTAACATTGTCCCTATGAACAAAAATCAGGGCACCATTAAAGTATGCATCGAATTCTGAGACCTAAACAAAGCTTGTCCCAAAGACAATTTTCCGAATCTGCATATCGATCAGATTATCGACAACTGTGCTAGAAGTGTCATCTTCTTGTTCATGGACGGATTTTTTGTCTATAATCATATTGAGATATTTCCCACCGATCAGCACAAAATAGCATTTATATTCCTGTGGGGAAATTTTTCCTATAAGAAGTTATCATTTGGCCTCAATAAAGTCGGAGCTACATTCCAGCGTGCCATGTCCTATGCGTTACACAATATTAAAAACATTTTGGAGTCGTACCTTAACGATCTCCCAGTGCATTCACAACAACGAGAAGACCACCCTGGGCATCTTAGAGACATTTTTCTAAGATGTCGTCATTATAACATACGGATCAACCCACACAAATGTGTTTTTTGCGTTGAGATGGGACATCTCCTTGGCTTTGTGGTTTCTAAGGATGGATTGATCCACTGAAGATTGCTACTATATTGGCCCTACCTACCCCAACAAATCTTGTTGAACTCCAAGTTTGCAAGGGAAGGCAAACTTTCTCCACCGTTTCGTTTGCAATTTCGCTGAGAAAACGCATGGTTATATGCGTCTTCTGAAGAATAACACTCCATTCTTCTGGGATGACCAGGCCCAACGAGCCTTTGATAATCTCAAGCACACTCTGACTCATTCACCCATGATACACCCCCCAGTTTATTCAAAGGAATTTCTCTTGTATGTTTCTACCACCACTACTACCATTGGAGGGTTTTAGCGCAAAAGGATCCCAACGGTCAGGAGCACGTGATATATTACGCCAGTAAGAATCTTATTGATTCTAAAACCCGATACTCGCATGTGGAGAAGTTAGCATTGGCTACTGTCATTGTTGTTCAGAAATTCCATCATTACATCCTACTTCGCACTACCACGGTACTTGCAGATCAGAACCCTATGTACTACATCTTGACTCATCAGGTGCTAGGGGGTAAATATTCCTGTTGGATTGTCATCCTACGGGAATTGGACCTTGAGTTTTCCAAGGTCACTTCAAAGAAATCCTTGGTCTTTGCAGAGTTGATGTGTGACCTTCCCTGTGCTTTGATGGATACTAAGCCCAGTGTATCATTTCCAGATGAATTCATGTTCTTGATAAGCACAACTGACCCATGGTATGGATTTTTAATCATTTATCTCCAAACTCAAATATTTAACCCCAATATATCCCGTGACAATCATCGTTGTATCCGTCACCACGCAAAGTACTACCTTATCTTAAATGATACATTGTATAGACGTGGTATCGATTTCATTCTCTGATGATTTCCTACACATGAAGAGGCTGAACAAGTCCTTAATGATTTCCACTCTAGAGCATGTGGCAGTCATCTTTCTAGGATGGCTACGACCCAGAAAAACCTTCCCACTGGGTATTTTAGGCCTTCAATCTTCAAAGACTGTCACAAGGCTGTTAAGAAATGCCCACCCTGCCAACATTTCTATCCAAAAAAACATACCCACCCTGCTCCTTTACACCCCATCATTGCAGTTGGCCCTTTTTCCAAATGGGGAATTGACTTTAAGCATTGTAAGCCTACCTCAACCAGGGGGCATGGTTACATCATTATAGTTGTAGATTATTTCACAAAATGGGATGAGGTTATGCATACGTATGAAGAGGATGGTAATACTGCCACCCTCTTCTTATTTAATCATGTGATAGCTAGGTTTGGAGTACCACTATAGAAATTTAGGCCAGCAGTAGATTAATTTTACCCACAACAATTATCAATTGATCATGCAAAATTGCTAATAATGGAGACTGAATATGGAGCTGTAACACAAAATTATATTAACTGAGTGTACAATGGCCAACCCTGTAATAACATAGGTTGATGAATATATAGAATACATCAAGAGGTAAAATGCATAAGGAGGCATCCAAAACTAGCATAAAGCAGGCTTACTCAAAATAGGCAAATCCCCCATAGGTGTAAAAAGCGGATCCCAAATCTGTCATGGAGCTCACAAATTGGCAAGGGCACATGGGCAAGCTAAAGAGTAGTGGAATGGCAGCTCATACATTCTTTTGCATGGAGAAAAGAGTGGAGGATGAAGAGGACAAAAAACTAGT